>OU565293.1:2899534-3333750 GCA_913789915.3 Sphecodes monilicornis | reverse complement strand
GACCTAACCCAGACCTAACCCAGACCTAACCCAGACCTAACCCAGACCTAACCCAGACCTAACCCAGACCTAACCCAGACCTAACCCAGACCTAACCCAGACCTAACCCAGACCTAACCCAGACCTAACCCAGACCTAACCCAGACCTAACCCAGACCTAACCCAGACCTAACCCAGACCTAACCCAGACCTAACCCAGACCTAACCCAGACCTAACCCAGACCTAACCCAGACCTAACCCAGACCTAACCCAGACCTAACCCAGACCTAACCCAGACCTAACCCAGACCTAACCCAGACCTAACCCAGACCTAACCCAGACCTAACCCAGACCTAACCCAGACCTAACCCAGACCTAACCCAGACCTAACCCAGACCTAACCCAGACCTAACCCAGACCTAACCCAGACCTAACCCAGACCTAACCCAGACCTAACCCAGACCTAACCCAGACCTAACCCAGACCTAACCCAGACCTAACCCAGACCTAACCCAGACCTAACCCAGACCTAACCCAGACCTAACCCAGACCTAACCCAGACCTAACCCAGACCTAACCCAGACCTAACCCAGACCTAACCCAGACCTAACCCAGACCTAACCCAGACCTAACCCAGACCTAACCCAGACCTAACCCAGACCTAACCCAGACCTAACCCAGACCTAACCCAGACCTAACCCAGACCTAACCCAGACCTAACCCAGACCTAACCCAGACCTAACCCAGACCTAACCCAGACCTAACCCAGACCTAACCCAGACCTAACCCAGACCTAACCCAGACCTAACCCAGACCTAACCCAGACCTAACCCAGACCTAACCCAGACCTAACCCAGACCTAACCCAGACCTAACCCAGACCTAACCCAGACCTAACCCAGACCTAACCCAGACCTAACCCAGACCTAACCCAGACCTAACCCAGACCTAACCCAGACCTAACCCAGACCTAACCCAGACCTAACCCAGACCTAACCCAGACCTAACCCAGACCTAACCCAGACCTAACCCAGACCTAACCCAGACCTAACCCAGACCTAACCCAGACCTAACCCAGACCTAACCCAGACCTAACCCAGACCTAACCCAGACCTAACCCAGACCTAACCCAGACCTAACCCAGACCTAACCCAGACCTAACCCAGACCTAACCCAGACCTAACCCAGACCTAACCCAGACCTAACCCAGACCTAACCCAGACCTAACCCAGACCTAACCCAGACCTAACCCAGACCTAACCCAGACCTAACCCAGACCTAACCCAGACCTAACCCAGACCTAACCCAGACCTAACCCAGACCTAACCCAGACCTAACCCAGACCTAACCCAGACCTAACCCAGACCTAACCCAGACCTAACCCAGACCTAACCCAGACCTAACCCAGACCTAACCCAGACCTAACCCAGACCTAACCCAGACCTAACCCAGACCTAACCCAGACCTAACCCAGACCTAACCCAGACCTAACCCAGACCTAACCCAGACCTAACCCAGACCTAACCCAGACCTAACCCAGACCTAACCCAGACCTAACCCAGACCTAACCCAGACCTAACCCAGACCTAACCCAGACCTAACCCAGACCTAACCCAGACCTAACCCAGACCTAACCCAGACCTAACCCAGACCTAACCCAGACCTAACCCTGACCTAACCCAGACCTAACCCAGACCTAACCCAGACCTAACCCAGACCTAACCCAGACCTAACCCAGACCTAACCCAGACCTAACCCAGACCTAACCCAGACCTAACCCAGACCTAACCCAGACCTAACCCAGACCTAACCCAGACCTAACCCAGACCTAACCCAGACCTAACCCAGACCTAACCCAGACCTAACCCAGACCTAACCCAGACCTAACCCAGACCTAACCCAGACCTAACCCAGACCTAACCCAGACCTAACCCAGACCTAACCCAGACCTAACCCAGACCTAACCCAGACCTAACCCAGACCTAACCCAGACCTAACCCAGACCTAACCCAGACCTAACCCAGACCTAACCCAGACCTAACCCAGACCTAACCCAGACCTAACCCAGACCTAACCCAGACCTAACCCAGACCTAACCCAGACCTAACCCAGACCTAACCCAGACCTAACCCAGACCTAACCCAGACCTAACCCAGACCTAACCCAGACCTAACCCAGACCTAACCCAGACCTAACCCAGACCTAACCCAGACCTAACCCAGACCTAACCCAGACCTAACCCAGACCTAACCCAGACCTAACCCAGACCTAACCCAGACCTAACCCAGACCTAACCCAGACCTAACCCAGACCTAACCCAGACCTAACCCAGACCTAACCCAGACCTAACCCAGACCTAACCCAGACCTAACCCAGACCTAACCCAGACCTAACCCAGACCTAACCCAGACCTAACCCAGACCTAACCCAGACCTAACCCAGACCTAACCCAGACCTAACCCAGACCTAACCCAGACCTAACCCAGACCTAACCCAGACCTAACCCAGACCTAACCCAGACCTAACCCAGACCTAACCCAGACCTAACCCAGACCTAACCCAGACCTAACCCAGACCTAACCCAGACCTAACCCAGACCTAACCCAGACCTAACCCAGACCTAACCCAGACCTAACCCAGACCTAACCCAGACCTAACCCAGACCTAACCCAGACCTAACCCAGACCTAACCCAGACCTAACCCAGACCTAACCCAGACCTAACCCAGACCTAACCCAGACCTAACCCAGACCTAACCCAGACCTAACCCAGACCTAACCCAGACCTAACCCAGACCTAACCCAGACCTAACCCAGACCTAACCCAGACCTAACCCAGACCTAACCCAGACCTAACCCAGACCTAACCCAGACCTAACCCAGACCTAACCCAGACCTAACCCAGACCTAACCCAGACCTAACCCAGACCTAACCCAGACCTAACCCAGACCTAACCCAGACCTAACCCAGACCTAACCCAGACCTAACCCAGACCTAACCCAGACCTAACCCAGACCTAACCCAGACCTAACCCAGACCTAACCCAGACCTAACCCAGACCTAACCCAGACCTAACCCAGACCTAACCCAGACCTAACCCAGACCTAACCCAGACCTAACCCAGACCTAACCCAGACCTAACCCAGACCTAACCCAGACCTAACCCAGACCTAACCCAGACCTAACCCAGACCTAACCCAGACCTAACCCAGACCTAACCCAGACCTAACCCAGACCTAACCCAGACCTAACCCAGACCTAACCCAGACCTAACCCAGACCTAACCCAGACCTAACCCAGACCTAACCCAGACCTAACCCAGACCTAACCCAGACCTAACCCAGACCTAACCCAGACCTAACCCAGACCTAACCCAGACCTAACCCAGACCTAACCCAGACCTAACCCAGACCTAACCCAGACCTAACCCAGACCTAACCCAGACCTAACCCAGACCTAACCCAGACCTAACCCAGACCTAACCCAGACCTAACCCAGACCTAACCCAGACCTAACCCAGACCTAACCCAGACCTAACCCAGACCTAACCCAGACCTAACCCAGACCTAACCCAGACCTAACCCAGACCTAACCCAGACCTAACCCAGACCTAACCCAGACCTAACCCAGACCTAACCCAGACCTAACCCAGACCTAACCCAGACCTAACCCAGACCTAACCCAGACCTAACCCAGACCTAACCCAGACCTAACCCAGACCTAACCCAGACCTAACCCAGACCTAACCCAGACCTAACCCAGACCTAACCCAGACCTAACCCAGACCTAACCCAGACCTAACCCAGACCTAACCCAGACCTAACCCAGACCTAACCCAGACCTAACCCAGACCTAACCCAGACCTAACCCAGACCTAACCCAGACCTAACCCAGACCTAACCCAGACCTAACCCAGACCTAACCCAGACCTAACCCAGACCTAACCCAGACCTAACCCAGACCTAACCCAGACCTAACCCAGACCTAACCCAGACCTAACCCAGACCTAACCCAGACCTAACCCAGACCTAACCCAGACCTAACCCAGACCTAACCCAGACCTAACCCAGACCTAACCCAGACCTAACCCAGACCTAACCCAGACCTAACCCAGACCTAACCCAGACCTAACCCAGACCTAACCCAGACCTAACCCAGACCTAACCCAGACCTAACCCAGACCTAACCCAGACCTAACCCAGACCTAACCCAGACCTAACCCAGACCTAACCCAGACCTAACCCAGACCTAACCCAGACCTAACCCAGACCTAACCCAGACCTAACCCAGACCTAACCCAGACCTAACCCAGACCTAACCCAGACCTAACCCAGACCTAACCCAGACCTAACCCAGACCTAACCCAGACCTAACCCAGACCTAACCCAGACCTAACCCAGACCTAACCCAGACCTAACCCAGACCTAACCCAGACCTAACCCAGACCTAACCCAGACCTAACCCAGACCTAACCCAGACCTAACCCAGACCTAACCCAGACCTAACCCAGACCTAACCCAGACCTAACCCAGACCTAACCCAGACCTAACCCAGACCTAACCCAGACCTAACCCAGACCTAACCCAGACCTAACCCAGACCTAACCCAGACCTAACCCAGACCTAACCCAGACCTAACCCAGACCTAACCCAGACCTAACCCAGACCTAACCCAGACCTAACCCAGACCTAACCCAGACCTAACCCAGACCTAACCCAGACCTAACCCAGACCTAACCCAGACCTAACCCAGACCTAACCCAGACCTAACCCAGACCTAACCCAGACCTAACCCAGACCTAACCCAGACCTAACCCAGACCTAACCCAGACCTAACCCAGACCTAACCCAGACCTAACCCAGACCTAACCCAGACCTAACCCAGACCTAACCCAGACCTAACCCAGACCTAACCCAGACCTAACCCAGACCTAACCCAGACCTAACCCAGACCTAACCCAGACCTAACCCAGACCTAACCCAGACCTAACCCAGACCTAACCCAGACCTAACCCAGACCTAACCCAGACCTAACCCAGACCTAACCCAGACCTAACCCAGACCTAACCCAGACCTAACCCAGACCTAACCCAGACCTAACCCAGACCTAACCCAGACCTAACCCAGACCTAACCCAGACCTAACCCAGACCTAACCCAGACCTAACCCAGACCTAACCCAGACCTAACCCAGACCTAACCCAGACCTAACCCAGACCTAACCCAGACCTAACCCAGACCTAACCCAGACCTAACCCAGACCTAACCCAGACCTAACCCAGACCTAACCCAGACCTAACCCAGACCTAACCCAGACCTAACCCAGACCTAACCCAGACCTAACCCAGACCTAACCCAGACCTAACCCAGACCTAACCCAGACCTAACCCAGACCTAACCCAGACCTAACCCAGACCTAACCCAGACCTAACCCAGACCTAACCCAGACCTAACCCAGACCTAACCCAGACCTAACCCAGACCTAACCCAGACCTAACCCAGACCTAACCCAGACCTAACCCAGACCTAACCCAGACCTAACCCAGACCTAACCCAGACCTAACCCAGACCTAACCCAGACCTAACCCAGACCTAACCCAGACCTAACCCAGACCTAACCCAGACCTAACCCAGACCTAACCCAGACCTAACCCAGACCTAACCCAGACCTAACCCAGACCTAACCCAGACCTAACCCAGACCTAACCCAGACCTAACCCAGACCTAACCCAGACCTAACCCAGACCTAACCCAGACCTAACCCAGACCTAACCCAGACCTAACCCAGACCTAACCCAGACCTAACCCAGACCTAACCCAGACCTAACCCAGACCTAACCCAGACCTAACCCAGACCTAACCCAGACCTAACCCAGACCTAACCCAGACCTAACCCAGACCTAACCCAGACCTAACCCAGACCTAACCCAGACCTAACCCAGACCTAACCCAGACCTAACCCAGACCTAACCCAGACCTAACCCAGACCTAACCCAGACCTAACCCAGACCTAACCCAGACCTAACCCAGACCTAACCCAGACCTAACCCAGACCTAACCCAGACCTAACCCAGACCTAACCCAGACCTAACCCAGACCTAACCCAGACCTAACCCAGACCTAACCCAGACCTAACCCAGACCTAACCCAGACCTAACCCAGACCTAACCCAGACCTAACCCAGACCTAACCCAGACCTAACCCAGACCTAACCCAGACCTAACCCAGACCTAACCCAGACCTAACCCAGACCTAACCCAGACCTAACCCAGACCTAACCCAGACCTAACCCAGACCTAACCCAGACCTAACCCAGACCTAACCCAGACCTAACCCAGACCTAACCCAGACCTAACCCAGACCTAACCCAGACCTAACCCAGACCTAACCCAGACCTAACCCAGACCTAACCCAGACCTAACCCAGACCTAACCCAGACCTAACCCAGACCTAACCCAGACCTAACCCAGACCTAACCCAGACCTAACCCAGACCTAACCCAGACCTAACCCAGACCTAACCCAGACCTAACCCAGACCTAACCCAGACCTAACCCAGACCTAACCCAGACCTAACCCAGACCTAACCCAGACCTAACCCAGACCTAACCCAGACCTAACCCAGACCTAACCCAGACCTAACCCAGACCTAACCCAGACCTAACCCAGACCTAACCCAGACCTAACCCAGACCTAACCCAGACCTAACCCAGACCTAACCCAGACCTAACCCAGACCTAACCCAGACCTAACCCAGACCTAACCCAGACCTAACCCAGACCTAACCCAGACCTAACCCAGACCTAACCCAGACCTAACCCAGACCTAACCCAGACCTAACCCAGACCTAACCCAGACCTAACCCAGACCTAACCCAGACCTAACCCAGACCTAACCCAGACCTAACCCAGACCTAACCCAGACCTAACCCAGACCTAACCCAGACCTAACCCAGACCTAACCCAGACCTAACCCAGACCTAACCCAGACCTAACCCAGACCTAACCCAGACCTAACCCAGACCTAACCCAGACCTAACCCAGACCTAACCCAGACCTAACCCAGACCTAACCCAGACCTAACCCAGACCTAACCCAGACCTAACCCAGACCTAACCCAGACCTAACCCAGACCTAACCCAGACCTAACCCAGACCTAACCCAGACCTAACCCAGACCTAACCCAGACCTAACCCAGACCTAACCCAGACCTAACCCAGACCTAACCCAGACCTAACCCAGACCTAACCCAGACCTAACCCAGACCTAACCCAGACCTAACCCAGACCTAACCCAGACCTAACCCAGACCTAACCCAGACCTAACCCAGACCTAACCCAGACCTAACCCAGACCTAACCCAGACCTAACCCAGACCTAACCCAGACCTAACCCAGACCTAACCCAGACCTAACCCAGACCTAACCCAGACCTAACCCAGACCTAACCCAGACCTAACCCAGACCTAACCCAGACCTAACCCAGACCTAACCCAGACCTAACCCAGACCTAACCCAGACCTAACCCAGACCTAACCCAGACCTAACCCAGACCTAACCCAGACCTAACCCAGACCTAACCCAGACCTAACCCAGACCTAACCCAGACCTAACCCAGACCTAACCCAGACCTAACCCAGACCTAACCCAGACCTAACCCAGACCTAACCCAGACCTAACCCAGACCTAACCCAGACCTAACCCAGACCTAACCCAGACCTAACCCAGACCTAACCCAGACCTAACCCAGACCTAACCCAGACCTAACCCAGACCTAACCCAGACCTAACCCAGACCTAACCCAGACCTAACCCAGACCTAACCCAGACCTAACCCAGACCTAACCCAGACCTAACCCAGACCTAACCCAGACCTAACCCAGACCTAACCCAGACCTAACCCAGACCTAACCCAGACCTAACCCAGACCTAACCCAGACCTAACCCAGACCTAACCCAGACCTAACCCAGACCTAACCCAGACCTAACCCAGACCTAACCCAGACCTAACCCAGACCTAACCCAGACCTAACCCAGACCTCACCCAGACCTAACCCAGACCTAACCCAGACCTAACCCAGACCTAACCCAGACCTAACCCAGACCTAACCCAGACCTAACCCAGACCTAACCCAGACCTAACCCAGACCTAACCCAGACCTAACCCAGACCTAACCCAGACCTAACCCAGACCTAACCCAGACCTAACCCAGACCTAACCCAGACCTAACCCAGACCTAACCCAGACCTAACCCAGACCTAACCCAGACCTAACCCAGACCTAACCCAGACCTAACCCAGACCTAACCCAGACCTAACCCAGACCTAACCCAGACCTAACCCAGACCTAACCCAGACCTAACCCAGACCTAACCCAGACCTAACCCAGACCTAACCCAGACCTAACCCAGACCTAACCCAGACCTAACCCAGACCTAACCCAGACCTAACCCAGACCTAACCCAGACCTAACCCAGACCTAACCCAGACCTAACCCAGACCTAACCCAGACCTAACCCAGACCTAACCCAGACCTAACCCAGACCTAACCCAGACCTAACCCAGACCTAACCCAGACCTAACCCAGACCTAACCCAGACCTAACCCAGACCTAACCCAGACCTAACCCAGACCTAACCCAGACCTAACCCAGACCTAACCCAGACCTAACCCAGGCCTAACCGAGCAGGCCTAACCGAGCAGGCCTAACCGAGCAGGCCTAACCGAGCAGGCCTAACCGAGCAGGCCTAACCGAGCAGGCCTAACCGAGCAGGCCTAACCGAGCAGGCCTAACCGAGCAGGCCTAACCGAGCAGGCCTAACCGAGCAGGCCTAACCGAGCAGGCCTAACCGAGCAGGCCTAACCGAGCAGGCCTAACCGAGCAGGCCTAACCGAGCAGGCCTAACCGAGCAGGCCTAACCGAGCAGGCCTAACCGAGCAGGCCTAACCGAGCAGGCCTAACCGAGCAGGCCTAACCGAGCAGGCCTAACCGAGCAGGCCTAACCGAGCAGGCCTAACCGAGCAGGCCTAACCGAGCAGGCCTAACCGAGCAGGCCTAACCGAGCAGGCCTAACCGAGCAGGCCTAACCGAGCAGGCCTAACCGAGCAGGCCTAACCGAGCAGGCCTAACCGAGCAGGCCTAACCGAGCAGGCCTAACCGAGCAGGCCTAACCGAGCAGGCCTAACCGAGCAGGCCTAACCGAGCAGGCCTAACCGAGCAGGCCTAACCGAGCAGGCCTAACCGAGCAGGCCTAACCGAGCAGGCCTAACCGAGCAGGCCTAACCGAGCAGGCCTAACCGAGCAGGCCTAACCGAGCAGGCCTAACCGAGCAGGCCTAACCGAGCAGGCCTAACCGAGCAGGCCTAACCGAGCAGGCCTAACCGAGCAGGCCTAACCGAGCAGGCCTAACCGAGCAGGCCTAACCGAGCAGGCCTAACCGAGCAGGCCTAACCGAGCAGGCCTAACCGAGCAGGCCTAACCGAGCAGGCCTAACCGAGCAGGCCTAACCGAGCAGGCCTAACCGAGCAGGCCTAACCGAGCAGGCCTAACCGAGCAGGCCTAACCGAGCAGGCCTAACCGAGCAGGCCTAACCGAGCAGGCCTAACCGAGCAGGCCTAACCGAGCAGGCCTAACCGAGCAGGCCTAACCGAGCAGGCCTAACCGAGCAGGCCTAACCGAGCAGGCCGGTAGGAAATCTCTGTTGATATACCCGTAATAGCACGACACCGTTGGAAGGGGGGAAGCGCGGTGGGGTGGAATGTATGGTAGAAGGTCCTGCTATGACGCATTCGAATGCTGTCGCCTCGTGAATTTCAGTTGTGCTACAGGATTATCGATGGTCGCATTGAAAATCGTTTGAACGGTTTCGATCGCAGGTAGTTAAAAATATTATTCCAATAAACAGCGCGAGGAATTTATTGTCCGTGAAACAAAACAACAATGAATGGATCGAAATCGACTTCTAAATCAGGATAACGGTAACGCGGTATAGATGTGTTGATATTTCGAAACTTTGTTTACTTTTCGACAGTCCACAAACGGCCGCGACAAACGAATCGTTGAACAAATAGCTTGCTCGGTTGCCGTGAAATAAATTAAATCAATAAACGTAAATGTCGCCAATTGTAAAAACCTCCGCATTAAAAAAAAAAAAAAAAAAAAAATATCCGGAGTAAAATTTAAGTATACGGAATATTCAGTTCTTACTAATGCACCTAAATTCGTGAACTATCGGTAATATTGGGCGCGACACCGAAATGGTACTATTTCGATCTCTATTTTACCGACAATTATAATATCGATCTGTATTAAAGTATGTTAAACTATTTCCGTCAAAAGGAAACAACGAATAAATGAATTAATTAATATTCTTGGAACATTATCATTGTCGGTAACACAGAAATCGGGTGATTCGCAATTGATCAACATTATCATTGTCGGTAACATAGAAATCGGGTGATTCCCAATCGATCAACATTATCAATGTTGGTAACATAGAAATCGGGTAACATAAAAGAAAAATAGCCACCAGCCACTGGCCGTAAGGTTAGGTCTGGGTTAGTTCTGGGTTAGTTCTGGGTTAGTTCTGGGTTAGTTCTGGGTTAGTTCTGGGTTAGTTCTGGGTTACTTTTAATTTAATTTAATAAAGATTCGACATTTAATTTTTAATAAAGATCCAGAATTTAATTGTGATAAAGATTTTTATAATATAAATTGATAATACATTTTGAAAATTATTTTATGCATTTATTTAAAGTTATCATGAAAATATTTAGAGACCCTCGGACGATTCTTTTGGCAAAGCAACGTTTCGAAATATGTATTGGAAATAAGTTCTCTATTAAATGTGAAGTACTCGTGCTTTGTCTTGAGAATCTACCCGTCGCGAATCGTCTTTTTGTACGCGTTATCTAATGCTTCCGAGCAATTTAAATATATTTAAAAAAAAAAAAAAAAAAAAAAAAAAAAAAGTCGCGACGTACAAAAAGACCCTACCTAACTAGGAAACAGATTACTATACTCGCCAAAATGGACTACCAACAACATCAACTACAGACAATTATAAGAAAAAAAAAAAAAAAAAAAAGACAGTTGTTTCTTCTCACTTACTACTTGTTGGGGGGTAGAGTCCTGAAATCAGAAAAGGAAACAAAAAGATATTAAAATCGATTCGTACGATTTCTCATCGACATATAAAGAGAGTCTATTTAAATTATTCTTTAAGTAACGATAACAAATCAGTCGAAACGAATCGTTGCCTCGAATGGTTAACATGAATCTTTGTCATATGGAAAATCTATTTAATTTGTGAAGATGTTTCACAAATAATTTTCATTAATAATTTAAAAAAAGACTATGTTCGACAAGAAAGTTTAATTCGAAAGATATATTGGTACTTACATTCTCTCCCCCTTGAAGAAAGCACGACATGTACCTTTTCGTTCTCAGCTACGGATGTCGTCGTGGGATACTTTTCCCTCGGTCTGTGCGACAGAAACAACAAATTCATTTAATTTCGACAGAACAACAGTCAAAAAATTAATCCAAATTAATAGAAAATAAATCATTCGTATTGAATATAAAATCAAAATCAATTTATGCTGTACACTAAAGTGGATACTCACGAAAAAACACGTTCAGCATTCGAAATGATCTCACGATGTACTCGGTCACAAGTTTCGCCATAACTTTGCATTCTCCATACTCGAATGCTGAATATACCTGAGTAATTGACACAACGTAACCATAATTCATCTATCAAATGGAGAAATGAAATATTTTCCAAAGGGGAATAAATTTTCTATATTATTTTAATAATACAAAGGATAAAAAAAAAAAAAAAAAAAAAACTTTTAAATAATTCTTTAATTAAAATTAGGTTATCTGTTACGTTACTTCAAATGAAATGTAGCGAACCATGTACATGTTTGTTTTCTTAATAAATCGCCAATACATTAGCAATGAATTGTTATATTATTGTAATTTGAAAAGAAAATTTAAAATAAAAATGATTAATTGTGAATATCTGCGAAATATTCTGTGTTTGACTGAAAGAACAAATTCATTTCATTTCAATCGATCAACCGTCAAAGTTCAATAATTCGAATTAATAGAAATGAAATAATACGAACTGAAAATAAAATATAAAATTAAATAAACTCGATATTAATCGCACACAAGAGTAAATTAACGTAAGAAGGCAACGTAATTTGAGAATAAATTTAAACCGATTAACAAAGAATTCATTCCAATAAATATATGAAAATTAATAATTATGATTTCTAATTACTGATAAAACACCGAAACGTGTACTCACGAAGTAACGGTTCCTTGTTATCCATCGTACACTTCCTGCATCGTATACTTTCTATATCGCAATAACACAACACACAAACGCAACAACACAACACAACGATATAAAGAAATACGCGTCCATTCACTTTGACTGTTGCAATTGTAATGAGTCGCAGCCGAATCGTTGGGACCACGGCGGGAAGGGGGCCAGTGGTACGGTGATAGGGAGTTATAAGACGCCAATAGAAATATTTGCCACGATGATAACACGTCTATTATGACCTCACGTTCTTGCTGGCTATCAGATCGCGAAGGGACACTATTCTTTTGTGACCGCGTCGACCGCGCCGAACTTAGAAAAGGACAGCATGCAAACACAGCCGCGCGGCCGAAGGCGCAACAAAAAAATATACTAGTGCAATAATAAAACTTCTTTATTTTTTATTATTTTTTTATGGAACTTTCACGAACATATTCGTGGCATTTTTCTAATAAAAATGATACCAAATATGATATAATTCCGATGATATTTACTTGTGTAATAAACGATGAAAGTTTTGGACGTAAAGATGGACAGCGTATAGAAAAGAAAGAGACGACAAGAGCCGCGTGGCCACCGGCGATATATGGAAGAATAATACAGACCAATGAAAAATTGTTAAGAACTAAATAACTAAACATAAGTTACAAACACTTAGAATTGCAGAATATAGAATGAACCTTCATCTAGTTACGCGTACACTTTCTAGTTGGCTTTTATGTTTAATTTAATAGTTATTAACAATTATTCCGACCGTGGTTTTTGAATAACCTCAAAATGTTGTGCAAGCCACTCTTCAATAATTAATTTACCAATTTTAGAGACATAAGTGATGAACTTTTGTGATTGAAGAATGTAGAATCAGGCCTCGGCTACATTTTCGTACAAGTTTTATGCAGATTTGATGCTTATTTTGTTAGTTATTAATAAATTTCGGAGTGGCGTCATGTTTTATCTGTCGGTCCTTGTCGCACTGTTCGGTCGTCCTTGTCTTACACATTATGGGAATATAGTTCTTAACCAGAGATGATTTATGCATATTTGCCATTGGGAAATATAGAATACGAAATATAGAATATTTTGTATTCTATAGAATATTTTAATAATATTATTGTTCCGTATTCACGGTACTTTTAAATTCATTGGTAAATACTCGATGCTCCATCTAGGAGAGAAAACATATCGTTACCGGCGTTCCGATTTCGGCCGTTAGATTCAAGGGCGCTCGGTTATGCGTAACCGATTGTAAGACAGTCTCGCCTAATGCCGATTCGTGAGAGCACCCTACTGCCTGTGCTGCCTGTCTAGTTTGTAAAATTATAAAGTCAAAGAACTAGTTCACCGAGAAAAATAATTCGTTACTCGCGCAAACAATTATATTATTAATAAATAATACATATATAAATCACCGTGAGTGATCGCAGAATCACGATCGCGGTCGTGATTATTTCACGATATAACGACTATGTGATCATAACTTTTTTATCTCGACTCATAGTAATTCTTCATTTTTTTTTAGTTAAAAAATTTGTATTATTTATGTAAATCATAGAAAGGTATAGACAATTTCTTTTTTAAATACATATATATATATTTTTTTTTTTGCAAAAATACGCAGCCGACGGCGTATGAAACAGTATAAACCACCTGAATAATTCGTGCCGGATTTGACATAGTGGCTTACGGGCAGAACGGCTCAAATTTACTGTGCGCTTCTTAAACAGCGCCACTATATAGGTACCCAGATAGCACCGTACGTCCATAGGACGTCCGTTTTACGTCCGATTCGTCCAATGTCCGTCGCGTACGTCCGTGGGACGTCCCTTGGACCAAAATTTCGGACGTCCCACGGACGTATATTTGGGTCGTCCGTGGGACGTCCCTCGGACATAAATTTCGGACATACCACGGACGTGGGACTTAGATTATTTCGTACTTGCTAGGGACGTGGGACTTGGATTATTTCGTACGTTTTCGGATGATATATATTGTGTTTCTATTATTATACTCAAAATATAGGTTTGTCACGCAAAAACTTCGAGCAGCGAAGCCGCGAGGCGACGCACAGTGGCCAAAAAGCGAAAAAATCATAAAAAAAAATATTTAATAATAATTCTGCCGACGCCCGAAATATTTCCATTCCCCTCTACATCCCAGGGGATGCCTATGGTTGAACCTTCCGGAGGTTTCGGACAGATTGCTCAGCGAGCAACCGCTCCGGCTCTGGTCTCCGGGTGCCGGCAAGAAGGTACATAAACACTATATATATGTTGTATTATTTAAAAAGCTATGTCACCGAGTGTTAAAGTAGTACTTTTCGGAGTTGTTGCGGAATATAGTAGTTGCGAAATACGTTGTTAAGGAATTTAAACGTTATAAGAAACAAAATAACAATTTACGACTATGATAATGAAAAAAAAAACAATATACATCTGACAATCGGTGCGGTGAAATAATTTGTCAAACTCAACTAAACACGGCGAAGGTTTTGAACGTGCGGCTGTTTCGCCGTACCGAAAAACGTTCACGATGGACGCGCAGAAAAATATCCTACCAAACAATTTTCTTTGGAATGGCAAAAAACTAACTGATACTTTCGATACTAAGCGCATGCCCTTCGCATGCAGTAAGCTCTTAAAAACTCATTTTCATCGATTTGTAAAAACAACAATTTTTAAGATACCGAATTTCCTTTGGAATATCTTGATAGGTCACTAAAGACCGCAACATACTCAAATTAAAAAAAAGATCCGAGCCACTATTCCGACAAGTGTGTGGTATCGCGGGAACTATTTATTATATTTTGGGTCGATAGATCTGCTGAATAGTTTTTTGAGTTTCTGAAATGAGAATATATAACATTTAAATAAAACTTAACATTGAAATAAGCTGACATAATTGCGCGTTTTTAGCCACTGCATCGCCGTTATGCCGCGTCTCGCCGTATCGCGACGAACGACCGCGCTAGTGGAAGAGCACCACTGGTGGCAACTCATGTCGGGCGTAGATATTCTGCTTTCTGATTCGGTAAAAACGTCGATGTTGTAAACTTGTAAGGGGGGGGGGGGGTCTCAAGATAAAAGTCTGCTCTATCGTGTAATACTGTACGATTTTACGCTGGACCCTTACTTTTTGAGATAAATTCAAAAATATCCTCAAAAATTGGTATCTCTCCGTCTTTAATGATTGTTTAAACATGTTTAAACATTCATAATGCATTAATATTGGATATCACTGTATTCGGGAAAGTCTACAGAATCTTTTACTGCAAAGAACAATTCGATATCTATTATAATAATATCACAATATTTGTTTAAAGTTGAAAAATAGGTTTTTTTTCAAAGTCATGTTTCTTAAAAACTGTGCGTGTAGGCGAAAAAGTAAGGGTTGATTCGGAATCAGCGCAAAAAAACTCTATAAGAACCACCCAACAGTTATTAGAAAACATAAAAAAAGTTGAAATTTGTTGGTCAGTGTAATTAATCACAAGCGAGGTAAATGTAAATTATGTAAAAATAGTAGTACCACCTTAAAATGTTGTAAATGTGATCGATTTATATGTAAAAAACATTCTGTAATCTGCATAATGTGCGTAAGTTGTTAATCTCCACAATCAAATATCGATTCCTAAAACAGGTAATATATACTACTATTATTACTTCATACTTCATTGTAATACCTTAATAAAACATATAGAATAAACATTTGTATCTCAAATATACTTTATATATTGATTATTTCATGATAAAATGCCAAATTCTTTGGAATTATCCTGTCCATTCTATCCGTGTACTGTATACATGACGCACCGGCTGACACCCCCTCACCCCTCCATATAAGCCAAGCATTGGCACTGTCGATGAGCATAGCTTATACATCTTTTGAAAGTATGTGTCATATTTTACTTCATCTTTGCCTCAATGAAAATTATCTGTGCCGTGTGTATAGGTTTATATGGTCCAAGTCCACCACCACCACCTGATACTTTCAGGCTCCCTTACACTCCTTGACCTACCGTCCTGCCCTTTTCCCATTTCTCCCACCTTCCCCTGCCCCCTCCCCTTGCCATTCTCACTACTCCTCTGTTTCGCTCACACTCTTTAGTCTCCACTTTCTCCCACAAACTCTCGCACCAATTTACACACCTCACTCTCTCACGCTCTCGGAAAAGGTAGTCCCAGAAAAGAAATGTAATATATGATTTATGAAAAACTTTTTTTGTTCTTTTGGTTCTTAAGGTGGTTAGACGTGTTGAGGCAGCATCGATAGTTGGGTGTAGAATATGAAAATTTAATGATGTATTTGTAGGATACTTTTAGAACAATTTATGTATTGAGACTCTATATAAATTTCTATTAATATATCCAATATTTGTGAATAATTACATGATTCGTTCACCCTTTGTACTCGAAGCTTTTTTAATTTTAGAATTCTGACGTTCCATCTGTTCTACAATATTTTCGTTACCTGTGACCTTTTCCTTTTTTGTCCACATAAAATTGAATGTATTTATTCGTGCCACACTTGAACGCTTAGCAATTTATTAAATGTGAAGACACTTAGTTATGTGGAAATTGTTTTGAATTATAGTGTAGTAGGTTTTAGTGGTGCCATAGTGGAGACAATCGTGTGCAAAGGGTTAATAAAGTATTAACATATTTCTCATGAATAACATTCGACAAAAAAGCAACTGCAGGGGTACATAAAGAAATATAACATAACCACACCTCTTCCTGAAAGTTATCTCACAAAGCAGGATTGTGTACTTGCTGAGAAAATGTGGAGGAATGAAATTTACAAATATCATATATCGTTTCGCCTTGCTTCTCATCTTCGTATGTAAACATTGTATTTCTATAAAAATAAATAATATGATATGGAAGTGCGATAAGGTCTGGGTTATGTTAAAATGGATTATTCGCCATTAATCATTAAGTATTTCTTCACATGGATTTACCCAATATTTTCACAGAAAACGTTCACAGCACTTTATCAGAAATAGTTGCAACGCAAGAAAAATGAAAGAACGTTGGGAAAATTCTTTCTCTCATAAGTCTTCAGTGTTGCATTATCCAAAATGTCTTTCTTCGTCACGACGGCGCGGCGCGACGTCTACATTCGATGTGTTAAAATTCGTGTCGCATGCACAGAGGACGTAGCGGTAATTAAGTGGAGATGCAAGATCCTCGAGGTTGTGCAAAAGATGCGGAGGTCACGACTCGTGACCTATTTTGTCCATCGACAACTGCTTCCTACTTGAAGAACACCTTGTGTTTCCCTCGTTGAAGATAGCAAACGTAGGCAAGGCTCACGCCGACTAAAATATTACTTTAAAAAATTCGTGTCGAGCACTAATCGGACATCCCTCGACAACTTGGTTATTGAGAATCACGCGTATGTGTTCTTGAAGCACCATCCAAAAGCGATCGTTTTAATTATGATATAGACTGCTTCATTTTGATTTAATTGAGAAACTTGGCTGCGATATTCTTCGTCGATTGATGTAAAAAATTTTTAACCGGTAAAATTAAAATTAACCCCTCGTACTACAACTTATTTTACGATAGCAGTGATTAGAATTTCCTTGTTATTCATTGTTTCTTAGAAGAAGAAAGATGATTGCATTTATTGTATGCCTATATATTCTCCAATTGTTATGTATCGACAACAACAACAACATAGCATTCTAATTCGATTTAAAAGAAATGAATAACATACATATTTAATAACATACATAGCGTACAGTCTATATTTACATGTGGTACCTTAACCCTTAGCACTCGAGTGGTGACTCTGAGGCACCACTAAAAATTGCTATACCATTATTCAAAATAAAGTTTACATTATTAAATTGATATTCAATAAATCAGTTACCAAACATTTAAGTATTCTATGAGGTATTATACCAGTTTCATTTCTTCAAAATGAAAAAAATCATATAGAATGGAAATATTCTTCATAGAAAAAAGAAGTTCGGTCATGAAGTTAAAATACTTCCGAGTGCAAAGGGTTAAGTATCTCTAATCTAACCTTCTAGTATCTCAAAATGTTTTATGAACACAGGTAAAAGTTTACATATAATCTAAAGCCATATAAAATAACGGTATAATGTGAAATGATTCAATAAATAATTGTATATAAAATAATAATTTGATTATATTACGGAAATTATAATATTGATAAAAACATGTATCTTCGAATTTGCAGCACAAAATCATCTATAAACAATTTTTCAGTGGAACGAGTCAAGGTTACTAATAAATAATTACTAATTATTTGAAGTATGTAAACATATTGAAACTCCAAATCTGAGCTTGCGATTATTGTTACAGTACCATTTAAGTCGTGGAAAAGAAGAATATTTTTAAACCAAAATTACAACAAACTTTTGTATATAATTGCACCATATTGCTAGAAGAACATCTTAGTTGGCATACTTAATTAACTGTTATTACTTGCTTACAAACCAGAAAATCATATTTCACTAATTATCCCTTAATTGTAGGTGAAGCGTTAGAAGTAGGCTAACAAATTTACGATGCGCACGCCGTGGAATGTAATCATTTTTATGCCATTAGATGAGTTTTCCGGATGTTCTAGTGACCAGAGCGCACTAGCCGAGATCTCCAGCTACAAATTGAGCTATATTTTGTCTTGATTCTCTTGCGAAATAAAGGCGAAAACTTGGGACTCGCAATGGGCGTGTCAGAAATTCATGATATCTGAGGATATCGATAATATAGAGCAAAAAATGTGACATGTTTAGTTGAGCTGAAGTTCTTCAGGTGGCGTCTAAGTAGAAAGACTGTCGACGTGAAATTGAAGGAAACTGCAAGATTAGATTGTGGTTATGTTTAACGCCTATTCGCTCATCAGCAACGTGTTTCTGTGTATGTCTGTATATGTATATAACTTTCCTATACATGCAAATACTCCGCCAGTTTGATGTTTCGGACTCGTGCAAGCAATGTGTATCATATGAAATTGCGTTGAAATTTGTATACCGATGAAATTTCATACAGTACCATATTATACAAAAAAAAAAGAGGAATTGGCTTATAAATATGATAAATATAACTCATTATATTTGGATAATTTACTATGTACTATATATTATTCCCAGATAGCACTCGGACGTCCAATGTACGTCCGCTACCGGACACATGTACGTCCCAGGGACGTACGATATGTCCGACATATGTCCGGTTTACGTCCCAGGTATGTCCGAGAGAGGTCCCAGTTACATCGCAGTACGTCCATAGGACGTCCGCCCGGGACGTACGGCCGGACATATTCTGGACGTTAATTGGACGTTTGTCGGACATATAAAAGCGTGTTTATAAAATGTTTTCCTATTGTTTATATCTATTCAACAACGTTCGTATATACGTATATAAGGTGGAATGCAATGAAAATTTATAGAAATATATTTATTTGTTTCTAACAATATTTTTATTCACATATATTTATTTATACATATTTATTTAATAACAAATTATTTATTTAAAACAATATATTTATTTTTTACATATTTATATATAACAGTATATGTACATGTATTTGTATTTATTTATAACAATTTATTTATTTATACATATTTCTATATAACAGTATATATACATGTATTTGTATTTATTTATAACAATTTATTTATTTATACATATTTATTTATGATAAGGTAAAATGCAAAGGGACAGAACGATCAACTTTGTTTTCTTAAGGCGTGTACATATATGTTTTATTTTTGGGGAGGATCAATTAATGAATAATGGATAAGGTATATACAATGTTTAGAATTTGGTAGGGTAATGTTAATATATATATATATATATATATATATATTAGTTTACATTTTTTGAGATAATACGTTATAATTATTTCATGATCTTCTTATAGTAATCTATTTTACAGTATTAAATAAATAAATATAAATAGTTCATATTTTACATTAATTATTAAAATGGCTTTTAGATTAATGGTACAAATGATTCGTGTTTTGTGTGACGCAAGATAGGTTAGTTTAACGTAAACAATATATTATGATCATAAGCACGTAAATAAATTTTTGCACTCCTCTGGTCCGTTCCGCGGCCCTCCTAAGCCACGTCTCTATAGACACTTCCGCGTCTTTATGGTTCGCTGAAGTGTTTGCAATTTTTGCTGCATCTAAAAATTAGAATTTCAGTTGAATAATATTGTATATTTGCCTGTATGCAACGAAATATTAAAAATAATAAAGTGTACCCGAATAGTTACCTATTAGTACTTTGGCCAATAGCGTTGCGACAAATCTCTTCTTGCCCAGCCAGCTATACTCCATGGCCAATGTCATCAACGCCTCCATCGCAGGTTTTACAAAATTAGCGGTATTGGTACCGCCGGTAACTGCTAATTCTTTGGCCTGCAAATTAATAATTAATAATCGGAGTCTAATATTATTTAAATCTGGAAAAAACACCCTACTAACAATAAAATCTCCTTCAATATGGCATTTTGTACAAGAATTTTATCCCGCATGAACTTTTGTGCATTTGATAAACGATTTTGCGGGGGCATCACAAATAAAAGATTTTATTTGTAAATGGTACAAATGTTCATTAATTAACAATTCACTATTACAAAGGACTATTGCCTCTTCAACAAAATCGAATAAAAAACTATTGATATCTTTTGGTTTTTCATAACCATGATAAATGCCGATCATTTCCATATATGTATATCCTGTTATACTGCAAAGAATTGGATATGCTTGGCTGCTAGAACTCTTTGACAGCGGAAGACCGTCAATATCTAGTTAATTTGAATTTTATTATTATTAAGAGTAGAAATGTCTATGAATTGACAAAGACTTAAAATTGCACTTTTTAAACCGATCTGAATAAACTACATTGCTTTCACTCGTATTCGATGAAGCAGAAGCTTCTTGATGAGAAGCAGTAAGATAAAGGAAAAGATCTTTTAGCACGTATGTAATATTTTTCCATTTTCCGCTTGCCTGCCATGTTTGTAATCTAATGCAAATAAATAAATATAAAATAAAAACTTACGTTTTCACGTTACGGTTTTCACGTACACACGTGTGGTCTGTGGACAACACCGTAAAATCACACATACTTTTTAAAAAGAACTAATAGTCCTATGCGCGGTAATCTATAAACAATTGTAAGATAATTGGAAAGTCATATTTTCACGAACCGTACTACATGTAGCCACGTCGACCGTCGATATCAAAGTGAGTTTTCACCAGTCCTAGTCCTGAGGGCGTCCTTCTTTTCACCATGGCCTGTTCTATAATTTACGACTTCCTGACCCTCGAGGAACGCTCCTTGAGAGAGAGAGAGAGAAAGCGCGTCGACGAAAAGCACATGGCCCGTCTCGCCAAATATCTGGCCTTACTGATTTTCTAACACAATTAATGCACATGAATCATTACATGCAAAATAGGACAACTGTTTACGATATTTACTTGTAAAATGAATGACGAATGTTTCAGACGCAAAGAATAAGGACAGCACATTTTTTTAACTATGTAGTATTATACTTTTGATCCTTTATTTCGGCATTCTGTTAAGACCTAATTCTTTAAAGACCATGTTGAATAGGTCATTGGATTCATTCTGGTGTCAGCTGAAACGTTATTGAATAAAAAGTATGCAGTGACAAATAAATAATCAAGATGACTTCGATTTTTCAATAAAAATAAAAATCTTCCGAATTTTCTTGTATTGTGATTTGTAGAAGATTGAGTACTGATCACTTTATGTCGGGAATATTTTTTCTGACAGCGGTTCAATGATCGCAATAACAATAATTTATTTAACATAAAAAAATTGTTATTAAATATTTTTCTATGATTTTTTGTAGATTTTTGGCCACTGTACATTATTCGTGCTTGCCAGTACTTAGATTATTTCGTACGTTTTCGGATGCTATATATTGTGTTTCTATTATTATACTCAAAACATAGGTTTGTCACGCAAAAACTTCGAGCAACAAAGCCGCGAGGCACCCCACAGTGGCCACAAAGCGACAAAAAATCATAAAAAAATATTTAATAACAATTTTTTAATGTTAAATAAATTATTGTTATCGCACTCATGCAATGAGGCAATGGCCAAAAAGCGACAAAAAATCATTAAAAAATATTTAATAACAATTTTTTTATGTTATATAAATTATTGTTATTGCACTCATTGAACCGCTGTCAGAAAAATGCCTGATGCATTTTAACATAAAAAAATTATTATTAAATATTTTTTTATGATTTTTTCGCTTTTTGGCCACTGTGCGTCGCCTCGCGGCTTCGCTGCTCGAAGTTTTTGCGTGACAATCCTATATTTTGAGTATAATAATAGAAACACAATATATAGCATCCGAAAACGTTCGAAATTTAATCTAAGTCCCACGTCCCTGGCAAGTACGAAATAATCTAAGTCCCACGTCCGTGGTATGTCCGAAATTTATGTCCGAGGGACGTCCCACGGACATAAGAAACGTATGTCCGTGTTACGTCCGAAATTTATGTCCGAGGGACGTCCCACGGACATAAGAAACGGATGTCCGTGGGACGTCCGAAATTTTGGTCCAAGGGACGTCCCACGGACGTACGCGACGGACATTGAACGAATCGGACGTAAAACGGACGTCCTATGGACGTACGGTGCTATCTGGGTATTACTTCATACTTCATTGTAATACCTTAACAAAACATATAGAATAAACATTTTTATCTCAAATATATTTTATATATTGATTATTTCATGATAAAATGCCGAATTTGAAATTATTCTTTCCATATCGCACCCGCTGACCCCCCTCACCACCCATATAAGTCAAGCGTAGGCACTGTCGATGAGCATAGCTTATACATCTTTTGAAAAGGTGAGTCACACTTTCTAATCATCTTTGCCTCGGGGAAAATTATCTGTGCCGTGTCTATAGGTTTATATGGTCTAAGGTTGCAACGACAATCGAGTTCTCTTTCTGATTCTAAATAGAATGCGACGGTAGCTCCATCTCGTATTCATCAATCAGCTACACGTTTGTAGATAATACCATTTCTGTAAAGGAAACTGTACGGCATATACCGACCTCCGCGACTTGTAAAGTCACGTGACTACCTCTGGCCCTTAAAACCTTTGCTCTTTATAAAGGACAATTTATTTTACTTTCAGTGTTCTATTATTCTTAAATCAAATGCTGTTACTGCCAAGGTAGATATGGCTTACAGGAGAAATCGGTACGGTTTATGTTACTAGTTTATTAAACTTGTATTTCCTGGACAGATCCTAAATGATCTTTATCATTTCATCGATACAGGGTGTTTCCTCTAACCCTCCGACTACTGAATCGCCGAGTCCCCGCTACCGCGATGGGTCACGAATGACTCCGTCACAGCATACGGAGGGTTAATGCGATGCACGATTTTTCATCCACTTACAGTCATCTGACAAGAAAAGGTTTGCAACAAGAGTTGCAAGATATGAGGTGTACAATTGATATTAGTAAAAAAAATTTCAAAAACAATTTGTTTTCGTGGCGAAATCGAGGTCATCTTGGGTTTTCAAACACGAACACAAACTTTTGACTTCATATTATAAGAGCCGATGTTAAGACGAATTTAACGACCTACTATACTTCAACCTTGAGATGACACCAACCTTAAGATATTGGCCTAAGTATGTACTTCGATCGAGATAAAATAATTGAGAACAATAGCGTTACACTTGATTAGGTCATTAGCTTAAAGTTCAATGTCATCTCAAGGTTAAAGGATAATTCGTCGTTGAATTCGTCTTAACATCGGCTCCTATAATATGAAGTCAGAATTGTATATGTTCCTCTTTGTAAAACCCTAGGTGATTTCGCCATGAAAACAAACTGTTTTCGAAATTTTTTTACCGATTATGTACACTCCATACCGTACAACTGTGGTTGCAAACTTTTTTGTCAGATGGCTGCAAGAAGGTGAAAAATCGTAGATCACATTACAGGAAACACCCTGTATACTTTTCCAAGAAAGCATGCTTTCCCGCAAGGACCTAAATTTCTTAGGTTCTACTTACTATTAGTCGTGATTTGTTCAGATTGATTTTTATTACTATAGCTTTCTACAGTTTCTTTTAAAATAGAGTCTTTTTAATTTTCCATTTCATTTTGAGAATTTGAAAGATGTATTTATATTAGATAAGATGAAATATTTGGTATCTGGCTATTATAGTTGAAAATATTGTTGCGAATTCCGCTAACGGTACTCCTCACGCGTCGCGGCAATTATAAAAGAATATTTTATTTACGATAATCTTGAATTGGTACACAATATACAGTTACAATGTGGAATATGTCAGTTTGTATGCGACGATCGCACAATTTAGGTGACGATTGCACAATTTAGGTATACTAATTTCCTGTGAAAAGTTGGTTCATGTAATTAATTCATTGATTGACAAGACGTCAGTCGTTTATATACTGTATTTGTATGTCTTTGTGTCTTTGTTCATGCGTTAACTAACTATTTCTGATCCTGTGACTTCGAGTTAGTAAATATTCGTAATAGAATTCGTTTACAAGTTGTTTAAAATCAATAAATGTAATTAGCTGATTGGTACGAAATTCATCAAACTCTGTATGCAATGAAATCGCACTTAGCCAAAATTGGTTATACAGGGTTTCTCATGTAACGCGATTCATTGTTTTTCGGCCATTTTCAGTTATGTAATAGAAAATTACATTTTATTTACGTATAAAAACCTAGGTAAGTATACAGTAGTAGAAATAATAATATTTGCTACGGTATTGCCATGGTCATTCCAGTAACCCGAGGCAAATTGAAAATGTTTGAGCTACTATGAAGCAGAAACTTTGAGAAAAATGTAGTTTACAGTGAAATCATTAGTGCATCTAATTAGATAGATACGGAGATCGCTTCATGTCTCGTATGTCGAAAAAATGATTGAAAATATACCGAGATATTACGAAGCTATAATCGTGTATAGAGGAGACTGATCCTACTACTAAGTAAAAGCGTATTAGGTTTTTAGATACATTTTCGACCTGAATAGAGTTTTTTTTAAAAAAAGGAATTATTTTTACAGTAATATCGTCCAGGCTCTTGTGTTGCAAACTGTAAAATAGAATTTTATTGAAGCCCAAATCAGCTGCAGACTTACGCTGTGAGTCACAGCACCACTTTGCCGACCTATGAGACTATAGTACACGGCACGAGGCACGAGGAAGTCACAATGAGGGCCATGAACTCGAACCACCCCTGATACCCGTGGAACCCAGTCTTATCATATCCTGTCACGACGTTTCAGAGTGCACGTGCCTATTGTTGCCAGGCGCTTCACCTGGCACGTGGCAATTTTCAATACACCAGTCCGTGCGATGTGAACTACTTGACTTTTTCAAGTGATATTTAGCAGCCTGGCCGGTATCGTTCGATCTTGTTCAGTTGAATATTCAATTTTCCGTTACTAAACATGGCTGAATCTATTATTTGTTCGGATAATAAGTTCAATAGCTAGATTCAGGATGTCGTTAATCTACAGAATGATCCAGCTGAGTGTGCCACTTAAATTACTTGCATACTATTTGGTACATCAAGAAATGGTTGAAACGAATGTTGTATGGTTTTACGAGTAGCATACGATATAATAATTGGCTTGCTTCTGTTTGGCGTCTTTGTCGGGATATAAAGGTCACCTTGAGTTTTTTTTATCGTATCATACATTAAAAATCATTTAGAGAGTATTTCAGTAACTACATATTAGTTTCTTACCTCGTGTTCCGATATAGTTCAGGGTTGAATTCTCTCTTCAAGCGCAAGATCAAAATTTTGTCTTTACAATAAAAAATTTCAAGGAGACTTTTATATCTCGATAAAAAAGCAAAACAGAAAAATCCTTGAAACCATACAGCTTGTGTTTCAACCGTTTTTTTATATACTCGTTAGTTTACAAGTCATTTAGGTGGCACACTCGGCTGAATCACTTTGTATAATACGAATGAACATCTAAAACATAATAATTCCTACTTAATGTTAAATGTTTTTATTTTCCATAATATTTATTAATGATTGATAAACGATGATAAAAAGAATAAAGAAATACGTAAATTGTACACGAAATAGAAAAAAATGTTTAACTAATCTTCTGTTTATGTATTCATGATTATTTGAAAAGCAAAATATTTGAAAACCTAAATCTGTGCTTTGCTTGTTTGAATAATGCTAATGTGAACCACTCATGACTGATTACAATTGACACAGAGTTGTTCTTTGAAAAAGATTATGAAGTTTCTTGTGTACCGACTATTCATATGGGCATTGATTTCTACGTTTTGCAAATGCACAGTCTGAAGTAAATGTTGTAAGGTAACAATTGCAAAATTCTTATCCTGCTGTACCATTCATAATTTACTTTTAGTTACTAGGCTTTCCCATTAGACGACTAACTGATTACAGTTCCACTGTATTTCAAAAAACCTCAGCTCATAACTGAACTGTGGATTTTATGCATTTATGGTGAAAATGTGTAGTTGCAGTTTGAAACGGTATACAGATTAAAGGAATTCAAGAACGCAGAAATGTACTTTTGATCTACATATTATAATTATTAAAGAAAGGAAGATATTCCGAAGTAGCTTTTACTTCGTGAAACAGGTGCAGACAATTTTTATTTTGCTTAAAGATTCGCAGACTATTCAAAAGAAGTACTAAATAGTACTCATAGTGCATGAGATTAGAAAGCCTAGAGAGTGGTAGAAAAGTGTAACGAAAATCACATATCAACATACACCTCGAAATAAATTTATTCGAATGTATCTTAATTGATATTATGATGTTTGTTTTAGAAATCTTTTACCTGTGACCATTCTGATAAATTACGCTGTGTGCCCTGTTATCAAAGAGCTCTTCTGAATTCATTCTTTAATGAGCTTCGACTATCTACAATATTTATGGAAATAGGAAATTTAATATACTTGTCAGATTGTTATTGAGTTAGGGTGTAAATGAATTATTTACGCACTTCGTCACACACTGCGTATCTATAAATTAGTATATAATGTATAATAACGAATATTGTCCATCGCCGCGACCGCTTGGGCACTCCTCGACACACCGATAACTACTTACATCGCGTGTCCGGTAGGTGTCGCTGCCCACATCAAGCCGCTTTCCGATATATGTATATCCTAACAATACTAATATTATGTATTTTTATTTATATTGATGAAATACATTGCATTTATTAATCAAGTGGTATTCTTGACGTAGAAACTAAAATTTATTGTATTTTTTATCATACTGTTGAGTTGTTAAAATATATTGAAAAAAAGATTAGAAATAAAGATAAAAAGAAAGCATTTATTTGAAATTTTGTGCAAATTTTATCGTAATATACGGATGCTTAAATACGTAAATTTATTGAATTGATTGAATCCCCTATAACAGTATTTTTACAATCTCAATAATTGTAATTTAAGAAATTAGAAATTCTTCGCTTTGACAAGCCCAAGTGCCCAGACTGTAAGACGTCTTAAAGGCGTCTTCTTGGAGACGTCTTTACGGCAGAAATGTGACATCGTATAGGCGTTTACTTGGAAACGTCGTTTTTACGGCTGAAATGAGACTGCTAAAAGACGTCTTTTTGAAGTCGTCGGTTTTTAAGGCGCCATTTTGCGTAGATCCCAAACGGTGACACACTCCTGATGCGAGGCTGATAAGAACTGAACGTATCTAGGTACGAATGCGCGGCCGATTGGATCTGAGTGAAAAGAGCAGGCCTCGTTTCACGCATACTATGTAGCGTGTCACGTCCAAGCCAAAACATTTGGCCCATGGCCGCATCTTAGGTGGAGATGAGCAGGCCTAACGATAGACTTTCTTTATTCATGTGTCGTCCCCGGGGCTTCTCTTCTGGCCAATGTACGGGATGCACATTTGAGAAATCTGAAAAATAGCCCGTTCAGGCGTCCCATGCAGTGGTTCTAAGCGCGAAATTATGTCAGCATATTTAAATGTTATATTTTATTAAATGTTATACTATTGTTATTTATTATTTGTTAGTATATTTATTCCGTATAAATTATTTTATGTATTTTTTTCATGTTAATCTCTTGTTCATAGTATAATTCATACTAAAAAACCCTTTTGTAAAAAAAAATAATTTATTACAAAAATCTATTTAATATCGCTAATGTATAATGTACCTATGTATAATAATGTATAATATAATAATAATAATAATAATAATAATAATAATAATAATAGTAATAATAATAATAATAGTAATAATAATGTATATAGTATACAATATATGTATATAGTAATAATAGTAATAAAAATATAATTATAATATACATCTTATAATAGAGATTCACAAGTTCTCGATTTATTGATAGTACCATAAACAATGAAATTATCCTTTTTTATCGTTGGTACGTTATTCTCCTTCGTTTCAATCGTAACTGTTTACTTTGTTCTTGGTCCCGCGTGGTCCTATCCAGTCGCCTTTGATAAAATTGGGTTTGTAGATGTCGAGGATCTATGGATAATGGATATAAAAGCGAAGGTACAGTTTCTGGATTCGAAAGAGTGGGTCAAGTGGTATCGACTATGCAGGAGCTGAGAGGCTATAGGAAGGTTTGGTTTCCCGATTCATTTACCGAGTACGATTTTTGTCTCTCTTCGTTCTGCGACGACATTGTCTCTGAAGATTTTCATACGCCACATCGCATCTTCGTTGTCACAGAATGACTGTCAATAAAGAGCATACAGAAATGAACAACTCGTCTAGTATTTTGTCCGAGGAGATATTATTTTATATTTTATATATTATTATTCTATCCTTAAATGAGCTTAACAAGTAAGCAATGATTTAATAAGAGTTAATAAACGATTTAATAAACGTTAGTAATAAAATTGGATATTCTTCGCTGTCAGAAAAACTTGTTAAAAAAAAATATATTTCATCTACGAAAGTACAGAAGATTGGTTCCAGATCTAAAAATCAGCAAAAAAAAAAAATAGAACAAACCATATGATAATTTATGTTAGACCCTTATCATTTTTACGTACCTCCACATTTTATTTCAATGAAGATTTCATATACGATAAAAATTTATTGTATAAAGTTAATTATCATTTGAAACGAAAAAATGTCACTAATCCATAAACACGAAGATTAAGTAAACTAATATGACTTACACGTAACAAGATTGTATACGTTGTCACTTTTTGAAAATAGACGCATATGTTTGTATAAGACTGCAATATCACTGATATAACTAAAACTATCATCGTCAATCTTAATTTTCACTTGCAATTAATAAAACTGTTTGAAAATAATGTATTATTTACCATATATTATTAATATTGTTTTAATTTATTATATATTAAATTTCTTTTATCATCAGAAAGATATATTTCATTTTTAACATCAAACTCAAAATACAGACAGAACAGGTCCATATTGACGTCCTACAATTCGTGGAATCCGTACAAAGAGAAGTTGCGAATGTAACGAGCACAACTGGATAAAAGCTTGACCAATTGTGAAGTTGTGAGAAATGTTATAGAAAAATATGGTTTTTCTTCTTTGGGTTGATCGTATAAACTGAAACAATTTGTGTAAAAAGAGAGTACAATTTTTCTTTAAATTTTGTTAAATCAAAATCGTGTCAAAACGCAGTAGGGTGTATGCGAAAAAGTCGCTAATGACTTAAATATTGATGCGACTATAAACAAACGTAACTAAAAAAAAATCTTTTATCATAATTGATAGGAGGTACGCTCCTGAAGGGCCCCGTAACGTTCGAGATACGCACCTGCGCGAGAGAGTCGAGAAGTAGAAAACGGATAGAACACGCGAAAAGATGTATGTGCAATGAGACGTAAAAGCGTATATTACAATGTGTAGAGTAAGTTGTATAATATATATAATAAACGTAGGTTAAGCAAATAAGGCTACCTAATCATTAGAATCCACGCCCAACAATAATGAAAATGTCTTATTCGATACAACGTAAGCACAGCTCTATAAAATTATATTTTAGAACTTTAAAGGACAACGTACATAATATTAAATTAACTTTTCCATAAAATACGAGATCGTGGGCGTCATAAAGATGCGACGTTGGTAGAAAACGTGTCAAGCAAAGATAAGATGGATTAGATACATTTTCGCAGAGCTTCTGTTGAACCACGGTAGATGCAGTAGGGAAACTCTTCATTGTTCAGACATTAATAGCGTTTTCTTTATGCTAATCTTGTCAACGCTTTGTTTCACAAACTTCCACAACTGTGACCAATAGGATCCGTGTACATTGTATGTGGAATTAAGGCAAATATATAAAGTGTGAGAAATGATTTCCATTTTATAATTATACCAACATGGCTTTAGTAAAACGAGTTCTTATCATTAGCGCGTAATTGGATGCTATGTTTATTTTCTATTCCTTATTATTTATATCCATTTCTTACCCTAGTAGCATTTATGGTTGGCCAACGGCATCCAACAGTTGGGAGTTAGTTGGTATATAGTTAGTGCTTTTGCCTAGAAATTCCCAAAATAAGGTCTACGACGAAAAAGTTGACATGACAACTTGCCACCGAATATGCAATGTTGGGCCTACAGTTATTATAGTTGGCTAATTAACAAGAAATTTACATATGACAATACTACGTTGGTCCACCTAAACTTTTCAAACATTTATACACTCCTGGACAAAAAGATAGCACAACTATGCTATCATTTAGTTTTCAAGGATAAATCAAGAATTCTCTAAATTCTACAAATGGTACGTGAACATCGTCTCACGGTAATATATTATACGTATAGCGACAAACTGAAACTACGCTGTCCGTACTTGTATTTATCAAAAAAAGTCGTGTAGCGCACTTGACTTTCCATTCGGATTTCTCATTGTTTCTATACGTTTCGAGTCATACAAACGTAGCGTTGTGTAGGCACTCGATCTTGGTAGAATTTCCAATCATCATTGAACAAAACGGGACGTGGCAAGAAATTAAGCAAAGAAGAAATACAAGTTATCTTGAAATTAAGAGAAGAAAATTTCTCCATATCAAAAATTACAAAAACTGTGCAGAGGAGTCGTAAAGTTATTTATAATTTACTAAATTACGGCAATAAATATGGTACACGGAAGAGCAGTAGACGACCGTCAGCTATTTCTGATAGAGAAAAACGTGCCGTTTTGCGTGCTACATCCAACTCGCGTCTCGCATCACGTGAAATTGCTGAAAAAGCAGGAGTTGAAACTAATCTGAGAAATGTTCGTCGTATTCTCCCGACATGTGGCAATATTATACGACGAAAAATAAGACGGAAACCTGCGTTGACAACGAGACATAAGGATGCTCGTGTCAGCTTTGCAAAACGACACATACGGTGGAAAAAGAAATGAGGGCGAATTATATTCACAGACGAAAAGAGATTCAACCTGGATGGTCCAGATGGTTGGGACTACTATTATCATCATGTACAAAAACATATTAAATTTAGATCTAACAACGAAAACACCCACTCCACCATGACTCTTCCTTCGAAATCATATCTGTTGAGAAATTAAACGTTTTTTTTTATTCACTTCGCTGATATATGGTTTCTTAAAGCCACTCTCAAATTGTAGTCGTTTTCCATAAGTAATCGTTGAACTGTCCGTGCGATTAACATTTTCCCCACTTGCTTCTCGAAGTTCTGCTGCTAATGCGGAAGCGCTTAATCTTGGATTTTCTTTCACTTTTCGAATAATCTTCCCGTTTTCCCTCTCATTTATTATTTTTTTTCCGACCACTTTGTGGAAGTGATTCGATTCTATTTTCGTTTTTATGTCTATTAACAATATCTGCCGCCGTGCATGTTTTTAGATTAATCATAGATTAAAAATAACTAGTTAACGAACATTAAAAGGAACTTAAAATGACAGTATAACGAACTAATGCAGCAAGTCTTCGAAAGTTATCAGTATCGTACTCCCATACTACTTTATCACGATTTACGTAATCATAAACCGATAAATCCGGAATCACTCTTCGGGATTCAATTTCTATAATAAACTTTTCTACATTGAAACTCATTTTATGCACATAGTCGCCTGGTCGCCAAGAAAGTTGTTCATCATGCGAAACCGTCAATTGAATTGAATGCATTTCAACTTTCGCCGCGATCAACAAGTCACGGGCACACATGCTTTTTCGCAACTATAGTCCGTAACGGCCCTTAACGTTGGAACTAATTGCTAATAAACATTGTGTACGCAATCATCGGTTTTTACTCCCACACTTATGCTAATCTAAAGTGTTTTAAATATATTCTTTGATCTATTTCGAAATATTGAAATACCTTATTCAAAAGTATAAAAAATATTTGTTCTCTATTTTATCAGTGTAAGCATATTAAAAATGGTTTTGCACTTAATTAAGTTCTTCTGTTTAGAATTCGTCGACCTCCACCTGTTTATTGACTTAAATAACGTTAAATGAATCTACAATATACATATATTAGTTACACAGAATGTCCAATTTGAATCTGTAGATGCGATTGTTTTCCGAAATATTCTTTATTTTAAAAAATGATTTAAAAGACCTTATTTTGCCTCGAGTCATATATTTTGTGACGGCCGGAAACATTATATAGCTTGCTTTAAACTTTGTTGCCCACGGTTTTTCAACCACTTCTGACAGTTGAGCAAAAAAATGTTTTGAACAAAAAAAATATCATCTTTTAATCAACTACTAATTGCAACATAAAGAATTTAAAAAATCTTATAAAAGGCCTGACTTAGGTTTCAAGTTTCTAAAACGCACTATATATTTTTGACGGTGTACCCTTGCAGGAGACTTCAAGACGTAACATTGAACAACGAAATCGTCATGAATAATTGGGAATTGCACATTAAAAAGAAGTAAACCGATATTATTTTTGTATTAGTTTCTTTTATTTAGTTTAAAAATGGCTTCATTTCTTTCATAAATGGAATGACTTCAAAATATTTTTTTGTTTAAAATGTGTGCCATCAATTTATGCGACTTACTGTCTACAGCTCCATTTAAAAATGTTGGTGACTTTGCCTTTTAATAAAATCATTTTTTAATTCTTTATGTTCCAATTTGTAGTCGATCCTAGACAGATAATCTTTTGTTCGAAACAAGTTTTTGTCTAACTATCGGAAGTGCCAGAAAAATCGTGCGGACTAATTCTTAAATCACCCTGAATAGTTGGACGTAACTGAGATTTCGTGTAATTCGTTGCCTGATAGATTCGTTGACTTTAATACGTCATTCTTTCAAAGTCATTCAACTTGCTTAAGGTTGTTCAAGATCGTTCAAGATCGTTCAAGGTCGTTGAAGGTTGCTTATTGTCGTTCTTAATTTACCTTTTGAACATCGATACAGTGATTTATTCTTTCCTCGAATGATAGTTCCGTTTACGACCAGAGCAGGAAACTGGTTTCGGTACGATGGTGCTCTCGTCGATTATGACCTTCAAGTTCAATGGATATTGAACATATTTTCTGATCGTTGATTGGGAAGAGGAAGCAGAACATCCTTCCAACAAAGTTTCCGGGATTTAACATTTTCAGAGTTTTTCTAGTAGGGCTTCATAAAAGATCAAGTTTATGAAAAAGAACTCACTATCCCTGGTAATCTGAAATACTGAATTAGGGATGCCTGCCAATAAATTAGTTTTGCCAGTTTCTAAAAGTTAGAATTGTGGATGAATTTTACGGAAGAATAAATCACTGCATTTATGTCTACGGTTGTCTTTCGGAATACAATACAGAGGGAACAAGTTTGAATTGTTTAACAAAGGTATGTTATCAATCATAACAAATGACCTCGAATTATTTTAAATAACAATATATTAAAGGTTAATTATTTTGTTTTGGAATGGATTACACGTTTACTTAAACGAGAACATAGAGTTCGTTTAGATAAGGTTTGCTATGTAGATAAAATGCCCCCTTAAGGCGAAGTAAATTTTGCTTGAAACATTTTTTGTGTTTCACGTTAACATGAAAACTTCTTAGTTTGCAATAACAATAATGTGTATGACAAACATTAACACGAGTGTTTCTTTTTATTTTTCAAAGAAATTTATTTATTAACCCGAGTCATTCTCAGACATAAAACAAAATTAATAAATGTACAATACATAAATAGATTAGATGATACTAATATAGCATAGCAACACAAAACTTTTAAGTCACACAGGAATTATTATCATTGGACTGTACTTTTCATATACACGTTTATAGTAGGTGTAACTAAACGAAATACAGTAATATAAGCATGTGAATACAATGCAATGCGATGATTTTACTTTTATTCTTCGGTTATGCACATCACGTTTTCTGCTTTTAAGAATGTTTCGTTGCATGGTATCTACATTCCTATCAATGGTCCTTGTTTTTTATAGTAAAAATACTTTGTCATATTCATAGTCAGATTTATAACCGTCATTTTATTCCTCATTTATCAAGCTTGCATATAATTCAAGATTTATGATCGGCGTACATTTCAATTTTGCCTGTAACGTCACGGTTAGTTCGCTGTCCATTAAACGCAAGGTATCCACAAGATGCTATTGCGAGAAAATTGTAACTTGAAATTTTATGTAATTTTAACAAAGATGAGTTCACGAAACAGAAAACTGAAAAGTTAATGAAAATATTAAGAAATTTTAAGAATACAATTATATTGTTTGTAACATATTAAAAGGACATTCGTAGAAAATATGAATATAATTATCTATGCAGATGCTGTTTCTTGCAATTGATGCATAAACTTTTTATTATGCATAGAGATTCGCAGTCTAAAGACAAGTATATTTACTTGCAACTGAATAGGGGATGTTGTAAGAATTGTATTTAGTTAATAAAACATATCGAATCTCGTGGTTGTGTAGGTATACAAGTTACGAAAATTGATCATTTCCATTGGTACAATTCATTACACAAATAGTACTTTGCTTCTGCTTTGCTTAAAACAGTTGACTCTGCGTCAAACGCGTACCTGTTCTTGCGAATGCCAAATAAGAAACCCGATTGTTTCGCTAATTCCGGGGGTGGAATAACAGATCGATTGGCCACGATTAAATGCCCGTTATTAAATACTCATTTCTAATACAGCAATCAGCCTCTAAACTCTCTTTTGACCAACATGGTACCGGACCACACACCTTTGCTCACCTGGATTCCCGTTCACAGCCGGTGAAAGGGGGTAGCTCGCGCCGGTGGTAGCGTACGAAGCGCAGGCTCGTAACCTTTCAGTCCACGCCTCCCTTCAACCCCATCGGGGGTTCAAAAGAACAGAGAACGTTGCGAGGTGAAGTGGAGGTGGGCGTTTAGAAGAAGACAGCCAATCGAAATGAAAACCGTGCGAACGAGATGGAGGTAAAGTCGGAGGGTCGGACGTACCCCGGAGAGCGGCTATGACGTCACGAGGGCCGAATCAATATCAGAATCACCCCTCCGCCAGTCCTCGTCTCGGAGATACCGTTGGTTCAGTACGGGGTGGCCTTCAGGACCGTTAAGAACGTCAAAGCACGCCGTTCTTGACGAGGGCGACGACGACGAGGAGTACGAGAATCATCAAGGGTGTCTCGTTGCTCGTCACCCTCGATTACGTTTTAGTTCTGTTTTCTATCGTCTCGTCTCGTTTCGTTCCCGAAGATATCGACGATTTTTTCGATTCGACATTTCGGTTCGCCGTAAAAGTGAAATTAAGTGGTCGCGATCAAGCATTTGATCGGAGTTCGACACCGGAGACACCCGAGTTCCTTTCGATAAAAGTGGGATACGAGATGGATCTTCCACTGTTTCGATGCAAGAGTGAGTGGTAGCGCGAAGATTCAGGATTGAGCGCACACGACGAATTTGTAAGTATTTTTACCTTATGATTTCATCAGATGATTTCTTGTTTATTTGAAATGTATCGTGTTGTTCTGTACCTGACATTTTTCAGAAATTGCGTGCTCGTTTATTCGTTTATTTAATAATCTTCCGATTTGTCGCTTGTTAAAGATATTGCGTATTCTCTTATTTCTGAGTTAGAGTTACTTTTCTTTTATATTATTGCAGTCAATTATACGTACGACAATTTTTGTCAATTTTGTTATTCGTTTGATTTGATATTAAAGATCTCTGCAGTTTTTTTACGTGCTATTAACAGATTATTTTAAACAGTTTCTATCGTAACTAGTCTTTTCCACTTCTCATTTCATCCAATAGTTCTTCAAATAAATTTACTTATTTCTAAAATAAAGATGTCTCATTTTGTAATATTTTAGCAAGTGTATCTAAAGGATTTTATCAATGAAACTATAAGTTAAATTAGAATTTAAGTCATCTTTAAAACGAAGCATGCATTTGCAATGAAGCTATTCAATTTTCTTTTTACCACAGAATGATAAGAACTTTTATTTTTTGATATTAGTTTTTCGAGTGATCAAATGTGTATATGCGATTGTTTCTACTAGAAATATTTCTACTTAAATTTCGTGTAAATATAATATATCTTTGTATATTTGAAATATGCGATACAAAATTTCAAATTCTTTTCGATTAGGTAGGATTAGTGTTAACGTTTTCAGAAAATGTATAAAACGTAGAACAACTTGCGCCTAAAAATGAAATATTCTTGGAATCCGTAATTTTTCCATTCGATCTTCTATTACGATCAGACAATCTTCTTGATTGTGGCGACTAGATTTCATTCTAGTTTATCAGAATTATTGATGGAATATAGTGTTTAGTGTTGTGCAAGCCTTCAAACTGAATCTAAATGTGATCTAGAGTCTACAACCTTAGATATAAACTGAGATCTAACTAGACACTAACTTAAAATACATAATAGGTATAGAATATACACTTGAATGAGTCATAAATAGGTTTACAAAACTAGTTATGAATCAATAAACTATACATGAACCAAGCACGAAGCGAACATGAACGGACCATGAACAAGCCGGTCGTGAACCAAGCATAACCCCTTGTGCTCCAACGTGTTTCCTTCCTTTTATCACAGAATTTGATACAACGTGATATAATTCAATAATATTCACGTATACGTACCTTTGTTAATCAGTAATACAAATAACTATTTGCAAAAGTTAATGTTGAGACTGATTCATAGGATTAAGAATTGTTAATATACTTGCAGAAATTTTCTGAGAACTACCCAGTTAATTTAACCCTTTAGGGACCACATCTGTACATCGTATGGACTCTAACCAGTGTCCCAAAATTGATTACACATGGCCAAATTGTTATATACGATTCACATTCTTTCATTATCGTTTTCTTTCTAGAATTTCAAAACAGCTATGAAAAATATAAACGGGTCAAATTAATCAACATATTATGGCAATATCTTTACTACTACATAACGTAGATGATACTGAAAGAAATCGAGAATCAGGTGTTATTCCGAAAGGGTGAAATCTTAGATGATATCACGGAGACACTAACGACCTACAACACTTTTTGTTGCAGATTTTATGATTGCTAGGCAATTTCATAGTCCTCGCTTTCTTGTATTCTTTTGATATAAGACGTAGTATGTCTAGGTAACTGATTGCTTAGAGTACCGATCTCTCGAATCATTGCCATAGTAAAGAAATCATTTACATGAAATCCCGGATTTTTATGAAATTGTATAGGCTTATAAAATTCGCTATCTTAATTACAAAACGATATTTAATTCTTCGATATTGTGTACACTTTCCGAGTTACAAGCTTTGGAAGTGTAGCATTAATATTTTTTAAAGACATTAGTTTAAGGAATCTCGAACAATATTATAGATATCTATGCGAGGCAGGCGATTTTGTGAGCAGAGCTTTGAAATTTAATCGAGAAATGCTACTTCTAACGACGTACTTCTAAATTGCTATAAAAAATGTTTTTAATTTTTAAACTGATAAATGGTCCGTTAAGGCCGAATGGAAAGTCAACATTTTCTGAATTGTTTTTAACGAATACCTGCTAACATCTGCTTAACGCTAGAACTACCGAGCACTAACCACGACTGGCGTATATTGCGTTATAGTAACGATGAAATTGCATTTAATCAGATTTTATACAGTTTTTGTTTAAATATGTATTTCAATAGAGAAGTTTACTAAAAAATGTTACCCGAAAACATATTTATAATTTCAATATTTGTAGAAGAAAAAATTAGATGCCAATCATTCTGACTGTTCCGGCAGTTCTAGTATTAATTACTGTTCCATTTCTCAGAGAACGATATTTTCGAACCGTAAGCGAGGCGATTGGGCCTCTTTCGATGCCCCATCTGCCCTGCACGTTTTTCAAAATAACAAATACTAATAGCACCGAATTACCCGTAGTAGCAATATTCCCGAGAAGCCGTTACTCTTCGTCAAAACCTTTAGCATTTTATTGACCCATTGTCCACATTTGGTGACCAGAAGTCGAGCCATCGTCGAGTCCTTTCTTTCCGTTTTCTTTGTTCCGAGTCAAGGCGCTTCTCTGGTTTATGACCTGCTACGGTTCTGCTTTTGGGACACGCGGATTCCTCGCGTGCGTCACTCTAGGGTACAAGCGTACCTACGAGTGACTCCTGGTTCGGAGGCGGCCCTTTTTTCCCTTTCCATTCCATTTTTGTTGACCAATTATCTAAGACGGTCGTGCTCCTTACCGATTCCCGGGAAATGACAGTCAACGAATCCGCTTGTCCCACAGAAAAACTCACGCCCACACCGAGTTTACCTTTTTACGCCATCCATCATCACCAGACACTACTTCATAAAACACAGGCCGGAAAACTTTGTCGACAGTATCCAATCAGTGTAGTTAAAACTCTTGTAACCAAAGTTATTTTATTTTTAAAATATAGTTTTAATTGTTCGTTAAATAGTGCCTAATTTATTATATTCCTACCACCTCTATCACCTTAAGTGGTTATAGGGAATCGCGTACCACGTTGTCGCATTCGAATCGGGGATTTACAACCCTCGTAGATCAATCCGGTCTCAACGCGAGTTCGTGATAAAACAATTACAGAGAATCTGAAGTTCTTATTTGTAATCCCAAACTACATGGAAATAAGTACCGTTTTCAATTTGTCATGAATATATATTTCATGAAACTGATTTGTAAAGTATTTTGTTTATCAAATATTTCGATACGAAGTACTATGAAATATTTATTGCTAACCCGTTCTTATCTTCGTTAAAACAAATTCCGGTTAATACGTAGTTTAAAATGTTTAATGTCAATAATTCGTATTAAAATTGTGTAATTAATTGGCGCAAATAGATTAAATTTTTGGAAATGCTTCAATTAATTGGAATCTCGTTGAAAGAACTTTCTGTTTGGAGAGGTAATTGACATTAGCAAAATAGGAAAACTTGACATTGACTGAGAGAATAGCCAAGCCCTGACTGATTGCTCGACTTAAAAGATCATCGATACGATCACAAAGTCCTTTTCACATACCCGCATAGCCTTCGGTGTAAACTCACCAAATAAAATTTGTCCTATTTGCATATTGTGCATCATCATCGGATTAATATACAGTCGTATTTGGAATAAGCGTAAGAAAATTGTATTATATGTATTGAAGTGTGCTTAAGACAACTGCGACATTAACACGGTGTAATTGATTTTCAGTTTGTAGCGTGCAATAAATGAATAGATTGCTGCATAATTACTGTTCCAATGGAATCTTGATACAGCATCGTGAATTGTGAAAAATTTCAAGTTGATCTATTCTATCTTAAAAGACTATTTTTCAGTTAAAAAATTTTAAATATTGTACTATATTAAACTACAGGATTTTTTGGTTCCTATTGATATCTATATTGTTCACACTACAATTTAAAATAAAATGTTGACATTAAATTTTCGGCACTTATAATTATTATTAATTCAGATAGTTTGAACAAAATCGATGGATAAATATAATTTTTTAATCGAGTTGTACAAAGTATGATTATTTGGCATGGAACGGCCCATAAAGGAATACGTCTTCTAAAACCAGCACTATTTAAAATTTAAGGATGCCGTTCGGGCAGTAGTATAGGTCGACATATGTTCCGTTTACTGCTCGCCTGAACTACTTTGTACTCGCATTTGGATCAAGTTTCTTGCATGACGAAATATCACCATACCAACTAGGGATTAATTTTGATAAACTAATACTTGCCTAGTATAACATGTACATGTTGTATGTAATTTTGTTTATTGATTCCGCCTATGTGGACGAGGTATAGGTATATAATGGAAAGATAATTAGGTTAGGAAAGTATTCGTTCTGCGAGTTATTCAATACTTTCAATAATAATTGTATAAGTTATGCGGTACATATCAGCTTGTTACGTCTTTGAAAAACAAAATATGCAAAACTATGTACACATTTCTTATGTACCTACAATAATGAAATATACATGTATATGTTTCTGATCTATAAATGGGCAATAAATACGACAAACAACAATTATCATACTTCAAATAAAACACAATCTTGTTAGAAACAATAAAAAATTTGTAATTTTATGACATATATATTGTTATGCACATTTTCAGGATTTTTTATACTGTTTAATATATAGATTAACAAATAAATGACTTGAATTATAATTTGGGTCTTCTCCTTAATTTGAAACACTTTTCTATACTTTAGAACCATGCTGCAACATCCTCTCTTCCTTCGATTTTGAATTATACATTATTTCATAATCGAAATTATTTGTAAAAGTCTGGTTGAGTTGAATTGTAATAAAGGAATTCTCAAATAAAAATATTTGTATTTAATCTGCATCAATATTCCAATTCATTAAATGAAAAGCGATTTCAGCAAATGGTTCGGGTTAGCATTCTGTTAAAATGGAAGACGAGTCGCGATGGAAAATCTTGTATGGCTTGATTAGCTCTGTCATTTTATGACCTCACTGGTTTAACACGCGCAATTATACGCTTGCAAAGTGTAGTCGTGACTTTTGTTCGAATGACTCTATACCACTCTTTTAGAGTAGATCGATTTCTTCAATTATTCCGTCCATAAGTGGTGTAACGTAAGGTCATTGAAAACGCCATAGTTTCAAGGTATTCATGGTAATACCGATAATAATATATCCCCATGTCGATTCACCACAGAAATATTTTGTACAAGATCAAGCAGTGAATATTATCACGATCAATATTTTCGAAATCGTAAGCGTAAGGGAAGAGCTGGTATATGTGAATCCCGCATTTCACGTAATCGATAGTTTTGTGATGATCCTTATTTGGGCATTCTTTTCGAAATTGGGAAGCCATGTTTCGTTTATTCCTGTTCGGATAATATTAATCGTCGGTTTTCCTCTGTAATAGATTCGTTAGATCAAAAGAAATTTGAACAAAGTCGACGGAAATTATCATTGACTGTTATCATTAAAGTGAATATTTGGTGTGTGCAAATTATTTGATTTTTTCAATCGTTCATGCATAATGACTTGTCATTATAGTAGTTATAATCCTCTGTCTTCCCGTATAAATATTTTGTTGCTACCGACGTGTCTAAATAACCAATATCATTATCTATTGGTAACATACGTACCTCTTGTGTCGTGCATAGATACAAAAAAATTGAGAAAAACACTCAAAACTTTAGCATATATCTAATACATATTATTAAGTAGGAATTTGAATACATTTCACGATATATTTTCATATGTTAACACATTAAAATATTTTATATTAAACACATTAAATAACCCACATTGTTTGTCATTGTTGCTTGATTATCATTAATGACTTCCACTTGAAACCTCTCCCATCATTTTATAATGTTTTTAATGGGATTATTAAAAGGTTGATACGCATCAAATATTTTCTTTGAAATATGTAAATAGTAAATAGTATTTACATTTTGTTTGTATTTAATGTACATGCTTTGATCTAGTAAATGCTAAAGATTCTCTAAATATCATTTGCAATAAAGAAAGCAAAAATGTGAGTATGTGGCTCAACGTGCAATTTTTTGGATTGTATACTATGAGAAAACGCTTGATTTTTTATTGTGCATTCATTTATGTATATTGATGTTAGCAGAAGCTACACAAAAAATAATTTCATGTATTAAAACTTAACATCACCTTTCTTTCCCTCATCACTGAATGTACCGACGTTTAAGACAATTTGCGATATACATATGCATAGTGTTAGGTATACATACTACGTAGTTTTACCGATGAAAGTCGCTAGTTGGTCTAGAACGAAGTAGTCTTCTCCTTTTCACTCTTCTCACTCATTCCACGATCTTTCATACATCCTTTCTAGTTGCCATAAAAATTATGAATACACTTTCTACATGGATATTGAGGTTTAAGGCCACACGAAGGTCGGAGTGTCATACACTTCCAATTCATGGATGTGTCAGCTATGTTCAATTAAAAGCGCGAAGAGAATGATAATTTGACATTTCCAAACTCGAACATATGTTTGATTGTATGAAGTAATTGGTTATACGCAACTATAAAAGTTCCATCAAATAATTTTTTAGCATTTCATTTTACCAAACAGATATCTATAAAGCTGTCATTATTTTATACACAAAAAATCCTGAGCTGTAGTAGGTACACTGAACATAAAAAAGAATTCACTAATACAAGTTGCATCGAATTTAACATGTTTACTATTGAACAAATAACTGATTATGTAGCTGTCATGCGAGCTGAACATGTTTACCTATACTTATACCGTTTTAGATTCGCAAAAACTGAATTTACAAATTCGTCCAAGACGCATATAAATTAATGTGACGCGCCTATAGAATAATATCATTATTGATAACATTTAATTATGATAATGTTACTAAAAGTTGGTGGTAAAAACTTGATACAAATTACATGATGGAAAGTAGTAATGTTCTATATGAAGGTAAATGTATCCGTCCCATTTTTAAGCTTCAATTTTCCGAAACTAAAGATTCGTATAGAAAGTATATATCCGAAAATGTTATCACAATTTTGCGCAAGTATTTAATCTGAAATCGCTCGAGCCATGAATTTTAAGGGTCCCTATACTACGACCACTTGGAGATTTTAACGCTGGATAGCGTTGAAATCTCTCACTCTGAACTAATTTCTAAGTTCACTGCAGTAAATAACAAAGTCACAACGTGTTTTTAATATTTGAAATTGCTTCAGGGATGGTTTTAATCCTCCAGAAGCAGTAAATACGTTCAAATACAATTGATATTGGTTAATTCTACGTGTGTCATGTTTAAATCTTTAATTTGCATAGTAAACTACAAAAAGGGGTACAGGTGAAGAATTTGTCCATGTTAATGGTCTGTTACTCTTATGCCATGTTCGATGATAAATGATTGTATTTGTAGAATCTTAAATATAAAATAATTTATTGATAGACGTGCTCTTTTAGTTGTTCGTAAAAAAATTGCTATATTATTTTAAAGTAAAGTAATTTAATACATCGTACTCGGTGAACGAAAATGAGATAAATCGGACAAAATCATATTGTAAATATAAATTAATGTAAAAGATATTGTATTCGGTCAAGAACCAAGTGCTCTACGGCAAAATTTGGAACAAGTTACAGTTTGCATTGTTGCAAATAAGATTTATTTGTTAAATATTTAAGAAAAGAATTCTTTTAGTATTTTAGAACAATTAATTATTTTTCAATGGAAACATCATTATATTTGATCAAAATAGTACATAATTATAAAATAATATAAAGTTTGTCATTATTTATATAGCAAGATAAATAAATTTATATTGTCTCTTTGATGTTTTTCAAAGCCATCTTAATATTCTTGGAAGTAAACAGTGATGCATGAAAGAGTATAGTTCCTATTAATCTGACCATGTAACATTAATTTTTAAATATTCGCAAGGGTCGGTACAGTGCACAGGCGTATTTATATAATTGTCAACTTATATGGAACAACAATACTTTAGTCGCCTGAAATAACTGTGAACACAATAAATTTTAAAAATAATTGGTTTTATAGTCGTCTAATATAAAGTGTCAACCTTTTTCGATTGCATTATAAAAGTTGACATTGAATGATTTATATCATATAGTACACATGAAACCTCCTTAATAAAACAGCGATAGTTGTATGAATAAAGAATTTTTAGGTTGTAACGAACATATTGTTGCGACTTTTATTACTTCGCGTCGTACGCCGACACCGTTCGTTGACAACCCCTATCTTCAATTATTCCTTAGGGGTTGTTCATCACGGCATTACGGCGACTTCTCAATATTCACGCCGCCGTAACAATATCTTTCCGGCGCGAGTCTTCCCCGTTCTTCGCGAGAACGCGCGCCACGGCCGCGAGAGGGCCGCGCGCGGCAACCGATTCTCGCTGCACCAATGTGCGGAAGCGGGGATATAGGCCACCGTTCGAGCCGAGTTCGGGGCAGCCGTTGGGACACGCCACTTTTTGGACCAAGTCGACAGCGTTAACTGCGGGTTTGATAACGGCTCCAGGTGCCTTCGGGCAACGTTACTCCGTCGCGACCTCCGTCGCGACCTCCGTCGCGAACTCCGTCGCGACCTTGTCGGACCTTCGCCGCGTACCGCCGGGCCGCCACCGCGAGACTGCCATAGTCCGTAAGTTAGCCTGCAAGTTGTATATACCGAACCCGTCCCCAACTCTTCCTTCTGCGGGCCACGAGTGGACGGTGGTTTCATAGTCCCTCGACGGTGTACTCGCATTCGCTTGTGTGACTGTCCAGTCATCGAAACGGTCCACAGACACCCTTCTTGCCCCGTCCGGACCGCCGAGAGCGAAAGCTAAGGCACCGGGCATCTAGGGGTTTCTGGCGGCGCCGCGCCTTGGCCGATGAAAACTACGTCAGGGCTGCGGTATCGCCTCTCCTTCGCTGCTTGGCCGCCGTAAGGACCAGACCAGCACCGTAGGTTAAGTTAGATTTAAGACCGCCTTAGCGTGTAAGTTTGGATCGTAAGATCATCGCGGCCAGTACCGCCCGTCCGGACCGACCGTAGCCGACCGTAACCGGCCGAAACCAGCCGATCGTCCATTCGCGAGACCAGGAACGCTGGCGTATCAACTGGGTCGGCAAAGTCTCCGCGTTGTCGTTACAAGGTTATCGGACAGACGAGGAAGGATATTAGAACAAAATGGCACATATAAGTTTTATTCATAAGTAGGATACAGAGTGTCACCGATCTGGTTGTACAAGTCCCAAGGAGGTGGATCTACGACATTCTACGTGAAAAAATAAGTCGAAAACAAAGAATAATATTTTTTTGTTTAAGGTTTCGTCTTTGATAATTCGAATACGCGTACTATTTGATTGGTATTGGCTAGTGCGCCCGATTTTCAAACTCATTTTTCTGGAGAACGAAGCCTCAAATGGAAAAGCATTATTCTTTTTTTACGACTTATCTTTTCATGTAGATTCACCTCTTTGCAGCTTGTAAATACCACCAGTTCAGTAACATCCTTAATAGCAACATTCTACTAAAGAAATGCGAACGGAATTGTTACTCAACTTAATAAATACAATTTGATGGAAATAGGTATTTTAGTAATAGCCGATTTTCGTTGTATATGTTACAGGTGAGTGATTGTACTGATCAATAGCGATTGGTACGTAAGTGGCACGATCGAAGGAGAAAATCAAGGAGGAAGGAAAAGGGTAGAAGCAGACTCGGTGAGTTGTGTAAAAATCGATGGCCATCAGCGCCCATGGGCGGCCTCGCGTTTAGAACAAGGAATAGCCCCTCCCAGAAGACCTCGCTCCGGTGGGGCGACTGCTGCCCCCCAAATCCCAACCTTCCGTCGTCGTCGGCTGTCTGGAAGGACCAACATCAGGGCATGCTGCCGGTACCGGTGTGAGGCTGTCCCCCGCTACTGCGTGATTGTACCCCGCGGGGTCTTCAGAGGTAACGCAAATTGACAAATAAACGAATCACATTTATTGCATCGAAGACCTGGCTCTGTGCAAATTACACCAACATAGGAACCTAATCTTCGCAAGACTGATGGTGCCAGTTACAATACTGGACAAAATAATTAAAAACTTTATATATTGATATATGTATTTCATATATTTATAGATAGACGATATTCACTATTAACAGGGTGTCCCACTGACTCTGATACAAAACAATATCTCCGCAATATTTTAATCTAAACGCGGAATATCAAAAGGAGAAATTGTTTGGTTCGAGGGGACACATTATGGAGGGAATATTTGTTTCCTTAAGATTAGTATATCAAGAGAGATTTCAAGGTCATTGATGTTTTTTGCATGTAACTACATATTTTCATTACTATAAAGTGATAACTATGGCCAAGACGAAATCAATGATTTACAATGTCATAACCTTCGCGCGATCTTGAGTACCAAAAATATATAACTGTACAACAAGAATTTATTGTAATAAATATTTAAAATTATTTCCGTTTACTTCTAAAGATTTGTTAATTCGAATATGAACAGAATGTTGCATATCAGAAAACATTTGTGGTGTCACGGCAGATTATTTAATTTTTGGTACTCGAGAATAAGCGAAGGTCATGACATTGTAGATGTCATGTTTTGTCATGTTTTGAAGAAAAAATTATTCCCACCGCGATATGTGTCCCCTCGAACCAAACTGGTTCTTTTGACATTTCACGTAGCATACAAAATATCGGAAATGTCGGCTTGTTACAATGTTACAAGTGGAACATCCTGTACAGTCTACATATTGGGTAGCATCTACGGAATAAACACACAAAATCTTACGTTTTCACGATATATAACATCATTTATTTTACGGAAACAGAACATATAGTCAAATATTGGGTCAGTGTTGTGTTATAATCTCCTCTTAATTGTATTATAACTTGCAAGCATATTCAGAGCACTTGACATAATTTGTTCATTTGACTTTAGCTTAAATGTTTTCGTAAATTAATTAAACTTCCACCCTGGAATGGAAGATCCATTCGTCTTAGAAAAAATAAAAAATGTAGCAGAGCTGATCAATTTTGCAAAATAGACTCTACAAATGCAACATCCACGAGAAGACTGTCGCGAATTTATTGAACTCGTGCTAGTATTTGTAGTAATCAATTTTCACAATACCGTTTTCGAGCGCCTCGAAGGGCATTTATTGTTTAAAAATATTATTGATCCGCAAATAATTCGAGTTACTTCAAAGAACTCGCAATATATGTATATTTATTGAAAATTAATATTTAAAAGCATGGGTAGGAGCTCCTCTCCCGACGAGGGCTCCGCAGCACGATTTTACTTTTATTAAATCATCATACAAATACATAGAATGAAATAAATGGAGATATTAGTTATGTATCGTTAGACAAATTTTGCAGGCACTCGTGGTATTTGGCACCAGGAAATGCTGCGTTATCGTTCTTCGATAATGAAATTTCTACAGGAATAAAGAAACGATTATAATAAAAATTTGTCATTCTACCCAGTAATGTGGCCGACCACATGCAGAAGGATATGTCAGATTTCAGATCAGACGAAAGTCGGAAGTTTTTTAGTGGATTCGGCATATCGGCAGAATTTTTAGAACAAGATCCTGTAGCTTGGCAGGATGAAGCATCGTATAAAATAGGTATAGATGTAATTAAGGCTTTACCGGTGGTTAATGATTCGACAGAAAGAGCCGTTAAGTTAATGCATATTAGGAAGACTAACATGTTATTTTACTTATACAGAATAATACATATATGCTGTCATCACGTTTGCTACATTATAATGTAGGTATTTAAATATCTCTGTTATTTGCGGATATAAGAAAAAAAATACCAGAGGAGAAAATTGCACTGTACAATACGGCAAATAGAATGGCAAAATAAAAAATAAATTTGAAAATCATATTTTCGAAATTCCAAGGTTGTCATCGGTATTTTTATTTAAAAGAAGTCATATATTTTTTCCACATTCTTATTTAGAAAAAAAGCAAATCCAACGATATATAATATGCTAATTTCAAAATTTTCAATCCAAATGCGCCACATGATCCTTTTATTCGATCGATCTCAAACTTTGAAGAAATGTTTTTCTCACCTAAAGGAACGATTTGGGAGGGGAGGGGGGCAAGAAAAAATTCGTAGGTCAAAAAATAAGGTCCACCCTAATGTACCATGTTCTGACTTTGGTTAGCATGTTACACCATAATGTCCTATTTATTCTTTTAAATAGACTGTGATCGAGCTCGCACATTACAAATTACAAAAGGGTGCATAACAATATAGGGCATGTAATACGCGCAAAAGAAATACAAAGTCACAGACACACTTTTTCATGACTTTCACAACTTCTAGGAATGAAAAAAAGTACCTGTACTGGAAAGAGCATTTCCGGCCTCTCTTCTTCTACATATAAATATATTCTGAAGTTTATATATATATATATATATATATATATATATATATATATATATGCGTACATTGGAATTGTTAAATTATCCTATGTATTAAGTACTGTCTAAACAATTTCTTGAACTCTCTGTTATTAACCATTGAAGAAATAAGGTCGTTGTTTCACTACGACCACAGTTTCGTTAGTAATTAGTAGTTTTTACCAAATCTTTTTTCTTGACCGCCAACTATCAAATATCCGTTAAAAAATGGAATAAAAAATTACAGGTTTATTTCTGAAAATCTGAACGTGGCGTTAACGACTCCGAGAAGAACGATTTAACAAAAAATTGATTGACATAAAAAGGCTGATAAAAGATTTATTGAGATGAAAAGCAGATAAAAAAACTTTTGGCCAGCCTATTAATGACAAAATGATCTAAGATGATCACGTGTCACGATTGCTACTGTATAAATAAATATTTCTATTTTCTAGATAAGCTAAATGCGATAGATACTAAAATGTTCCATAATTTTGTTTACATTGTTCAGTAGTCTCGGTGCATCTAATAGAAGGACCTTGAACGCTTGGTTGTTCGATTTACAAGCGTACTACTTTTTTCTGCGTTGGAATGTGTTCCTTGTGCAAGGGCTGGTGCTCTATGGAGCGAAGAGGGACTAATGGGATTAGAGGGTAAACTCAACCGGGCGATTTAAGTGCTTCTGGGTTGGGGCATAGAGTTTACAGTTAATTGCACGCGTTAAGCACAGGCGTGTCGACCTGATAGATATTTATTAATCGCTGGTCCAAGAAAAGGATTTTATATGCGAACACTGTGTACTATAGTATATTTTTCCTTTCTTCTTTTTAGATTCGATCTTTACATATTTATCTTATCTTAATGCGTATCTTTAACAATACGTTAACGCTTATCTTATAATTCCTTTGTCGAAAGAATTTTATCTTAATGAAACGCTTTAAGACGGGTTGACGACCTTCGGATGATTGTTCGAGGTTGCTTGAAGGTCAATCACGATGGAAAGTAATTTATATTGGACATTTAAACTGTTTTTTATTGTTTTTAATGACACCACTCTTATAACCTCTTATATGCATCTATACAAACAATTTTCATCGATATAATACCAGTAGTACTTAGCGATATACTATCGTGTACCGTGTTATAGCGTGTTATACGAAAGCAGTGAAAGTTGTTAGGGGCTTGATTTATGGCAAATATAATGAAGCAGTGTGTTTATATGCATTAAGAAATCGAAACTCTTCGGAACGTGCACAGACTCTCAAGGTCATTATGTTGAACCAACATTAGGTTGAACCAACAGTGTGTTACAAGTAAATGTATACTAGACATAAATCACTTTCCACCATAATTGACTTTCACGGCCTCGAATGAGCATTGGTCATAGGTCATTGTATGTTGTATAACTATTTCCGTATGTCTTTATGCATATACAATATACTCGTACGGCATGTTACATTCTTGCACTATGTTTCATCGATTGTGATTATACCTTTTCTTGTTGTATATATTTACAATTAATGTACTTTTCTCACTTTTACTTCTACATAATATAACAAACTTCCTTATTCTCTTGTATTTCCCTGTCCTTGCAGCTTTTCAGTTTACAGAGAATGATTGAACCCTAAAAAATCAGGAATTTCATATACATAGCTCAAATAGGTATTCTAGATCAAAATTACAATCATTCAACTTGATGTACGTTACATACGAGGACGTATTTTGTTAATTTTAGTCTACGGAATACTGTCATTTATCTGTGAGGCCTATCAGTCGGGAGAAAGTGAATTAACATATTCTTTCTAGCTGCTTATGTTTGACGTGCTCTTTTTCTTTTGGCATTTTTTTTACTTTCTGTCTCTCATTCTACTGTTACATCTGCGTTGATTTGAATTATAGCAGCCTGTAGCGGCAGGTTTGCGGATTATGAAAAGATGGAAAAAGGAGAAGGTAGCGCTTCGTCCTAGGCCCCGCTAGAGGACTCATCGGTAAGGCTATCTAGCGGGCCCTGGCCTTAGACACAGGGATATCGTAAAATCGGTTTAGGACGATATATACATATATATATATATATATATATATTAGATAACGTGTTAAAATCTGAATCGAACAATATTAGTATAAATATTATCAACACATTAATCAGTAACATACCAAATCACCTGAGTTATAATCGTCCTCTTCTAGATAATTACAGTAATTTCTTTTATTACCTGTGTATCGTTAACAAAACCAATGTTGCTATGTTTATATTTCACTTGAATTATACTATTTAAATTATAAAAAGCTTCGAATATACTGTTCCGTCGCAAGGAACCGTACAAAGGGTCTTCTCTTCAAATTTGTTTATGGCGTCTACGTGACTCTGAGGCCACTTTCAAGGATTAGGCGCTCGATGCACATTTGGTGACTACTCGAGCCATCGCCTAACTTTCGTATTTGTTTCGCCTCCTTAAGAGTTACGCGTCATAAATCTATCACTGACGAAGGATATTCCCGACCTAGAAGTACGATTCTCGGGTTACCCAGCTTCGCCCTCGGAGGGAGTCGGGTACGGTCCCACGCTTTCCTCGGGACAGGCTCGCTTAGGGCCGATCTAAGAGTCATCAAGAATGCACTGATTGGGGCATGAAGAGCTCGGCAAGAACCAATCAGTGCATTTCTTCGGCATGGCAATGGGTGTCACCGTCTTGACACCCAGAAATGGAGGACCGCCTTCAAGATACAACGAAGGGTCCTCCCGAAACTGCGACTTTCAGTCAGTCGCGATCGAACAGTTGAGCGTATAGATCTACGAAAACGATTGAGGACACTTTCGAGCGAGATCAGCGAGTCTCTCGAAGTCGACGTCTAATTCAATCAAGATCTAATACAATCATTCTAACTTCAGAGAATTCGAGTGGAGTCATCGTCGCGAACTCCCGCGCGTATAAGGCAGGGCCTGCTAGATTAGCCTTACCGACGAAGCCTCTAGCATTCCTGGGACGAAACGCTAAATCTCGCAAATTCTTAAATCGAAACAATCATTGAATCGGCTATCTAATATTAATTTGGCGGGTAGTAAATCGGTGATTTCGGGATCGACGCGTCCATACGATTGGGCTTGAGATTTACAACCTCAAGCGGGCACGAGTCAATCGCGCGTCGAGCTCGAGATTCGCACCGTACGAACAATACTCGTGTTTCTTCTTCTCGATATTTTACCAAACTATGTGATTATCCGAAAATATTCGACGCTCGACCGATCATTCCGAATAACTGGTTGCCTTATTGTCTTATTGTTAAACTATAGTCATGAGTTGTTTTGGACTTTAAATAGATGCTGGCTACTATCGTGCGAGGATTAAAGATTTTGTGGAATTAAGAGAATTTCAATGGTAATGGTATCTAAAAGGTCATTTTTGTAGCAGTTCAAGAACAGACACCTCTCTTTCTTTCATCCGCTTTCGGAACACACATACACCGGGTGACACGCCATTCAATCTTATTCAATATTTTCTAATAAAATTTTTATTTGTTTTTCACTATTTTAAGAATTACGACAGTTACATCGGACCGTAAAATATGAAATACGCATAGGGTTTTAATAGAATTCTTTGAATAAAACAATAAGTCTTCATGACTTGATTTATGCCTGACATACGCAGTCAATATTGCACAATAAAATGATTAAAGTTACATAAAGACAACTGTTTGCAATATTAATGAAGTGAGAAAACGTAATGCATAGAGGATAAACTCTAACGAAACAGTGCCGCTATAGATTGCATTGGTAAGATCTGAGCTTTGATGACGTGTAGCAATTAAAAACTACTTTAAGGCAACAGTATAATACATGTTTTTTCTCCAATATACCTATTCCTAATTACCTCCAGTAACAGTGAAAAATTCTTAATCAGATTTCAGCATGTTGCGATGTAATTCAAGCTATAATTTTATCGATTATAATGGATTTAAGAAGTGATATACAGGGTGGCCCACATAACTCTGAACAGCTCAATATCTCGAAAACTATGCCATCGATTTTAAAGTTCTTAGTCTTAAATTGCATGGAACTGAAGGGCCTTTCTGACTACATAAACGTGAAGTGGCCTCCCTTCCCCTTTAACGGGGGAGGGGAGGTACCTTTGTAATTTTAAATGGAACCCCCTATAAAATGTTACATATTTAGGTTCTACCGGAAAAAACAAGTCAATTTTGTCTGAAACATTTTTTTGTCAGATACTTCCATGATGAGATATAACAGTTTGAAGTTTCGAGTTGTAGGTACTCGAAGCTCTCGGAAATAGCGTTATGGAATTATACGCGCTTGAGTCCATTGCTTATTCATGAAGAAACACAAACAATAATATTTACAATTTTTGAGTTTGACTCGCTTATCTATGAAAACGTTTTCAGTTTAGAGCTGTTATTCAAGCAGTAACATTGTGATTATTGCTACTTTTGACACAGAAGTGAATATCTTATTAACGTTAGGTGAATGTCAAAAAAATTATCGGCGTGCAGCAGTGATGTTTTTTGAACGTTATGGGATCAAAAAATGTCATGCAACATTTCATAATTTAGAAAAGCGGCTTCGCGAGCACGGTGAATTGTGTAAAAAAACTCGAAATAAACCTAAAGCTGTCACTAATGAAAATAATAGTGCCAGTATTCTTGCTGCAATTACATTAAATCCTCATATTAGTCAACGTACACTTGCACAAACATCACATATTAGTCGTTCATCGATTCAACGAATTTTGAAACGGCAAAAGTATCATCCATATCGCATGGTTTTATCACAAGAGCTTTCGATAGCAGATTACGATCACCGCGTAAGATTTTGTGAGTGGCTGCAGGGTGTTGTGGAAAATGACTTTTTGTGCAAAATACTTTTCTCCGATGAGGCCACTTTTATGAATTCAGGGCATGTAAATAGACATAATCTGCATTATTGGGCCGTGGAAAACCCAAATTGGATGCGATGCGTTCCCTTTCAACATCGATGGTCTTTAAATGTTTGGTGTGGCCTAATAGGAGATTTTGTGATTGGACCTTATTTTTTTCAAGAAACTGTAACATCTGCGAGTTATTGTGATTTATTAAAAAATCATTTGCCTGCGCTTTTGGAAGATGCGCCACTGCACGTTAGAAGAGAAACGTGGTTCCAACAAGACGGCGCTCCTCCACATTTTGCAATCATCACCAGGCAATTTTTGAACGAAAAATTTGGGAACAAATGGATAGGTCGTGGGGGACCTCGTCAATGGCCTCCTCGATCCCCCGATCTAACACCATTAGATTTTTTCTTACGGGGATACGTAAAGGACAAAGTTATGTTTGAACCACCGACGACAAAAGAGGATATGAAACAAAGAATACGTGACGCTTGCGCTTCAGTGACTCCCGAAATGTTAAAAAATGTTAGAACAACTTTGATGTTTCGAGTAAATAAATGTTTACAAGCCCGTGGTGGACATTTTGAACATTTAATTTAAAGTACATTTTATTTCTTCGCGAATAAGCAAAGGACTCAAGCGCGTATAATTCCATAACGCTATTTCCGAGCGCTTCAAGCACCTACAACTCGAAACTTCAAACTGTTATATCTCATCATGGAAGTATCTGACAAAAAAATGTTTCAGACAAAATTGACTTGTTTTTTCCTGTAGAATCTAAATATGTAACATTTTATAGGGGGTTCCATTTAAAATTACAAAGGTACCTCCCCTCCCCCGTGAAAGGGGAAGGGAGGCCACTTCACGTTTATGTAGTCAGAAAGGCCCTTCAGTTCCATGCAATTTAAGACTAAGAACTTTAAAATCGATGGCATAGTTTTCGAGATATTGAGCTGTTCAGAGTTATGTGGGCCACCGTGTATGTACATATTATAGCGAATTTAAGATAGCTCAGAATTAAGATGTGAAAGCAGTAGCTTCTATATAGAGTAGGTTGTAAATCATGGTACAAATGGGACCAGTGAGATTTTGTGGCTCAAAATAAGATGAAAATCAAGAATGAATTGTGTTGGAGGTTTGGTTTTCGAGAAAAAAAATATTTGAATATCAATAAAAGACATGCGTATCGATCTAATTATTGGCACGATGAATTGAACTACACATCGCTATTGTAACTATATTTTAATACGATACAATACAGGACCTTTTTACTATCAAAATATGTACTACTGTTATATTAATCGATCCGTCAGTTGTTATTAACTGAGCGAAGTAGTGCAGTACCCTAACGAAGAGTAGAATAATATGATTTTTGAATTGGTGCATATGATCTTCAATTATGCTTTTCTTTAAGACAGAGCCTCCGTCACAGTTTCGTTATTCTTGAATTCTTTTTTTATTTTGAGCCATAAAATCTCCGTCACTACATTTATGCCACAACTTACAACACGTCTTTCATACATTATGATATATTGTAATGTATAAAACATGTAAGACAGTAGAACCTCAATTATTCGAACCTCGGGTATTAGAATTTTCTATTCTCCAAATACGTTTCAACGGTAAACAGTACACAATCTAAAGTGGTTCATATGCAATTTAATTTGCACAATAACTGTTCCATAGTACAGATAACCGAGGTTTTGCTGTATACTGGTTGTTTCAGGACGGGCGGTACAAATGAACATGCGATGATTCTGCTTGCAAAAATAAGTTTAAACAAGCGAATAATATTTTGTTGGTTGTCGCTTCGTTTTTGAAAACACGAATCTGAAAGATCGATAAATCCGCGTATCATAGATGCACCAGCCGATTCCTATTCAACAGTACGCGTAACCAACGAATTTTCAAAGTCTATTCCCTTCAAAACGGAGCGTCAGTTGTAAAAATGTTTGAAGTGAAACTTCTCTAGGCGCGTTAGTCGCAAAACCTTGGTGCGGTAGGCGTAAAACCGATCTGGCGATGAAACGAGGAAACGATGAAACAAAATTCTCTACCCAGTGCATGCACTCAAAATCCTGCAACGAATATCCAATATGGCGACGCCCTCTCACCTCTCGAAAACGCTTAAAATTGCTCATATTTACGCGTGTATAACTTTTGAAGTGAAACTTTTTTAGCCGCGGTGGTCGTAAAACCGGCCTGGCGATGAAACGATGAGACGATGAAACGAAATTCTATTCTATTAGCATATACGATTGAGGGTTCGGCAGTCCATAATAAAGATTATGATAAAATTCCGATGATACTAAGCGGAGATTTCAACGTGAACTTTGCATCGGAACAATCAAAATTATTAATAGAATTTTTTAGAAGTAAATTAAGATTGAAAATGGTAAATAATCCTAATGAAGCGACAACAAGATCAGGAACAACTCTCGATGCAGTATTTGCAAGACATTTAGACAAAATTGAATCAAGAATATTTATATCACTTTTTAGCTATCAGAAGCCAATTGTTCCAATAATAGAATCATGGTGAAATTAAATCTCATAAAGTGTTAATAAAAATTCGAAAAAAAATTAAATAAAGAAGTTTCACTTTAGCCATGTGGTCTAAGCTCACACCAATTTTTTATGATTTGTTTTTATTTATTGTTGCATATAGAATCATTTCATTCTCATTTGTACGACACATCCTGTAGACATAATAATCGAATGGTATATTTAATTTTTTTACTTTTATGAACAAAATTGAATAGCTCCCACTTTTTAACATACGTATTCTTTAAAAGAAAATGTGTAGGTTCGTACAGAATTAAAAAAATGAATAAGTAATAAGTGTTTTCTCGATTTCCATTAGCAAACCGATTTTCGCGTATGCTTTTAGATATCCGAACTTCTCGAAATCAGATCGATCGCCAAACCTTCGACAGTTCGAGTTCACGCAAGTCGACCCGTACTCACCGAAGATGATCAATTTCGCTGGTGTTATCTCAATCGCTCTGTTCTACGCGCTGATCTTGGCCGTAGGAATATGGGCGGCCAGGAAGAAAGAGGCTGGAAACGACTCCGAGGAGGAAGTCATGCTAGCGGGTCGCTCGATTGGATTGTTCGTCGGAATATTTACGATGACGGCGACATGGGTCGGTGGTGGTTACATTAACGGTACAGCTGAAGCGATCTACACACATGGACTTGTTTGGTGCCAGGCTCCTTTCGGATATGCGCTCAGTCTCGTTTTTGGTAAGTTGTTTAGATTACCGAATAAAATCGACTCTACGCCCCAGCCAAAGAGATAGCCCACCTGTGATATCTATAATTTTTCAGTGATAATGTACAATTTTATGTTTGTAACGAGTAAACGATCAGCTCACGAGCTTAGAATATGCGGACTATTAGATACAAGTATCATTATCTCGAAGTTTTGTATAGAACAAAACAAAACGATTTGCATTTTTTTTTTTTTAACTAAACACAATCGTGTAAAGCATTCAACTCATGAAGATCTATTAGAAACATTTTCCCGAAGTTATAACTTTAAATATGTGTTGAACAGTGTTATTGAAACTACAAAGATGTCTTTGTAAGTAATCATTGAACAAATTCATTCAGTTTTGTTCAAATTAGTCTAGGTAACAATCGAAGGGTCAATTTCTCGGATTTTGTAATTTTTATAAAATTGTTACGTACAGAGAATTATGTCTGCTTTATTTCAACCAGAGTTTTCTAACCGCTTTCCTGAGAACGGAAAATGCACTATTCCACCCTTTGCTTGTAGAAACGATAACTATGCTCCAGCTGGATGCAGCCGGCACAAAGCATGATTCGGTAGAGGGACAGTTGCACAAGATGCCCTAATATGGAAATCTTGAGAGCATCCCTACTTAGATTTTACAGTATATATAAACCCTCGAATTTTAACCTTCGGGGCAGTGCTTAAAGTACAAACGGGCTATACACGTTGTTACGCTGAATCTCGTTTTGGAGTTGGTTGTATTTAGTGAGATCGGGCCTAGTCACCCTTTCGAATCAAGTAACCTTATAGATTCCGCGAGTACGGTATTAATCTATCTTGGCATAATTATTCAACCTCTCTGTGTTCCCCGCATCGCCAGTGCGTCATCCAACAGGCAGTAGTACTTAGGTAACTACACAACATTTTCTTACACACTCAGTTCTTATCGCGACACTAACAATTGTAACAGAGCTAGTTTCCTGTAATATACAATTTAGTTCAAGGTAATTTTGAGTAATAATTGATTTTAACCCACCATTCGGATCCAAGAATTCTTACTCGACCGCTCCCACATGATACAATCTTACCGCTCGGGTTGTATCAATTAATTTATAATATTAAAGTTACGAGGCCGTTACTAACATATCCTAGGAGCTACCTGATCTTGTATCAGGAACCCAAACTGTTATCCAACCTATGCGGCTCCCTGATTTCGCATCAGGTTCGTCCGTATCCTAGCAGCTCCCCGATTTCGCATCAGGTTCGTCCGTGCACCTTACTAACAATCAAAACCATAAACCGCTCGCCGGCCACGCGCGCTACCGCTCGGCCCAGGCTCGTAACAAAATATTAAGGAAACTCTACCTTTCGTATTCGGTAGTTGTAGTGTCAATGCTCTATAACTTGTTTGATGAGTTGAATTGACTATAGACGTACACATGCGAATTCCAAATATGAATTTTAATTTTATATGGTAGGAGCGAGTATATGTACAGGGTGGCCCATATAACTCTTGACAGCTCAATATCTCGAAAACTATGCCATCGATTTTAAAGTCCTTGGTCTTAAATTGCATGGATCCGAAGGGCCGTTCTAACTACATAAAAATGAAGTGCCCCCCCCCCTTCCCCTTTAAGGGGGGCACTTTATAATTTTAAATGGAACCCCCTATAAAACGTTACATATTCAGATTCTACAGGAAAAAACAAGTCATTTTTGTCTGAAACATTTTTTGTCAGACATTTCCATGATGAGATATAACAGTTTATAGTTTCGACTTGTGCATAGGTACTTACTTGGAGCGCTCGAAAATAGCGTTATAATTTCCGAGCGCTTCAAGTAAGTACCTATGTACAAGTCGAAACTTTAAACTGTCGTATCTCATCATGGAAATATCTGACAAAAAAATTTTTCAGACAAAAGGGTATAGCCGGATAAGATTGTCAAAAGTGCCCAAAAGTCAAAAGTGATTTTTTACAAGCAGGATTTTCAATTTAAAAATCTGAAACCAATTGCAAAGTATGCATTTGGGTTCTTGACATGTGTCAGATTTTTACCGGAATTTCTAAACATCATTAACTAGGGAAAATAGGCCAAAAACTGATATTTCGATTTTACCCCATAACTACCCTCCCGATCGAGATACAGGGTTGAAATTTTGCACAGTACGATATTTCTCGATGCCCTATCGAATGATCCATCGTCGATAAAATTCGGTTCAAGAGCACTTTTGACCATCTTATCCGGCTGTACCCTTTACTTGTTTTTCCTGTAGAATCTGAATATGTAACGTTTCATAGGGGGTTCCATTTAAAATTATGAAGGTACCCCCGCCCTCCCCCCTTAAAAGGGAGGGACCACTTCACGTTTATGTAGTTAGAAAGGCCCTTCGGATCCATGCAATTTAAGACCAAGAACTTTAAAATCGATGGCATAGTTTTCGAGATATTGAGCTGTTAAGAGTTATGTGGGCCACCCTGTATAACTAAATCATGTTTACATGACACCGGCTAATGATTATTAGTGGAGAAAATCCACGTGTTTGTAACGTTGGCTGTGAAAATATGAATATATACAATAGTATATCCATAATTCTTTTCACGAGGTCTTTCGCATACACTTTCGCATAGGTAGCCGAATCATATGTATTGTACAAGCGAGTAGAGCATGATTTTACTAGTCAAAATAAATCGAAAAAAGCGAACGACATTTTTCCGTTTTATGCCTCGTGTTCGATAAAATCAAGTTTAAAGATCAGTCGGGTTCGCATGCTTTAGTATACGCAGGAAGTAGAATTGGTGGGTAATGCCCAGATGCCTCGTATGGTTCGTATTTAATAGAACGCGTACTCGCCGCATTTTCAAACTCGAATTTCTCGAAAACGAGGCGCCAAATGGTAAAACGTAATTCCTTTTTTTTTCGATTTATTTTTACATGTAGAATCATACTCTGTTAGCTTGTACATATTATTCGGCTGCACATTGAGAAGTGTTCTTAGATTTAACGTTCCAGTCTCGAATTTTAATTTTTATCAAAAATTATGTCATAACAATTAAGCTAACGAGATGTTGCATTTTATAGCTGAAATGGTGGCGGTTTTATACATTTATTTATTTTGGCTCCTGTTGATAATATGCAATCAAATTTACAAATATTTACTGATTTATATTCGCTACTTTATATACGCCGTCACAATGCAACAGACATACACGTAGTATATGTATATCCTATAACATAAATGAACGTATAGTAAATTGCTTAGAATCGATACTCTAACGTAGAATAACTTTTTTAGACTACTTAAGATTGTATCGCGTTCAGCAAGAATAAACAAGTGTATAACTTTTCATTGAAACTATGAACATGCAGTTTCTGAATGAACCGTAATAATACATACGTATAACTACTATGTGTCGTGGGTATACCTGAAAGTCTTTTATTATGATTTATAGATGATTAAAGGCTGATTCAATTTTTATCAAAACGTTTTTTCCCTTTTCCGAAAGTGTCTGAAACTATTAATGGTGATTCATTTTTAAACCATCGTGTATGTAAAAACATATAAAGTTATATATTTTTCGGACTACAGATCTGATAGTTTGATACATGCGTGTGCATACAAGATTATTACCTCTACATTTCTTCCCCTTATTTACTAGAATATTTTGTCTATGGACTCGAATGCTTTTTTATTAAAATCTCCATTTATAATCCTTTCCCTTTTGCGCACACTATTATTGGTAATAATTTACTACCATTCTTCTGCTCACTTTAATAGTAATATCTAAATTATTTCTTCTTTACTCTGATAATTCTAATTACAGTGAGTTTATGCTTTCCTCCATTTGCAACGTCAGACTCCTCTGACCTGTCCCTTTTCCATCTCACCTTTATATGCTCCTGTAATGTCTCTCATTTGAATTTATAACGTTCTTTTTAATACAATATATACTAACAGTTTTTTAAACATTTGAATATTTATTCCGCCATCGAAGGAATCATCCTCCACTCTTTCCAACTGTCTGTTTAGGTTATTTTGCTTTTCATAAAAATTTCATCGTGTTTTTCTGATTTAAACTTTATAACTATCCTCCTCTAATTTTTTTATATCTATATTTGGGTTTCATATATCATTTATTGATCTTCCGATTATTGCTATTGCTCGCTTCTTCTTTCGCAAGATTTTTACCACATATTCCTATTTTTTTCTTCATTTCTTCATTTTTTCATTTTTCCTTAAAAATGTCAATTATATTTTTTTCAACCTTTTCTACCTGCTTGCTAACACTTGTCTAACTGCTTTCGCACGCATATTTTCCAAGTCATTTAACTCCCTTTCCATCCCCTTAATTGTTTCCAAACCCTTCTACTCTCTTATCCCTTTTCTTATCTCTTCCACTTTTCTTTCCACGTTCATCTTTTCATCCCCTGATTAGTTCTTTCTATTTACTATCCTCTTCGCGATGTTGTTTTACTTCTACTTTTACAGTCTCTTCTTCCCTTTACGCCCTGTTACATTGTCTGTAGTATTTCATGCAGAATTTCTGCCAATATCATCAGCAGTTATACGTTCTATAATACTTCCATCTAGCTATTTCTCTATCTCTTTCTTTTACCTTTATTCACCTTCTGTTTAGTCGTGCACTTTCTCAATTGAACTGGGCAGTGCAGCGTGTGCAAGCGATACTCTTGTGCGTATCTACTTGTACTTTCGGTAACGACGTTATCAGCACCGAAGGATATATAAAAATACTTGTATTTGTGAAAAACTGAACTGTTAACGGTTGGTCGCTCGGAGGTTGACTCTTCGACTTGTTTAAAATGTTGTGTACACAGAATGGTGAACTTGAGCAGAATGACTTTCGTCGCTTGTGTCTCTTCGCAGCTAGCCTCGCTGTGGGTGGGATGGAAGAATCTCTGTCTTATATTTTATCTTTCATTGGTTATTAGAATAATTTGCAACGTCCACCTTTGCCAAAGAGAGGGTAAACTTGTGCGCGCCTCCCCGAGCAGTCTCACCCCCTTGGGTATGGGGGAGAGTCCGAGATGGACGCCTGGTACCCTCACTCGATGGGGGCGGTAAGGTGTTGTAAACCTGGGCCCGGTAAGGTGTTGTAAACCTTGGCCCGAGCCGCTACCTTAATTGATATTGAAATTGAAAAAGTGGCAGGCTAAAGGCACCGAAGTCTGCCATGCAGACGTTTGTTTGTAGCGAAACATCTATCTGTTTCGTCTTAGGACGGAACAAAATTTATCACAGAAATTGTTGTTAAATTATTATTAGTTGCATTACATCCTCTTCCCTCAATTCGTTAAATTTTAAACTCATCTCAACGGTAGTGTTAACCATACCAAAAAAGTTACAACATTCCCATCCTGGGCCAATATGATGAATATTGAATATTATTTTATGCCATAGTATAATAGTAAATTACGACTTCGGTAGGAGGTGAAAATATTAATTTAAAAAAAAAACAGACAAATCCCTGTACTATAAAAATCCATCCCTAATTGGCAAGACAATATTCGCTTGGAAACAGAACGTGGCATTAACACTCGAGACGCGAAGAAAACAGTCCGATACATTGCTTCAAGAGACCTGAACTTGACTGTTCTTTATTTACCAAATGAGATCGGATACGCGGTGGTTCACGAAAGTATTCGAAGGCTATTTAAAACAGAATAACTCTTTGAAAATTGGACCATACTATCTGACATTTTTTAACAATTGGAAGCATTGGTTTGCTAAATGACGTGTAAAAAAATCTGGAGAAAATTGCGATTGGTAAGAATTCAATGAAATAATAAAAACGGCACTTCTTATAACTTTTTCGTATGAGCCCGTAATTCAAGTTTAAAATAAGCGTTTAGCAGATTTATGTTAGTTATATGCATGATGAACATTTCATTGAAATCGATTAACATACACACGAGCTACAAGCGGTTAAAGGTGAAAACAGTTTTCCACGTATTTTGGTCAGTTGTTGCATAAAATCCTCGGATTCTTACATTTTTCGATGCGTATCATCTTTTTGTGCGTCAATCGATTTCGATGAAATGTTCAGCATGCACGTAACTAACATACATCTACAAATCGCATATTTTAAATTTTCATTACGGGCTCGAATAAAGATGTTTTAAAACGTACCTTTTTTTATCTTTTTCCATGTAATTCTTAGCAATTACAATTTTTCCAAAATCTTTTTTGAACGTCATCTAGTTAACTAATGTTTCTAATTGCTCAAAAAGTCAGGTCGTTTGGTCCAATTTTTAAAAAGTTATTCTGTTTTAAAGGACGTTCGAATATTCTCGTGAGCCTCTGTAAATCCGTGTCGAATCTGGTCTATCTCAATCGAGCAAGTATTATTGTAGCTTACGAAAGGACGTAGTTTTAACCTTAGTTTCAACCTATTTCGTAACGTGAATATTTTAAAATTAATTCCACCTATTTTGTAGAAGCGTACTACTGTGCGTTGTGTAAGTGACTTTTTTAAGTCATTTTGCAATGGTGTCGCGGAGAGACCGAATGATGTCGTTAGGCTTCTTATCGACAACCGGCTATACGAGATCTAGATCACTGACAAATGATGCAATTAAAGTTACATAAAATTACAATACAAACAAACTTATTTGATCGTTTGAAGTACTTTAATACACAAGTAACAATGAGTATTGTTTTCTGCTTATGCTTCTTCTAGGTGGCATATTTTTTGCGAACAAAATGCGAGAGCAAGGGTATATCACGATGTTGGATCCTCTTCAAGATGCGTTTGGTGAACGTATGGGAGGTCTTCTCTTTCTTCCTGCCCTCTGTGGCGAAGTGTTCTGGGCCGCGGGTATTTTAGCAGCTCTAGGTGCTACGATAGCAGTCATCGTCGACATGGAACAGGGAGCCTCGGTCATTTTGAGCGCCTGCATTGCTGTTTTGTACACTCTCTTCGGAGGTCTTTATTCTGTTGCTTATACCGATGTTATTCAACTTTTTTGCATCTTCATTGGACTGGTAAGTCATAAACCTTGATATCATTCTGTATTATTCCTCTTATTTTGTATTAAGAAGCTACATACTTTTGATAAGATACAAAAAATTTAATTTATCCAAAATTTTATATTCTGTAGACGTTTCTTTTGGAACATTCTCCAAAAGTTTTATTTAGATAATCGTAAAACTGCTGGATGTAGATATGCAGGGTGTCCTGTAACTGGCGGTACACGCGACAGGGGCTGGTTCTACGTCAAAAAATAAGTCGAAAATAAAGAATCGAATTTTTTCATTTGACGCCTGATTTCTGAGACAATCGAGCTAAATATTCGTCGGGTTTGCGTGTTTCAGTATTTATATGCGGGAAGTAGAATTGGTTGGTCACGATCAAACGCATGAGACGATTCCTATCTAATAGCATGCGTATTCGCTGCATTTTCAAACTCGATTTTCTTAGAAATGAGGCATCAAATGAACAAAAACGAATTCATTTTTTCGACTTATTTCTTTTACGTAGAATCGTCCCCTATCTGGTTGTACCACCAGTTACATGGGACTCTGTATATCCAAAAGGGCAGTTGTACTGCATAGTGGTAACAGAAATTCCAACTTTAAACCTCGTTTTTCTTGTAATAAAGTTTTCAAGAACGATGCAGGAATATTTGATGAAAAGCTGTTGGACCAATTTGGATAAAATTTTGCAGCTTATTTCTGTGTACGTGTACACATATTATTCCGAATGGGAGATTTCCCACCGATTTCGATGACCTTGAAATATATACTTATAATTTCTATCGATCGTATTATGAGATATATCTAAATAATTTGATATACCTTGAAATATGTTATGAAGGACATCATTTTGAACAACTCGTGCACCCCACCACAAAAACCTACCCTAGACCCAACTAAAATTCGTTAGAAATGACAATACAAACTTTAGTTAGGTTAAGTATTTTACTTTTTCTTGGAGTTGTTATTGAGCACGGAGGGTCAGATTTTTATAGCAGTTTCAAAAGGATCTTGGTTAGGTTTGGGTTAAGTATTTGTGGTGGGGATGCAGGGGGGAGGCATGAAGCGCCTCTCCTCCTCTAAAGAGCAAATTCAGTGATAGAATACGCTTTTATAAATACGTACATATATGCAGGATTTAGTAATTTTCCATGAACACATCGAGTGTATAACTATATATTGTTACGCGAGCGACCGCGTAATTTAGGCATACTTAATAAAAGACCGTTATAAAAAGGTAATTACTCTTTATTAAAAGAGGAAGGGAATTGCACGTCCGATCGGTACGACGTTCGTGAAGCGACTCTGTCCTTTGTCCTTGTTATATCGTCGTTTAGGCAACGACGATATAACGGGAGTACCTATTTTGCCACATTCGTAACAATATAATATATTATTGCATGTTAAAATTAATATTACCGAATTAGAAATACTTCACTCATTATGTCAAAAAATACAGTTATTCGATCATCAAAATCATAACGCCGGCGACTCTGCGCAGTAGCAACAGTTTTTTGCAAATATCTCGGAAACGAACGTCGTTCGGCAGAAGCACGAGTAGGAAAATTGTTCAGACTTATACCACCAACAACATATTTCAACGTTATTGAAATCGGTGAGAAATTCCCTATTTCGAATAATTACTATATATCTTTTTATTCGTGCGTTTTTCCATTTTTTACGACTAAACGAACCTGAAAATTTAAATAAAAGAATACGTATTTGAGTTTAACAAGCCACAACTTTTCAAAAAATTCATTCTTTTAAAATCGGTTTCGACAAGGACTAGCTTCTTTGGTCGAGTGTAATTTAAAATTAAGAAAATCTGTATCAGGTAAAACTTTACGGACATATATCTGGTACCGTAAACAGTGTTTTGAAGGAATGATTTTCGAATCTTTTTAGTTTAAGATATTTAGATCAGTTTTTCAGCAAGTACTTCTTAAATTTCATATATTAAGATGAAAATATTAAAAAATATCGTTTTATATGTAAAACAAAACCAGTTAAATTTCTCTTATTCTTCAGCTGTTCACAGGTATGTAACTCCTTGAGTCTATCATGATACCAAGTATTCATTCACGCTGCAAGTGTTCGTATATTAAATTTATTAGGTGACGACCTAATTTCCATGTACAACGACTTCTTTCAATATTCGGGCACTCTTTACACGAGAATAGCTTTTTTAAAACTGGATTATACGAAGAAGTTTCTTGAGCAGTTGCGAACATTAGCTTTCCAGGTGACGGGTAAAAAGAAAATTTGGAAAGAATTACAATTGGATAAAACTGTGGAAAAAATACACAAGGTTGCTTCTTTAAATTCTTTTTTCTATACCTGGTTTGAAAATTTAAAAACTATATTTTGTAGATTTATTTCAATTATGTACATTCTGAAAATTTTATTCGCAATTGTTTAACATTTCTTTAAACCACAAACAGCAAAAAGTGGCAGTTTTTCTCGATTTTCAACCTTTTATCGTAATAAATCTAAACGTTCTTAAATTTTTCTATGTTTGCTGTTTTTTCTGTACTTTACTTACATGTTCAGAAAGTATGTAATATATTTTCAAAATTACGATACAAGAATTTTGAAAATGTTCTTCCGACGATAAACCAAGGTTACTTAGACCTTTTCTAGTGGTACTATACATATATTTTTTTATTCCACGGTGTTGTAGCTGACGCTGATATACTATGACCTTCGCGTTTCCTTTAATCCAGAAATATCGAGTAAATCGAGAGAAATCTTACTATTGGCCTTAACCTCTTGGCCATAATAAGTTAATATTTTTTACGTTTCTCTTATATTTATATTGTCGCATCGAGTACACGTTCATTAAAGAATATTTATTACAATTCAAGGCATAAGAGTACTACGGTATTAAACAATTTCTTCTATTTATTTTATTATGTGCTAATAATAAATATTCTCCCTGTTAATGATAACCAATCCGAATTTGTAATTTAATTGTAACGAAATAATTTCTTACAACAACGTTTTCCTTGATTAATTTGATATTTCTGTCTCCAAGGTCATTTGAAAGTCACGATGTAGCGTATCTTTGAATTCGTCTTGACATTAGTTACAACACTATGGAATAAAAAATGTAGATTTAGTCTCATCCAGGAATGGAGACGACCTGGATTTATTATCTAAAAAGCATTCTCCTTTAAATTTTGTATTGCGCTTTATAGCCGATTGGAAATTCATTAACTTTTGTTTGAAACGTGTTTTTTTGTCACATTATCAGAAGTGCCTGAGAAATCGTGGCAATTGTTACGTGGTACAGCCTGTATAGATTAAAACGTGTCAGCACATTTTTCTAAACTACATAATGGAATGATTCTAAAAACACAGTATTATGGTTTTGTTACAGTGGATGTGCATTCCATTTGCGTGGGCGAATCCAGTGGTAGAGCCCCTTAGTTCCATGGATGTGGATTGGATCGGTGAAATAGACCCAAGTCAATACTGGTCTTATGTAGATAATGGCTTGTTGTTGGTGTTTGGTGGAATCCCATGGCAAGTGTATTTTCAACGAGTCTTGTCATCGAAAACGGCGGGCAGAGCTCAACTGTTGAGCTACGTGGCTGCTGGAGGCTGTATCCTCATGGCTATTCCGCCTGTGCTGATTGGAGCCATTGCCAAAGCGACCCGTGAGTCAAATTTGCTATTCAACATTCAAAATTCGTTGTTCGTTCTTACACATCCCACTCTATGTATCCCTTGCGGTGCCGGCCACTCCAAGTTTTTCTTCTATAACTTCCGCTACTATTGGTTAAATATCGAATTTCCAAAAAGTAATTTACAGCACGGTAGAACCTCGTTTATTCGAACCAATTGCAGTAGCATCTGGATTATTCGAACTAACGAAGGACGCCTGAGTTGCGCACAACACGGTTGCCCACGACCCATTGCGCGCATATCAGAATCTTTTGGCTTACCTCGAGTTATTTAAATTTCAAGTTTATTGGGATAATAAGAGACTCCAGATACCACTGGTTCGAATAATCGAGGTTCTACTATAACGTTAAACCTTATAAGCACGATCTCTTAACGGACCCTCTATTATGCGAACTACAGCCCAGCGTACTATTAGTTATACGAACGTGTATTCTGAAATATAATACATAGAAGACGAATCGTGCGCCAATCTTAAGAAAACTTCTATTATCCGAGCGTCGACCTCTGTTATTGGAACAAATAAAAGACGGAGGTGGGAATAGTTAGCGCGCCTCTCTTATTCAAACGGCTTTGTAAGCCGACACACGACGTCAGTGTACATTACACGGTGTTTAATAAAAGGGAATAAATCGTTTTCCTTTAATTTTGTCATAAAGACTAATAATTTGCAGGACTATAAATATTGTAATTTGCGGTAAACGAAAAATTGCCATCTTGTACTGGCCAACTATTTAGTTAGTAGATTTTAAGGTCTAAATTATTAATAATATTAGTAAATACACCAGTTTCATCACAGTTGTGAATCGTGCTGGCGTAAAAATTGTACCGCGTGAGCAGCTTTTAGTATTTGTGAAAGAAGCGATCTATTTGACGTTTATTAATGCCCAGTGCTCTTATTCTTATTATTATAAGTACAATTCCGGATGACGTGCCATCAATTTTCTTTTGTTTATTAAATTGTTATAGTAATTTTAAATGTTCAGCCAAATCGTATACCAACTTCAAAAATTCAATCCTACTTAATGGGATTTGATCTTTTATATAAGAAACTGATTGACTTTAAAATTTCTCTTTTTCCGTTTAATTTCGGAAATTTTCTGCAGGGAAAAAATGAAGAACGTAAGGACTTGAATTACAGGAAAACATTTTTGAAAATTTTGTGGGTACTGGACGACTATATGGTAGCCGGTACATAAAACAATGTCTAAATATAATGTACGTAATAGGATAGAGTTATTTAATTGTTTGAGAAATGGGGAATCAGGTATGAAAAATAACTTTTGTCGTACGGACAATTCTGATAATACAGAAGAAAAAGAAACTTGGCCGAAATATGTTGCCCACGGTTACAATAGTATTCGTTCGTTTCTCTATCGATAGTGCGGCCAACTAATAGTAGAACCGAGGTCTAGCTTCGGCCGGTGCTATACGACTCTCCCTTACACGGTACGCCATCAAATTATTAGAGCTGTTGCGGTCTGTGGTGGATTTTTCAATCGTGCAGACTTTGGCGCGTTTGCGCGTGGCGTGCCGACTAATTTATTAATCGCTCGCTACTCGAAGTAACACCTTCCCTTGCACAAAAAGGACAAATAAGTATAGGTTAACTTAACAAGGACTAACTACGAGCATGCTATAGCTCTGCCGAGCAAAAAATGAAGACGAGTGTCAAGCCTTAAAAAATATGTCTTTATATACACACCCTGTGCCTTCCTTCTCCTTGTCGACTACAAGGCTAGAAAGTCTCGAAGAATCAAGAATGGAGCAAGGCTCGCTAGGTTGCATGTGTGGCGACAGCGTGGCGCGAATTTCCTCCAGGTATAAAGCGTCGTTCGAGGTTTAACGACGCACGTGCTGGCTAGTAACGGTACCCTTTGAAAAACTCTGGGCTTATGGTACACCTGTTTGCTATCGAGGGTTGGGAAGGTGAAAGAGGCAACGAAATTAGCAAGCAATTAAAAACTATGGTCAAAAACATCCTCAAAGACAGCTGTGGCCAAGCGGGCCATAAACCCAGTCAGTACAGGCGTTAACAAGAGTCACAGTAGGAAGTATACATGGTGGAAATTATAAAGCGTTACAGACGAATATCTCCAAAAATATTGATTATACGCAAAAATGTTTCAGACGAAAGTTGTTCAGTACCGAGGTGGGCTTCGCGTGGTGGGACTTTCACTTCTCCCGGTGGTCACTCCAAGGTGAGGCGAAGGTCAACTTTCTTTTTTTAAATAGAACGATATGTATTTTCATTCACCATAAAATAGTGCGTTTTAAGATGAGCTCAATTACCTATGACTCAAGGTCAGTCAAAGTCAAACTTGCAGAGAAATGCAGAAATTAGTATGTGTTCAAAATGATTAACTTTTACTTCGACGAACCTAACAACTCTTTGTTTAAATGATTCTCTAACTTTGTTCAACGTAGCAGCATTTATCTTAGCACGAGTTTCGCATATTCTGACTTTCTTGTTTTCACGCGTCGTAGGCTCAATGGACATTACGCAGTTTTTAAGCAGAGAACCTGAACGGAGAATGTGGGTAGCGTTGCGCATACAAATTAGCAGCCATTCTGTAATTTTTCCTACATTCTCCTAGTACCGTAAACGTATCAAAACCATTTTCATACATTTCCATTTTCACCACTTATTTAAGTGCTATCGTTCAGCGAAGGATACCTTAGCATGAATAGTAATGAAAGTAAACTGACTATCTGGCAGAACAGAACAGTAATACATAAATATGTTTGTTTTCATTTCATTGATAATGACTTTGATGTTGTCCTGCGTAATGCTGGTATCGAACAAATGTTGTTGTTTTGGTGTGAAAGTTTGAAAGCACGAACTAAAGTACAAATAAAACGATCACACTTTTTCTGCATTTCCCTGCAAGTTTGACCTTGAATGACCTTGAGTCATAGGTAGTTGAACTCATCTTAAAACGAACTATTCGATGGTGGATAAAAAAAACATATCATTCCATTTTAAAAAGGAAAGTTGACCGTCACCTCAACTTAGAGTGTCCACCGGGAAAAATAAAAGTTCCACCGCACGATGTCCCCCTCGGTACCGAACAGCTTTCATCTGAAACATTTTTGCGTATAATCAATATTTTTGGAGATATTCGTCTGTAACGCTTTATAATTTCCACCCTGTATATTTTCGTTCATGTAACTGATAATGTTGTCTATATCGTTGCGAAACGTATATATACATTTTCATATTACATAAAATACTTTATAGAAATAACAAGATTTTAGTGTAGACTTTTATATTAAAATTGATTGTATCGATATGAACTCAATTTATGCAGGTGGCATTATAATTTGATCATTCCCTGTAGACGTATCCCCGGGCACTGTGATATTAGCATTAATTTATTAACGTTATAACTTTTATATTACCCTCGGCTTGGGTAGTAACATAATTTGCTTAGAATATTCGTGTGTATATTATCCATTTCTAGTTACTATTTATAACTTGACCTTGTCTAGGTGTATATACCTACCCTTGGCACGTATGATTACAGTCTACAATCAATTTCATGGACATCTTTACCGATGAGGAGAAACGAGAAAATAAGTTATTCCAAAATATTTAAAACGACACGACTTGTTAGTTATCATGATTTTGATATCAAAAATATTAAGAAAAATTTCAAAATTGATAAAACGATACATTAGCAACTAATCACTTTTATTTGGAAAGTAATATGTACGATACTGCTGTTATTAGACTAAGTGAATAAATAAGGAACGGTTTGCTTAACTTGTTCAATGTGTCCATATTTCTCCATTCTTAACGGAAGGTTATTTAGAAATACATTAAACGACTAAAAACTTTGGTTATACGTGGTTTATCGATACCTTACTTATAAAACTACATATATCAATTGTTTCAAACATTTTGGTATTGTCACATAAAAAATTAATACACTCTCTTAGATTGTCAAAATTAAACAGCTTGATCTGTCGATAACAAGTACACATCGAAATTTCGGCGGTAAGATCAATTTTTTAATGCACATTTTATAGAATGTACTATAGTGTTTTGGAAATCGAGGTCATTTCAAAGTCACCGTATTATGAATATCTAAACGTATATTTCGATCAGCTGAGCGATTAAATAGAAAAGGGACATAGTTTTTTGCATAAAAAACCAATGATAGTCTTAAATTATCCGGAAAAAATGACCTTTGAAAAAAATATCCTTACCAATTTGGATCCTTTGATATCATTCGTATTACGTGAAAGACATTGTTGGCGTTATTATAATTAACAAAAATGTTTAGACTGCTATATTCAGGTAAGTCACGCTGTATAATATCGTATAATAAAAACTGAGCGTCACTTTTTGTGCTTGAGGGGGAAAAACGCAAAATACCCATGTTTCATGGGTACCTGAAGCTAAAGGGGATCGAATTAGAGCCGGTTTGCTCTTCAACTCTCTCCGTTTCACATTCGAAGGCTACTTGACATCTGCTGCTATTGCTGAAGGAGAGATAGAGATAGAGGGAGAGAGCGAGAAAGAGAGGAAAAGAGAAAGAGAGAAAGACAAAGAGAAACAGTGAGAACTGCTGGTATTTACAAGGTTCCAGGGCTAAGCGGGTCGGTGTTGTATCGGAAGGGTGTATAGACGAAGGGTGCTTTGATATCCCATAGCGTGAACAATAGCGTGGGATTTTGCCATATGGCATTCTAAGCGCGAGGGTGAGGGTGATAATGCGACTCGTCTACTAACACGCGGTACAGTAGAATCACCGGAATTAATGACATCATGTATCAGTGTCATCTGTATTTTCAGTTTTCAGACGGAGAAATCATTCTTTTGTCGGACTGGATGATTCATCTAAATTTAGACTAACGAGAGGGGTTAGAAACATTTTTCATATCGATATATATATATATATATATATATATATATATATATATATATATATATATTCTCAATTAGGAAATAAAAGTTGACAATATTTTATATAAAGTTTTTCAAATACAGGCGAAACTTGAAATTGTACAGTAGAATAACGCTTCGTATTGCGGATATTATTTGAAATATGTTAGAACCAAACACTTAACCAAGTGATAAATTAACATTTTAAGTGCCGCGTCTCCCACAAATGGGAGATGCAATTATTTTCCCAGATTTAAAAATTAATTTTTACAAAATTTTGTTAGGATTTGAGAAATATTGACAATTAAAAATCCGTCTTAAAAGAGACGATTCATTACTAAATGCGAAAATTATATGGCTGTTGTATCCGAATAGATCCAAACAATTTGAACTTCTTCTGAAAACACTAATTGTAAGATAAATCGTTTCGACGATAAAAAGAATATATTAACAATTGCTTTGTGAGTTTTCAAGTAGAGAGAGTAATGCTCTCACAATCTGTAAGTGTGGTCACGTCAAAATAATTCGCTCGTGCACACAATTCAAAAGACATATTGGTGGATTGTTGGCGTATAGAAAGATTATTTATTGTGAATGACTAAATTCGTAATTAGAAAAATCTAAGATCACAGTTTCTGAACTTTCGATTCCAGTCCTACATTGTCATTAAAAATCATTCTGTAGGGCGGTATCTGGAATTTTTAGAAATTTTTTCTGAAAAACTATACAACTTTTTGCATTAGGATTATGCACACACATTTATAGGTATTTGGAATACATCGATTATTTTTGTTATGTAAAAACAATAAAAACCATGTGTTACATATTTTGAAGATCCTCTCCAAATTTAAAGTCAATTACTCAACTGGAACTTCAGATATCGCAGCAATAGCTCAAAAAAATGTTGTTCCGAGAAAAACCTGTTTAAATATTTGTCAATCTAGTTCAGCAGAAATAGATCTCGGTTGAGATCTGAAATGTTTATAATAAAAAAAATGATATGAAAGTATGTATGTATATTTGTGACTAATCGGCAAGTCTATGCTTCTTTAAAATTCGGTTGTTCGAATTGTCTTATTTCGTTTTGGGAGCTTGCAAATATCTCTGCTTGGTAACCAATAGGTAATCTTAGTGCTTGAAATATGCATAGTTACATACTGTGGAATTTTATTAAAAAAATGTTGCAATTTGGACTAGAAAAAAGAATAACTTATTTCTTGAAAGTCCAAAACCAGAATAAAGGTGCACCTCGATTATCCGAACTAAGCAGGGACACTTGAGAGTTCGTATAATAAAGCAGTAATTTAATTAAATTGCTAGCTTCTATCTGCACTGATTTGTACAGTAAGGGACGATACGCATTATCGATTCCGGTCTCGGTCTGGTCTCGGTCTGGTCTCGGTCTGGTCTCGGTCTGGTCTCGGTCCGGTTAAACATTCTTTCCAAGGAATCTTGACCGGACCGAGACCGGACCGATGCACATGGATTCTCTTAGATCGAGCTATTTTTGAAGCTTGCTGGGATAATGGAAACCACAGACACCATGGGTTCGGATAATCTGGAGTTCTTCTGTGCCCCCCCCCCCCAATGAATGCTTTTGCCGGTGCAATGCAAACTGCAGTATTTTATGAATAATAAATGAAACAGGTTTTAAAGTTTGTACTTTCATAACCGCCGGGCTGCAGACCTTCTTCACAATTGTAAAATTGACGTTGCTCAAGAGCATTCACAGCTTTAATTATCAATTTGGTAAAGCATATTTTTGTAGATATCTTGTAGACCTACTAATTTTCCTAACATTCCTAATGTAACATTTTATTCGTTCGATTCAATCGGTAGAAATTGAGTAATTAAATATCGATTTTAACATTCTGACTCAAATAGACCCGGGTTCGACAGTCGGAGGGTTAACGATGTTACGAATTATTAAATTCTGTTATAGCTTGGAACGAGACACAATACACCGGACCCTACCCGCTCACCGAAAGGGAGACAACCATGATTCTACCATTGGTCTTGCAATATTTGACTCCAGACTTCGTTTCCTTTTTCGGATTAGGCGCAGTATCGGCAGCAGTAATGTCTTCGGCAGACAGTAGCATCCTCTCGGCTAGCTCCATGTTTGCCAGGAACGTGTATAAATTAATCTTCCGCCAGAGGGTAAGTTCATCTTCGACGATTTCCTCTAAAATGGCATCATCATCATCATCACTATTACCATCGTCACCACCATCATCACGTTCATCGTAATCATCAAATGAAACTAAACACGTAAGCCTGAAACGTTATTATCATCGCTTCGAATCAAACGCAAAATAAAGTAAACTTCCAAACGTATCGATAATAATTTCCAATGGACATCGCGAGAGAAAGGAATTACGAAATTAGTTGAGACACCATATTCGTGATATACATTCTTACAAACTAGATATAAAAATTGCTGATGGAGAATGAAAGAACTTGACCCGAAGACACCGCTGTACGAAATTACATTTGTCCTATGTTGGATCGTTTCAATTCGTAGCACGTTTCAATTCGCATGCAGTCTACTTTATTCGAACTCGCGCAAACTCTCGTAAAGTCAATATTTCGTTGAAACCAAACATCGCTAAACATCTCCTCGACATCATAGCCTATTCTCCCGTACTCGATTCTCCTTCCTCTCTACAACCATTTTCCCAAACAGGCATCGGAAATGGAGATCATCTGGGTGATGCGCGTGGGCATAGGTGTAGTCGGTGTCCTAAGCACGGTGATGGCGTTAACCATTCCCTCGATCTACGGCCTCTGGTCAATGTGCTCGGATCTGGTCTACGTGATCCTCTTCCCCCAACTGTTGATGGTGGTCCATTTTAAAGATTACTGTAATACGTACGGCAGCTTGTCTGCCTATATAATAGCCTTCGTAGTGAGGATCAGCGGAGGCGAGCCGCTGATGGGTCTACCCGCGCTGATCCATTATCCGGGCTACGACGAGGAGACGCAAACGCAGGGATTTCCCTTCAGAACGATGGCAATGATAATGTCTCTGGTGACTCTAGTCGGTGTGTCGTACGGCACGCAGGTGGCCTTCCTGACTGGTAGATTGGCACCCGGTTACGATATCTTCAGGTGTGTCGTGAACATACCCGAAGACGTCGAGAGAGTCGGTCCGGACCCAGCCGAGGGCGAGCAAATGTCTGTCCTGGCTGCTGGGGTTGGCAGGCTTTACGGTAGCAAGGATGAATCGAACGGACGAGTGAATCCAGCGCTCGAGCCGGACTACGACATGGAGCCAGGATATAAGGTCGCAGGAACGACGGACGGCGTTGTTGGCGGAGGTGGTGGCGGAGGACACCTCGCCCTTCACGGAGCCAACGCGCCCAGGCTACCGCAATCTAGTACCGCGTTCTAATCCCTGGTTCCGTGATCGGATGCTGTGACCAACAATAAGCGCGGCGGTGCGGGTTTGCGTTTCGTTCCAGTATCAAGTTTTCGTTGGTGAGTGGTTCTCTCCTTCGGTGCTCTACTTTTTCACGCCATACTCCCTTTTTCGTTTTTTCTACTCGCGACTAGTATTTTGTAATAGAAAAGAAAACATTTGGAGTAGACCCGGACAGATGATTGCTTACGATCCGCCGACGCTCGAGCCATGTGCGAATCAGAGCGCAGTAGCGGGTGTAGTGGAGAATACGAGCTCGCCTGGTAAGTTACTATTTTTGTTAGAATGTAAGGCGAGCTTATTTCGGTAGTGGGTGTAACGGCTCTAGCGTCGGACGCTCGTAAGCAATCGGTTGACTGGGCCTGATTTAAAGGATTTTGGCAACTGTTCGATAATGTGACAGATTATCAACAGGCTTTTTGATAAAACAGGAACAGGCTCTCCCCCCCCCCCTTCCCATATGTAAGATATCACGCGTCTAACTAGCAACAGCACCGGACTTAATTTAACCCGAAGTCAACTACAGTCGACGTTCATGCGAAATTCGAAGGCCTGTGGATCCGAGTATTGACTATAGTCGGCATTCGTGTAACGATCCGTGAATAAATGCAATTATCTTAAAAATGGACACTCGCGGCAAACTTTTCCGTACAGGAAAAGGGATTGGTGCACGCTTGCATTGGAACGAAAGGGTTAACTACATAGACACGATTTAGGGATAATGCGTGCACAACTGAAGTCGAACCAAGATCAAATAAATCGGATATATTGTTGTGTCGCATACTGTTTCGTAATTTTGAATGTTGGTCGATACAACTTATCGATAAGCCTACCTTGAAACGCGTAATAACGTGCAGTATCTTCTCGTTAATTCTTTAATTGGAATATAACTGTGATGTAAACAGTTCTAAGTTCTGAAATAATTCAACGTACAACCTAGTTTATATTCAGATTTGGTTAATAATAATAGCGTTAATATAGAATAGTTCGAATTTGATCCTGACTTAACAAAATCTGATCGAAACGTGCACACAAAATTGTGCCTATAATAAATTGCTACTACTTTCACGCATTAAGGACTAACGCAAGTTCATTTTTCACGTAATTTGGACTTTGAAGTCGACAAAGTTAAACTTAACATCGTCTAGACAGAGTTAGATACCCATTTCAATTTAAACCTGTGAAAAACCTGACGTATCAAAATAGCTTTTTGATAAGCCAGAAGCATGTCAACTATTTTTACGCCGTTTCACTAATTTTCCAAAACTATTATGTTTTAACGGTTCATCTCCCCCAGTTATGTTCCTAACATTTTATTTCTACTCACCTATGCCTGTGAAGCTCCGACACGATTCAATCTCGAGTTCCATTAATACGAATCTTTCTCGTGGCCGCGTTTATATTCGTGGCTACAACAGCGACCTGCACCATGATGAACTGAAAAGAAGGTCCCTGGCAGGAATTCGGTGACGTAGGTACGAATTTGCGGCCGATTGGATCAAAGTGGAAGCGGATCGCCTCGTTTCACAAGCATTTTCGGCTCGAGCCGAAATATTGGCTATAACGGTCACACACGCTATGTAGCGTGTGACGTCAAACCCAAAACATTGGTACTACGGGAGCGTCTAAGGTGAAGATTGGTGGACCTAACGATAGACTCCCCTTGCCTCTATGTCGCCCGGGACTCTTCTTCTCATCTCATCACGGTACCTGTCTGACTTTGTTCATTCGTTCTCGTTACTTCTTAATAACCAAAGTAATAGATCGAGAATGGACAAACAAGAACGAATTAACTTGCAAGGAACTGTGAGACGCAAGTGACATATTGATCGAAGCTTTTCGGACAGTCTGGTGAGGTGGTCCCTGCCTGTACCGCCAATTAGGCCTAGTAATTTCCTTTTTGAGAAATATATATATAAATCAATTATATTTATATATAATTATATATCTGTTCGTACATACATATATATATATAATTATATATGACTATATTACATATATTTAGAGTTTATGAAACTGCTTGTGAGGAGTACACGTCTTGCACGACCAATCCGTTCAGAGTTATAGGGAATATTGATCGATAACTGATCGTTTCACCCAATTTCTAATTTCTAATTTCATCGGGAGAGAGAGAGAGAGAGAGAGTGAGAGAGAGATAGATAGAGAGAGAGAGAGAGAGAGAGAGAGAGAGAGAGAGTGTGTTTGTTTCTCGATCGATTTCATTAGAAATTAGAAATTCACTCAAAACGAGCGGCTGCCAAGATGGAATCTTTTAGGGATATGTACAAATAACCTCGGCAGATCGTATTATTACTAGCAGAAATTTCTCAGGCGTGAATAATACTATTGAATCTGATCCCGCAATTTTATGGCAGGGATTAATTCAGCGGAATTTATTCTAGTAATAATGCAAAGTTAATAAGAGGTTTTGTGTGTGGAGTTACTAGAACGCGACGAATTAGGATCACGTTATCTTTGTTAGTCTTCTTCCACGTTCCTCGCCACTCACAAGACAATTATTGCTAGGGGATATAAAAGTTGAAAATTAAGAAAAAAATACAGAGTAAGTCAAGAAGCTTTTGTACTCGATTGTTCTTCCCTTGCTTAGACCGACTGGGTATGTAGATGGTACCTACATATGTTTTTACTATGGAAACGAGGAGGCGGTAGATGTTACTGATTAGCCCGTTTCGCAGTCGCTCGTAGTAGAAATGTGCTCAGGACTTTTTCGATTCGCACACGAAAGTTCAAAACAAATCTTTAGAAAATGAATGTTGTGGAAATAAAGAAAGTAGGAACAAAATCTTTTTTAACGCATTCATGCATTGTTATTCTTTAATATTCGTTTAACCGTTCTTGATAGTTTAAATATGTTTGAATAAATTCTTTCTGTACTTGCGAAAATATAGATGAATGATATTATTTATTTAAAAGTTTCTACTTCATGTATTTTTCATTTTTGTTAAAAATGTCAACTCTGTTGTTATTCGATGAAATTTGAATAAGTTAGATAACTCCAGTCATATCATTAAAGAAATTATAAAATAAACAGTTACAGATTTTATATGTACTTCGAATAACAAAATTTTAAAAAAGTTGAAAAGCAATTTAGATTTCCATTTCTTTATTTTTTAGTTGAAAGGCTGAGTAAGTATTCTCGTGTTCTACAATCCATTGACTTTCGTATGCGATTCTGGAGTCATTAAAAAACCACGTACGGGAACTTATAAAGCATATAAGTCAACTCTAGCTCGTTGCTTTTGATGATGTTTGATATTAAAATAGAACATTTATGAATATCCTATTGTTTATTTAACAGTTGTTTTTGACGATGTGGACGGACAAAATCTTTTGTTTACGTAATATACTAAAATTTATGAAATAGAAATTATAGCAGTGTAAACCAGATGATCGTCTTTTAAGAATGACATCACCAGTATACCTTAAATCGAACTGATAAGAGCTCAAATCAATGCCGAAAAATATTTTAAACAAAAGCTGAATGGTTTCAACCCAAACTTAATTTGTAGAATTCACATAGTTAATAAATAAATCGGAGTAGTTTATTATTTCCTACTAAAAAGATATAAAGTTAGTAAAAAAACCATTAGCCCAAGACATACTTCGATTTTTATGTCGCATTCATGTTGAAGAACTTTTGACTAACATTAAGGGCATAAAGTTAGTACATCTCCTAACGTAATTGGTAATTGTCATAAATACCTTAACATTCCTTTCAAGACAATAAGATGCCATATCGATTAATGTATTAAAAATTATAATATATAGTTTCTGTATAAATAATCAGTTGGTACTTACGTATTTTCACAGCGTTGGTCCACGTAAAATAACTTTAAATTGTAACACCTTCGCAATCTTTTAATCATTGCCTAAGATATTTTTGTTTATAAATTTGTATTCGTTCTTGATTTTTATTCAAGATACTACGATAAAGCGAGGGATATATTTAATTCATTAGCGTACGCATACATACACGTGTCGCTTCAGTTAACAAAAGTAGTTACGAATAATTGAAGTAATTATTTGTTGTCTGTACATTGAATTGAAATGATCTTAACATATATTTCAATATTTAGTTTGAACAGTTTCAATATTATGTATGTACAAGATTTATACCTTTTTTTGATGGTGGAAATTTATAATTTTTGATATATAACTGTTGACGATGTCTGAGAAGAAATTACTTTTATCGTATTTAATTTCGGGTATTCAAAAATGTGAAACTTTTAGTTAATACTGTTTTAATATATACAGAATAATTATATTAATAAGGTTAATTTGTTATGATACATATCCAAAATAATGAACGTTATTCACAACTTTTTGTTACACAAAAATGTACATCATTTTTATAAATGTATATATTGTTTTTAGACATTTTGATAACCTCGTACTAGTCACGTAAACAAATGGAATTTGGTCAATGACAACTTTAGCCATATGTTTCATAAGAAAAGCATAACCAAATAATCTCGAATGTTCTAATTTTCTACCAAAACTCACCAAAAGTGGGCGATGCTAATTGTTAAACGGATCGATCGTCGCACAGATTCGTTGTGTTTATTATATAGTATATATAGTGTATATATATATATACACACAGTGTGTAATATAATCGAAAATACTGGCATTGGAATCAGACGAATGAGATTTAGAATCAGAATATCTCAATACATATCGTAATGTACACATTATACCAACACACAAGAAGACTAAAAAGTGCTGTAGACTGTTAAACAGAATGCGAATTGTCGTCATTGTTGATTTTATGGATTCATTTGTTGTATTGTTTGAGCATAGCCGGGTTATTCACACGTTAATGCCAGTATAGTAGCATGATCGCTCGTCGATTTGCTTATTCTATTGTTTTTTTGCTGAAAACAAGGTGAAGTTTAGTGCGTATTTACTTGTTAAACGAGTAGTTTCTACTCTGCGTGTGCCCGAATTTCACGGTGTTTCTCAACGAAAATTTTTAATAGGCGAACATGATCGAGAAGAGCCATTTTCTACCGTCTTCGTTAATATTTATTCATGGGATACTCAACGATGATGCAGAATTGTAACGATATGTGTTTCTCTTTATGTTAACGAGAAATTGTTGATACACGATGTGTCGACTTGCTTCTAGAGTTTTTTTTACTGTAAAAAGATTATGAAAACTGAATTTCTAATTATTGTTACTGTTTACCTCGCCAAACACTAATTGATAATAAAGTATTTATCATTGAGTGAATGCAGAGTTGGGCATTCTTCGAAAAAAGTTTCATAATTTTATTCAACTTAGAACGCCAAAACATCTGATTATTTCGTTTCGTGTGTAAAGTGAAATAAAATATATTCCAGTGCAAACAAAAGAGGAGATTTGAATGAAAGATGGAATTAAATCAAAAATAAAATGCGGAAGATAAACTATTTTATAAATCTATTTTTTAGAAAAAATGATTTTTTTAAACTGCTCCAGAACAGATTTATTTTAAGCATAAATCTATTTCATCTTTTAGAATAAATCCAGTACTTTTATTTGTCATTTTCTAACCTTTTAACTTCGTGATTTGTTAATTGTGAACGCTTAGAAATTTGTAACGAAAGACAAGTAAAATCGAGATTACGAAAATTTTACCATAATCATCGTAAATGCGATATAGTTCGTACCAACTTTGATATTGTAATACAATTCAATGGATGAATTATTCATTGCATTAAGTAGAAAATGAAGAATTTACGAATGATAACAACAAACACGAATAACGAGTTAACTCGTCGTGCCCAGCTAAAAGGTTAATAAACTTGGAAACAAAATTTGGAAACAAAACTGCCCAACTCTGAGTGAACGGAAGTGCTGCCATATTGCGAGAACGATTGTTAAAGTGAACGTCGATCGATCAGCCTGTCGGTCGGAGGTGATTTTCTGTTTCGTGAAACAGTGATTTGTTTGTAATTATTTTATTAAAGGAGCTAGTTGTTTCGTTCTTTGCGAACGTGTGTGACAGCTTTTGCTCATTTCGCAGAGAGGTATGAGAAAAGCGTCATTACGAATAGTACGACAACGTGATTACCTACATTGTTTTTTAAATACCCCGAACATCATTTTCAAAAGCATAATTGTAAAACAACACGCGCTATTTCTGATCATACACTTTTTTCGGCTTTACAAATTTTCTAATTATTTATAGAATACGATGAATCGATACGTTTATGATACCGATATAAAATGAGGAACGATGTTAAGCTCGTAATAATAGTCGATTCTTATTCGTTGTTTGTAAATTTGAATAATTTCTAAATTTTTCCGTTGATGATACAAGTTATAGTATTCTAAAATTCGGTTGCCGTACAATTGAAATTGGTCGTTAATAGACTGCGGATACTATGCGCTCGTGACAAAAATGAATAGGTGAAAAACAAAAGAATAGGCGGTTTAGGCAACATATCGGGCGGTTTTAAGAATACGATTACAGCGGTGAGCGGAAGAAATACTAACGTACACGATAACTACCACAATTTTTACAAAGAAAAAATTTTATTTTAAAGCGGCAATACGTGTTTTATAAATATCTACATCGTATAAAATGATGGAAGCGAGAAAAATACAGAAGGGGATAGAAAACTGACGATAGTCTATTTAAAACAATGAAACAAGTAATGAAACTGTGTGGACAAAAGAAAGTTTTAAAAATTCTACATTTTTGTTATTATTACAATTTTGATATTCAAATATTTTGTCAGTTTTACGTTTTCGTTAATTTAAATTCTTTTTTTCAAGTGTGCTAGAGGTCGATATCTTGTTGAAATATGAACGACCCGAATCAATTGTGTTGAAACTTAATTTCTGTTTGTAACTTCCTAAAATTATTCAGAGAAAAAGTAAATGTTCGTGCAGTTCCTGTTTCTTGTAATTGGTGCATATGATTTTTATTCTGCCTAAGGATCCGTAGTCCAGTCATTGATATATCACGACCGGAAGTGACTACAGATTCTAAGAGCACTCCACGATCATGAAACGAAGGCTGATAATTCCGAAAGTAGCGTGTTAGCGAGTAATAATATAACGGTGTACGTGTCGCTTGTCAGGGAGCGTTTTGCGCCACGAAGGTGAAATTACTTGTCTAGACGGTTGACAGAGAGCGGAGAAGGTGCACAAGGTGCACACAGATGCATCTTCCACGTATTTTCGTTCTACCGACGAATAGTGGCACTTTCACTCGGATATTGAGCCTGAAAAACCGTAGACAACGAACAGGAACAACAATTACTGTTATTACAATTCCCAGCAAGGCCACTTTATAGCAGACTGTCTCCCTTTTACGACGAGAAACTGAATTAGACGACCGTAAAATGTTTCTTTGTCAGCGACCGAAATTACACTGCTGGAAGATTGCGGATTGAAAGAACAATTAGTCAAGAGATAGTGGTATTAAGGATTCCGGGTTCGTTGGATCTAATCGGTTACAAGATACTAGTTGTTTGATCGAGGATCTTGCTAGATCAACAGGAATGTCTATCGATTCGTTCACGCAAAGAAATGATTTTCAAGAAAGTTCCACAAAGACGTAGATTTATTACATTCGTTCAGAGACTATAAACACCTTGGTCTTCGTAAAACAATTATTTTTGTTACTAATAACTAGCCTACGGGTTTTATGCAATTATGATAAAAATGTGCACATCGAATGCAAAACATACAAAACATTTAAAGAATGTAAAAAATGATGTTTTATTTTCATTTGATTTTAATTATTAATGTAAGAAAGAAATATCTGCGTGGCTTCTGTGTTTTACAACTAACGCAGATAATGCTTATTTTGCATAAAAATCCGCAGCAATAACTTTTTCGATTCGTACATGCTTTAAAATAGAATAATAATAGTAGATTTCGTTGAAGTATACTAAATTGACGTTGTGTACTTAAAGTTCGTAAGAGACGTTTAATACATATCGTGAAGCAATATATACTATTTTTTCTAAATTGTTTCTTGCAATTTATAAAATGCATGGAAACGATGAAATTAACTTAAGATGAATTCTTGGTATTTAGAAAATGAAATAATAATTGTAAGGAAATAGTTTATTAACAGTCTACGCGCGAACGTTAATGGAAAGAAGTTGCGCTTGATGTGTGATAATAATTTGAAAAGTATATAATAAAATCTTATGTTTTCGTAAGAGTTTTCAGGAAAGGCATATGCATATCAGTTTCGCAAGTTGTTGTTGCCGTTGACGCAACAAATTCTGGAATGTTTTCCATATTTTTAGGGATTTACGTGTTACATGAAAATTGCGAAAAAGGAGACCTTTACATTGACAGGCTGACACGAGTAAAAAGTTGATTGTGTGTTTAGTTTGATGTAGTTTCGATGTAGAATTCAATGTAGTTTCGTTAACACATTCGGGACAGTGTGATTTATCGATACCTGCATTAGGTCGTCCCATAAAAAACCACAGAAGTTTTATGGTGACGGTAGAACGAGAAGGTGGTTATATTTTTCGGTAACTTGAAAGGTATGTTTCGAATATTAATTTAAATAGTAGGGCAGTAAACGGCACGAATTTATGGGACAACCTAATAATTACATTACACGCATATACACGCATACAGATAGCGTGATTCGTTGGTAGGTCATCGTAACACGATTATTAAAATTGAGTACGTGATACGACTTGTCGCTGGATCATTCTATTATAATGAAGAAATCAAGAAATTTCTAGATATAATCCACCAGACGCCATCGTGTTATAACTGTTATAATGTTTAGTGAATTAAACAATACGATCCACTGGTGGTCATCCTATTGTAGTTAAGGAAAGACCTCGTCGGCAGAGAAATTTACTAATCCCCATTTTGTTGTAACGGATGTAGTATTAGCGGCCATCCGAAGTGAAAGAAATAGAATCTTGTAAACAGAATCATCCACCGGTGATCATGAATTTTACTTTGCTTTGTCAAATAACGCTATGTACCTGCGCAATTGGGTAGGACACAGGTGATGTAACAATAAAAGTTAAGCGTCCAATAGGTTGACATACTATCCTGAATGTGTTAGTGTATACACCTCCACACAAATCCATATACATGTAACAAATTAAATGAAGAAACTAGTAAACGAAAGCTGTTGCATAGACGCGAACAAAAAAAGTAAAACGGACACGGTAGCAACATAATTAAATCATAAAACAGCCAAGATGACATACATATCAACTTGCATTGTAATCAACGATGTAACAAGGAACCTATACATATCATGAAATGTGCTCTAACATGTTCTACGTATTTTAGTCTGTAAGATAAGAAAGTAAGGAAACCATGATAAGTAACAAGAAAACGTTAAAAAATATGTACATATAGACGTGCTATATATGCATCCTCGTAAAAAAAATTAATTGGCGAAAAGTCGAAAACATAATTAGAGGGACACGGTTCGAATAACTGTCAGTGTCCTCCTAATTTTTCTCGCTGTCGCGTGCGTTGATAAGAGAAACAAAAAATAAATAAACTGAAACGGCGCGCAAAAATATGTACGAACAATGGGCTGCCCGAACGCCGAACATAAATAGGTTCACTCGAGCTGGTTTGAGAATTTTCCGATGAAATTCCATTGTTACAAGAACGACGATGTTCCCGCAACTTACTCGCCTGCTTTCAAAGTCGAACCTAATGTTGTTGTAACCTTCGTCCTATTTCGCAAACCTGGGATGCCTACCTATTCGTAGAGTATTATTATGTGTAAAGAAAGAAGGAACCGACTTCAACTCCTAAATAAGAGTATATTCATGTATATGTACTACGAAAGCGTTACCGCTGTATTGTATCATACGACATAAACTATACGTGTATAATTGAGAAACTGAACGCGATGTTGATTGTAAATGTTAAAAATAAACGGCGTGTAAAAACCAAACGAGTGTTGGAAACTTACTTTGTCGACCTATCTTACTCTTTTATGATTGGGATTTCGATTATCTTTTGTTTTGTTTTAAATAAGGCAGAATGAGTAGATTTATTGGAATCGTTGATTCCTATTATTAAACTTGCGTTTCTGTTAATATACTTGAAATATATTTTTTTTTAAAACACTTTTTTCATATATCAAATTTCTGTTTTCCAAAGTAAAAAATATTTTTACATTTTTATTTTGATGTGTACACCGCTTCAGGTCATAACCACAAAAATGGCTATGAGTTGCAGTCTTGTCCTTATGAGTAAAATAAAATACGGTGAATGTAAAAAGTATTTAAACGCTACATTTACGATGATGACCGGAATGCTCTATGCTTAACGCTTGACTGGTTCCAAGGGGGGATCCTCCAATAGTAGGGATAAAATTTTGACAGTTGCGGTAGAGATCTGTTTCACAGTTACGGAGAGAATACTATAATACGTATGCGTAACCAATCGATAAGAGCAAGTAATGCAAGTAATCCATCGACGATACAAATGTATTAATTGCAATTCAAAACATTTGGAGCACTACCTGCCCATTAAAAATAATTTATATAGAATATCTCGGTAATTATTAGTTTTATTGCTCTGGGTTCAATTCTCTCTTCAACTGCAAGGTCAAAATTTACCATTTACAATAAAGGATCACAAGATGACCTTGATCGCTCGATAAAAAAACAAAATAAAGAAAACTAATGACTATATCCTCTTCCTATATACTCTTGAAACCATACAACTTTCGTTTCAACCATTTCTTATGTGACCCATTGGAGTTACGAGAAAAAATTGTGTCACAAATTGATCAAATTCGTAAAAATATACAGAAGCTTACACCGCCACAGTGCGATCCAGTTGCTGAAATCGTCCTATGTAACAATAGATACTCTGAGATATAGAGTGGGCGGGGGGGGGGGGGGTATCATAGCTTAATAGCATAGGTAACATGTGGAAATGAAGAGGAGGCGAAATAAATACTAATTGAAGAAGAGAGGTAAGAAATGCATTTTAGGTGAGCGGAAGGATGAATGTTTCAAGATTCGATGCATAGATGTAGGGGAACGACAAGATGAACGATGCAGATGGGAGAACTGATAAAGTGGACGGGCGCAGCCGAATGATTAGATTAGCAACTAGGGTTGAAAAAGGGGGAATGTAGGCGAAAGCAGGAGGATAAATGTGCGAATTAAGGAGGATGAACACACAAACATGGAATGAATGGGTATAAGAATCGAAAAGTTGTACTTAACTTTATATTCGAAGATTTTATAATAACATTTTCGAAACTATTCTAATAGAATGTTTGTATTCTGTAAATAGAATGCAAATATCAAGATCAAAATATTTCTCTGCCGTAGGAAATACAAAACTGTTATGTCCAATCGCTTCGATGATCCTCTAAAGATAGGAAACAGTGAGAACTTTTGAGTTCGTAATTAGCAACAGTCAAGTAATAACAGAGGTGTATACCTTTTCGATAATTGTGCATAAAAGGTTACCCCTCACCGATTTGGAACATTCGTAATATATTGTCAGGATAAGATTATTAACAACTTTTCTTTATACGTGTTACCGCCGCACCACTCGGTCTTAGTTTCAGAGGAATTCGCGAAAAACTACAGCTACCACTGCATTGAATTTTGCCTAAACGTGCACGTTCGTAGCTTGCGTATGCGTCAGCACAGTGCGACCGCTCGTCAACTGTTCCTACAGATATAATATTACGATGTTCGACGAATCATCTATCCAGTAAGCGATTTGCTATGAATTTGGTGTCAAATACCAAGCCGACAAGTTTTGGTGGCAAATTCAACGCAAATAGGAACCAAAATCTGCTCCGCTCAAAGTTTGGCACCAAAACGACCGCCTTTTGCTTGCAAAGTACGATACAAAACTTATTAAAACTGCGCGTCTTAAACCAAACCTAGTCAGAAGGTATACGTTTGGTTTGGGTTATTTCTGGAATTGTTATGGGTTACTTTAAAAAAACTAATCCATAAGTAAATTAGAGCTTTTGAAATCAAATACAAACCAAACTCAAAACCTAACCGAAACAAAACCTTCGTCTTCATTTGTTTTAATCTATATACACGTGGTATATGTATAGATAACAATAGGCAAAATTCAATGTATTATAGTACTAACTGTAGTTTTTCACGAATATTACACGTAAAGGAAGAAGTTGTTCCGAATGTTGAGTTTTATAAAGTATTTCAATTTTATCAAAATCGGTGAAGTGAAATCTTATATGCACAACTACCATTTCTGTAGGTGTTTTATTTAATAAAATTCTTTTTTTAACTGCACAATATAATTTGCGCGTAAAAACTTTCTCATTACAAGTGCAATAGTATTTACAGCTTAAAATTATAATTAAATTTTTACGATTTCAAGTTGAAAGACAGTTTTGTTAGTTTCTGCATCTATTTACGTACCATGTAGTTTTACATATATTTATTGTGTAACAATTATGGAAGGCATTGTTATTTAATTACTATTTTCTTAGAAGAATATTGTAATTTTTTCTGAAAGAGTGACAAGGAGAAAATAGGACAATAATTGGTCTGTGAAACTGCCCGATGGTGATATATTTGGAGCAGGAATCGGCCAATAGGTCAGAATATACGATTTTCTACTTGAGCGATATCGACCTAAGATCCTCGTTAATATACGTTTTTTAGTTGGCTTACAACGGAAATAGAAAATGCTCTTACTAATTCATACCTTCCCGGTGTACGAGTTGGGAGAATCAATAAATCGACCGGTTGCCGACGTTGTCCAACTAACCTTACTCCCAGCCGCCACCGTCTTACTTATACACGACAACTCTAAATTAGTATCACAAAGTTTTACATACACTCACCCAAAAAAGTCTCCGTACACCCTAGAAAATGTAAGTTTTTTTAAATTGGACCACGTGACGAGCTTTTTTCAAAAATTTAGAAGAATTAGTTTACTAAATGATATGTAAAGAAAATTTCAAGAAAATTATAAGTGACAGGAATTGCCAAAAAAATAGTACGTATTAAGTTTACAACTTTTATATCACAGTCTGTAAAGAAAATTAAAAAAATACGGTAAAACTTACGTTTAGGGGGGATGCTCCGATGACCTTGACCTTGACATATGTTGTTGAGGACAACACTCCGAACAACTTTCGTCATTACAACTACCCGGTGCTCGGTCTTAGTTTTCGAGATATTTGCGAAAAACTATTGCTAGTACCGTATTGAATTTTCTGTATTCTTCGTGGCTACGTAAGGCTACCATAGTTTCGAATGAGCTACACCTTAGATAAATAAACATAGCAAGAACTCGTACATCCGAATGTGACACATGAATAATGAATTCTATGTATCCATTAGACCATTTAAATACAGAATAAAATTCTCAGCTTGATATAGATACTATTCGAGATACTCATAATTTCGTCGGCGTGCTCTCCCCCCCCACCCCCACCCCCCCGCCACCTAGTCCTAACCAACACTCGACACCACACACACCGACCCAGTGTTTCTGAGACGAAGGTTCTCACATTAAACAATGTAAAATCAACTGAAACCAATACCAATTTGTTTTACTATCAAATGCGATACTATAATACATGTATGCTGTATTGGTCTGGGTTAGGTCTGGGTTAGGTTTTGCAATTTGTTTTACTATCAAATGCGATAATGTAATACATGTATGCTGTATTCCTCTCAGTTGATTTTATATTGTATAATGTGAGAGCCTTCTTTTTAAAAACACTGGGTGGGTGTGTGTGCTTTATCGCTTCCCATCCCCACAACGTGTTTACAAACAAAAAATAAACAGATGCAGTCCCGGAACAGGTTTACGTTGCCACGGAGCGTGGAAGAATACGGAAAATTTAATACGCTATTAGCAATAGTTTTGCGCAAATATCTCGAAAACTGAGACCGAGCACCGGTTAGTTGTAATGACAAAAGTTGTTCAGAATGTTGTCCTCGACAACATATGTCAAGGTCAAGGTCATCGGAGCATCCTCCCCTAAACGTAAGGTTTACCAAAAATACATTTTGTAAATCTGTGTTGATTACATACACTCTAAAAATTTTATCAAAATTGATGACCGTTGCAATGAACTGAAAACATTTAAACATGATCACATAAGGGTGAAATTCTATGAAATCCTTAAGCTCTCATCTTGAAATATTTTTAGCTCATTGGAACGTTCACCAATTTTTGTAAAATTTTCAGAGTATATGTAATTATCACAGATCTACCTAATGTGTTTGCTTAATTTTCTGTACAGACAGTAATAAAAAAAGTTGTAAACTCGATATGTACTATCTTTTTCGCAATTTTTGTCACTTATATGTTAGCGTCAATGTGTTTTAAGCCAGGCCAAGGATTTGTATCGAGGCGGCTCTTAGGCCTTGAAGGATTTATGGCAGGATCTTGGCCTGCGTGAGGCCTTAAAGAGGGGTGCTTGAGACTAAACAGAAACCGTCGATGGACGATGGCAGGCGACCGCGCTGGGTCCTCCGGCTATCGGCCGTCACGGGGATGTTTATGTGAAACAGATGAGTGAAAGTTTGGAATGACTTTATGAGAAAGAAAGAGAGAGATAGAGAGATAGATAGAGAGAGAGAGAGAGAGAGAGAGAGAGAGAGAGAGAGAGAGAGAGAGAGAGAGAGAGAGAGAGAGATAGCGACGAGTGCGTTGCACAAGGATTGGGACTCTGCCCTGAAGGATCTGGCCACGGAGTGGGGAAGGCACGGGGGCGCTTTCTGGTAAGAGGACTTTGTTAGACCGCTCAGCACTTACCCCAGAACCGTGAAAGAGTAGAATCGCGATTACTAATATCTAACATATAATTTTCTTAAAATTATCTTCATGCATCAGTTAGTAAACTGATTCTTCTAAATTCTTGAAAAAATCTTGTCGTGTGGCCCACTTTTTAAAAAATTACCTTATTTTCAAGGGTGTACGGAGACCTTTTTGGGTGAGTGTATATGCCTCGTACATATCGTGACTGTCCAAAGACTCGCTCCATCATGCTTACCATATCGATTATTTTGTTTCCAATGTCGACCGTGTTTATGCTAATGTTTTCAATATAAAGACGCAATTATATGTATACGGATAAGTCGTGTTTAGGCTCCATGTTTACCAGTATAGCGATTAGACTATATATTTATATGTAAAATAAAATTGTTTTACGTCGATCGTGAGAAATGGAAGCTACACGAGAGTGTGTAGCTACTTTCAATAATTCTAATAAGTCGAAAATAATGTAACAAAATGCTTACATTTTTGTAATATATTTACCTATAGGTTTGTTTTTTATTCATCCATTCTTTTTTATCTTAATGGAAAATAAACCTTCATGCAATATTCGGACGACGTTAGGTTGAAATAAATGTTTCTTAACGTAGGTTTCATTTTTTCCAGCATAGCAGTTTTATTAGTACAAAAAGCATTTTTACAAAATAAATAAATTATAGGCTCTGAACGAGGAATGCACTCTTTCCTTGTATCTTTCTTTCTTTTCTCGTCGTCGTTTTCTCCTTTCGGCAGCCCTCTTGCGTGAAATTTGTTCCCCTTGATGAATAGAACTCGGTAGACGCATTCCTGAGACCAAGTCGCGAAAAGAAGATCTCTCGTGCTCGTGCTAATTTTTCTATTGCCTGTTCACGGGAACGCGTCTGATTAACTCGTCCGGCGATGTTAAACTTTGAATTCGAATCGATGCTTGAATGATCCCAATTCCGCGAAAACGACCTTCGATCCTTCGTTCACCCTTCTCCGAGGCTCTCTTAATCTGTAGCCGTTGTCGTTTCCGATGGTACAGTTGCGCGATCTGGAGTAGTCATCGAAGTTCTCCTTGTTACGGGGTGAAGTAAAGTCGAAGGTGACCGCGCGAGATTTTTTGTATTTAGTATTGGTAGCCTCCATTACTGGCGTAGCCCTGACCACCTCCACTACCTCCACCACCGGAGTAGCCACCTCCGCCGCCTCCAGAGTAGCCACCGCCACCTCCTCCAGAGTAGCCACCTCCGCCGCCTCCAGAGTAGCCTCCATTGCCTCCCCCAGAATAGCCACCTCCGCTGCCTCCAGAGTAGCCTCCGTTACCTCCACCCGAGTAGCCTCCATTACCTCCACCCGAGTAACCTCCACTGCTACCGCCACCCGAGTAACCTCCACCGCCGGAGTATCCGCCGTTCCCACCTCCAGAGTAGCCACCGCCGCCGGAATACCCGCCGCCGCCGCCACCGGAGTAGCCGCCGCCGCCGCCGCCGCCTCCAGAATACCCACCGGACCTGTCATCGCAATCATCACTGTCAATTTCATATTCTCATATTCTACGTACCAGATTACAACACCTCAAAGTACTGTTCGTACGTCAGATGATGACTAGGCAAAGTGTTTACGTTCTCGCCCTATCCTGACTCTCCTAGCATCGCACATATCGTTGCCATTGGCCGAAGACAATGTCGAAGAACGACAGCGGTCGTATCGAGACCGAGTGAAAAGGAACGATGGCTTCACAGGTTTGAGAGACTACGCTGATGCCACGAAGCCATACTATTTCACTCGGTTTCAGAGCGTGCGACGGTAGGAGAGTTTGGATAGAGCGAGGTCGTATTCTTTATTTACGCATCATCTAACGGATGAACCGTAGGTCTCAACTATTTTACATTGTTTCTTAAACGCCTCTGTTCTCACAGTTTTCGGTAGCTTTTGAAGATTGTGTTAGGTGCTCGAAAGATTCTTGCCGCTTAGCCACACGCTCGGTTCAGACAGCAAGGATGGTGCGAGTTCCGTGTACACATGGTTTGTTTGTTTCAAGGCTCTTTCCGGTGGCGAATGTTATTACAGTAACGTCTCGATATGCAGGGTCTTACACGTTTGAAGCTTTCACGGCCCTGCATCGTACAGTTCTCACTGACACGGCTTTTGTGTATAATCCGTGTCAGCTGAACATTACAATTGCACCCACCCTCCAAGCTTTTGGTACCAATTATATTTCATTCTATTAGTTTCAACATGCTGAATGCCGCAGTTGACAGAGACGGCGGGATTCTTAAAGGAATACTGGTTTGGTTTGGGTTCGCTTTTTTTGAGTGGGGTTCAGGGGAAGAGGCGAAGCCATTTGTCTGTTTGCGACTGTCACAGATACAAACTTATAAGCCGAATTCCATGTGGCAGTGAGAAAATTTTTTGCAAAAATCTCGGTAACTTGTAATTTCAGAACATCGAAACAAATAAAATCATGTATAAGAGCTACCAAAAGCTTGTGAAGGGGTGGGGGGGGGGCAATTCGAAATTGTCGCTTCCCAACGCTTCGTAAGCATCGCAGCTAGCTTCGTCAGGTGGCCGAAGACACATTGACACTGGTGGGTGTTTTAAATAGGTGTCGCTCTGCAGGGTGTCGTGTAACGGCGATACAACCGGATAATGGCTGATTTTACGTGAAAAATTAAGTCGAAAGCATATGATTAAATTTTTTCATTTGAAACTTTGTTTTCGAAAAAGTCGACTTTCAAAAATTAGCTTAATACACGCACACTCGACCAAATCTCAACTCAACGAATTTTATTGTAGACCGTCTTTGTTCATGCTGATAAACGTTTGTAACATTTTTATACGATTTTGGATAAAACGAATGACGAGGGTATAAGATAAAAGGGAGTGCTTACTTTTCAGAAATGTTATTAACTTGAAAATTGTTGGTTATAATATCCATGACTTTGCATACATAATTGTGCGCTTCTGACTAAACTTCTACGTACGTCTTCTAAAGTGTTGTGTTGTAATTAAGATTTTTCAAACGCTATAATATGTCTCTATTATTATCTGTTCAATATTCGGCATGTCGTCACTACACATGATAGACTTAACACGATTCCACAAATAAAATTCCAGAAGTGGTATGTCTGGGAATCATGGTGGCCAAAGTATTTTACCACCGTGGCCGATCGAACGTGGGTACTTTCCATTTAAAAAATATCCTACTGCTCTTAACCACTTGCGCTGGAAAGACGCGCCACGCGGATCGAGAGCAAGTGGTTAAAAGAAAAGCAGGAGTAGTAGAAAGATTGATAACACCGACGATGTTTATAAATACGGCAGTAGTTTTCAAGGATAAATACGGTCTACAGTGAAATCCGTTTACTTGACATTCGGTCGAGTGTACGTGTACCAACCAGATTTTTAAAGTTGATTTTCTCAAAGACGAAATATTAAATGAAAAAATTTCATGTTATATTCTCGAATTATTTTTTCACGTAGAATCAGTCCCTATACAGTTCTACCACTAGTTATATGACACCCTGTATATGAAAGAGATGTGCACAATATTTGTGAAACATTCATCCCTACTATTACCCTCGAGAAGTATAACATGATATGACATGCTAATCCAATCGCAAAACATTTTATATTTTTTACCATTTTTTTATAAAACTTCTACCAACAATCTTTGTGTCTTTTTTTCTTATTGAAATAAGATGAAACATGATATAATTGGGAGTATATCTGCTTGCTCGTTCGAAGATTCAGTAAAACCTCGTTTATCCGAACCGATAATATCTGAAAATTGTTCAATCTAATGCGGTCCATATACAACACGATTTATTGGAAAAATCACTAAAGATTTAATTTACTATTATAGCTGGGGAACTGTTCTATTATCCAAACTAGAGCTGTTACCTATGAGATATCCGGTTAAATGAAAAATATCCGAGTATCTCATGAGATACCCGAGTATACGAGATAGTTTTTATTATTATTACGTGAAATAATTGATAGAAGATATTTTTAATGTTTACAAAGAAATTCGTATGTTTTTAGTACAAATAACGAAGGAGTCAACTATGCAAGCATCAAATTAGATGTTCTTATTTTTATATAAAAATACCAACGAGTCTAGATTTTCCGGTAATAGGACGATTGTCTGAATCTGAAAATGTTGACTTTATACCGATATTAAAAAATAAGGATATACGATTTAAAAAATTACATATTTCATTGTTTTAGCATTTATACTTCTTCCTGTACACAATAAAAAGTAATAAATAATGGTTTATGTAAAAACCGTCTTAGTTCGTTGCTTGGGTTTCAATGGGTTAAAGTACGTGTCTTTAAAATATGTAAATGTAAAAGGATTTTTGTAAATTCTTGGGAATAAAAAGTTCGCAGCTCTCACTCTATATAACTGACAGTAAAAATATGAAACGCACTTTTCTCGAATCCTTATTTTCTGACGCGCTGACGGGATATCTCAGGATCTCGTTGTGCAATCGACTTCAAATTTTGAGAAACTCTTCAGAAAACTTGCCACTGTTGCACGAACCAAAAACTTCGGATATATTTCTAAATTAAAACGATAGATATATTTCTATTGTTTTATTATGCCAAAAGTGCATAAAAAACTAAAAATATCAAAATTCCAAGGCCAAAAGGTGAAATCGTGTCTGCGAAAAGGGCACGTTTCTTTTGTATGCTCCTCTTCGAGGAGCAATAACTCGTACATTTGAAGTATTTTGACCTCAACAAATTATGTTGTAGACCCCCTTAAACAAGTAAAAATGATGCAAATACCTATGTCGCGATTGGTGTCATTTCAATCAGAAAAATCTGACGAATCTGTTGTCTAAAGTTTCATGAATAAATCGTTAAAAACAAAAAAGTTTTATCATTGGATTGGTAACGTCTCACATACAACATCATGACAGTTTGTATACACACTATCTTTTCTGTGCTTTCGATTCTAGAATTTTGAAATCGAGGAATAAGATTAGAGATCTTGGCCTGGTTGCGAGATCAAGGTCTATACACGATATAAATGATATTTTGGTCCTGAGGTTTTCACATACATCGAGACATTATTGTACAAAAAATTGACCATGCAACACATAACATAAATTATTGTACTGTACGAGGTTTCAGGTATTAAACGAATTGAATACAAAGTATTGCAACGGTAATAGAAAATTATGATGTAACAAATGGATAAATTATATTGGTAGTACGAATAGTGGAATAGTCTATACGTTTCAGTATAAATGGATCATCGCCAATAGTTATTGAATAAAATTGCACTAAATCAGTTTCTAATGACATTTATCGAAGAGTAGTAATTTTTTTCTGACGCCCACACGTTACCGAGCACCCTGTGTACACGTATTTTCTCTGTGTTTCTTTTGATTTGTAGTATTGAAGATTGTGTTAAGTGCCCAAAAGATTTTTGCCACTCGAATTGTGGAATGCTCGACTAAAAGTGGCAAATAACTAAAGGTGGATCAGTTTCTTGATTCACATAGCACAGACGTTTAAATCTATTTATTGTGTGCGGTCCAAGTTAAGGACTGTACATAGAACTTCGTGTGTCTTCAAAAATTCGAACCAAATACTAGAAAGTGTTTTAAAATGTTACAAAATTCTTCCGAAAACTCTAGAATGATTCATTGCATTTGCTATAGCTGTATTTGACCAAAATTGTTCCAAATGGATGAACGATTGTTGATTGTAAGCAGTGATTCCAATAAAGACTAGCTTTAATCTGTTTGGAAATCATTGGACTAATTCTGTCAATAGTTTTATGAATTTTATTATTCGTGCAAGAATCTTCGTTTTAATCCACTTCCGTATAATAACGAGATAGACTTGTGGCGAATATTACAATCGGAATCTACTAAATATACAATTATTCATTTCTATCAAAACGAAATTAAATCTTGTTCATCTGTTATTAATATTTAAAGCCGTTACGCGCAGTCGCCGACGACTTGGTCGTCGAGATACCAAAAATTAGGCGATCATGCTCGGCGACCATGTTCGACGGCCAAGCTCAGCGACCACGTGCAGCAAGTCTTCGAGTGTTGTGCAGATCATTAAACAAACTCCCTTTTTTCTTCAGGTGCAGATATATCAACAATTTCCTCCCATTCTACTTTTTAATACTTCGAATTACGTAAGCATTATCGAATAAATCACAAATCACTCTTAGGGATTAAATTTCGAAAATAAACTTTTCTTTATCGAAACTAATTTTATGCACGTAGTCGCCTGGTCGTCAAGAAGGTCGTACTCGCGTTTCATTGGTCGCAGCGACTCATTGGTTGCTGCAACTAAATGCGACAGTGCGTAACGGTCCTTGAGCATTGAGTTAAATGCTTGAACGATAATTGTAAATTTTTGTTATTCTTCCAGGAAACTGTTAAGGACGAAGAAGTTCTAATCATTGTAACTGTGAAGAAAATAATACGATAAGGGATTAAATACTAGTAGCACTAGTAGTCAAATTGTAACTCTAAAATTTTATTATTGAATTCGCCAGTGATTCTGAGAACGAAAAAGACGTCATAAATTCATAGAATCTTGGATAAAGTATTTTTCCAGACACGCGGAGTTCCAGCATAATTTCAAAACAACAAAAGTAAATAATATCGTGACTTTTACCCTCCGAAACTGCCACCACCGGTGCTAGGTGTACCGTAAGTCGACGAAGGTCTCGAATATCCTCCACCGCCTCCAGTAGGCGCCCCATAGTTAGTTGACACACCACCTCCACTGGGTGCTCCATAGGTTGAGGACGGTCTTCCACCGCCGTTTCCACCTCCGAATCCTGGCGCTCCATAGCTCGACGATGGCCTTCCTCCTCCTCCTGAAGGAGCACCATAGTTCGAGGATGGTCTTCCGCCGCCGTTTCCACCTCCGAACCCTGGTGCACCGTAGCTCGACGATGGCCTTCCTCCTCCTCCTCCTCCTCCTCCTCCTCCTGAAGGAGCACCATAGTTCGACGATGGTCTTCCGCCACCACCGCCGCCGCCACCGTTCGGAGCACCGTAAGTGGATGATGGACTTCCTCCACCGCCACCACCAAATCCAGGTGCACCGTACGTGGATGATGGTCCTCCTCCGTTACCTCCACCGAATCCGGGAGCACCATAAGTGGATGACAGTCCTCCACCACCGCTACCACCATTGTAACCGCCGCCACCGCCACCGCCACCGCCATTGTAGCCACCACCACCACCGCTAGGTGCACCATAGTTCGATGATGGTCGCCCGCCACCACCGGATGGAGCGCCATACGTGGACGATGGACTGCCACCAAAGCTTCCTCCGCCTAAGTTTGGCGTCCCATAGCTGGTTGATGGAGGTAAGTAGCTTCCCGAAATCGGTGCTGGAAAATAAATTGTTTGTTATTAAATATTCCAATTAGTTTTGACAGCTCCCTATAGATGACTATAACTATAAATGTAATTGAAATATCTAAAAGGTAGTGCGTCGTTTCAAAGTTTGGGCACTTGTCACCTTATCACCTTGAGTTTCTTCATTATAAAGTGTCAATTTTAATCTTGTGATTGAAGATAGAATCGAATCCTGAATAAAAGACTATAGGAGTATATAGTGTGGAAAACTATGAGTTTACCGAGATGTTCTCTATATTTGAAGCAAGTAATACTCGAGACATTCTTCATTATAATTAATACAATTTACACATTTCAACCAACGCAGAATTATTTTTTACATTTCTCTTACCGTGGTGCTCCGTTATTGTTAGAGAAGTTGCAGGAAGGTTATACCTAGCAAGAAACATTTTGTTTTTTACAATTTAACATCTTATTAAAATAAACGTGTAATTCCTGCAAAAAATTCCTCAACGCTAACAGGAACACCTAATACTTTCAAATGAAATATGGAATCATTTCGAAGTGTATTCGGCACTTTATTTAAACTGTTTCTCGAATGAAAAATATTTTTCATGGCTTATTTAATTGGATTGCTACTTCCTCGTAGGAGCCGAGATAGCCGATTAACATTCACGTTAGTCGATGTTATCAAATTCATTAATTTCAGTTAAAAGCAAAATATTACTTACGCGCATAGCTTACAAATAATTAAGTATAGCTCTATAAAATTTTATTTCATACGATGGATTTATTTTTCCATATAAACTCTTTGGTATTAATTACATATCATCAATGGACTGTGTTTTAATTAAAATTAATTGTAAAGCAAATGTTTATCATTACAATTTGTATTATATGTATGTATTTGTATATTATGTAATTCCAGTATTTTATAGTTTCATACAACTTTACTTCAGAACTTAAAGCGGGTGTATTTTCCACTTTTTGTCATAATTCTGTAGTATTTGTGAAGTTGGGGAAGATTGTTTGAATGAAACGTACACATTTCGATGGGCTAATTTCCTAAACTATGATTTTTCTGAAACGAAAATATTTCTTGTATGTCAACACCATTATTACTTCTGCAATTACGATTTTAATCCACTGTCGCTTCAGCATAATAACTCGTAAAGTGATTGATTTTAGCTGGTTTCCAGAACATTCTTTGAAATTATGTTATCACCAACTGATTTATTTTCTGCTGCATCTGGACATACAATTATTCACGAAAAATTATGCGAATTGTCAGGTACGTTTTATTTTTATGAGACTCGATAAAACTTATGTATTTTTACAAACTTTCGTAGATATGTCGTTTGAAATCAATGAATTCATCTTAGCGCAGATTTTAATGTAAAAGGTATTGAAGGTATTCCAATGAAAAAGTTGTGACAATTATACGAAATATGTGATGTAAAAGGTGTCTTTCATATTTTCTGTTTATAGTGCAATTGAACACAAGTACATAGTACTACAAAGATAATCTAGTGCAGTTACTTAAGTTTGATTGTTGTGTTTTTAGTTCTTGCCATTAATTGTGACGTTAAGATAATTTTGATGAATCTCAGAATTGTGGTTTGTTTTCTAAACGACCTTCCATTCGATTTTTTAAGCATGTCAAATTAAAACAATTTTCTTAAACGTACATTGGCAATATCGTGATATTAATGTAACTACGATGCTACGAAACTGCTCGGTAGTACCGTAGAAAAAGTGCTTTTTCAAAATGTAAATTTTATTATAATCTATTTATCATTTAAAATTTACTACCTTCGTTTCAATGCTTCTGTTATAATGCTCTAGGAATTGCCAATATCTCTGTCCAGCAAAATATATTTACATTAATATTTAGGAAATTCTTTTGAAATCAAATGTTTAAATATTTTCCACGTAGTGTCAATGAATATTGATAAACAGACTATTTTTATACGGTTGAATGTAATGTTGGTAATGACATTTGACGAATTTTGTAAATTTTAAATAATTTTTGAATTGTTACGTTCGGGTTAAATTTATTTGAAAGTGATGAAAGATTATACTCTAATTGATAAAGTTTGCATAACGGACAATGCATACCGTTTCCTTACGTAATTTGAAATTTCAATGATTAATTAATTGAATAAGAAAGTTCATTGTATATTTACCCAAAATTGCGATAAAACAAATTATATTACCGTGAAATCGTAACTAGATCGTAACCAATTTTCATCGAGAAACACAATTGCAATATGATTATATACTTGAGCCTTAAGAGAATGTGCAGGGTATGAAAATAGCAACTGCACAGAATGTTTCGTCATCGTAGTCATTATATCTAAAATATTGTCATAATTAGAATACTTCTCCGATGACGTTTTATAGTACTATCCTTATGGATGTATGACGTGTTCACTTTCTTTTTTACTTCAATATGTTGTTCATTGCTCATCGAGGATAAGCTTCTATTTTTTTTCATAGCCCGCGATTTTTATAATTTTATGGATAGAAACGCGTTTGAAGTTCTTCTTATTTCGTTGATCTATATTTTCCTCCAATAGAGTGACATTTACACACTGTTTATCCAAACTTCTTTGACAAAGCGGACATAACAATTAACGTTGCGACATCTTTAATATTCTTCTTTATCATTCATGTTTATGTATTCGCCGTTTCAATTAAAAATAAGATTAAGAATACGAAGATTAAGATAAAATATTTGAAAAACTAACAATTTTAATTGACTCCAATAAGATTAAGGTTACTTCTCGATTGCAAATAGTAAGATGTAGATAACGGGTTAATAATTTTGTAAAATTCTAAATCATTTATAACTTTATGTAATATGTACTATTAATGTGTGACATTTGAAAGACAGAGGTATTCATCAATCTTTAACCTAGTGAATTTAATCTAGTGAATCGGATTATTTAATTAAATTTTCAGTAGAATGTGTGACCAATAGATTATACGATCCCGAATGTAAAGGAAAATATGTGTAGCATATTGCGGAGAAACCGTGTTATTCATTCTATATGAAGTATTCTTACATATCGTTTAGAGAAAAAGTAATGTGATTTTTTTGTTTCGTACATCACAGGTTTTCGCTTGTGAGTAGAATCGACTTACTGGACAATGTTGAAATCTTAACGCTTAAAGCCATTCTTCGTAAAAATGACTGGCTGGGCACAGCTAATTACACATTGTTTAAACTCGTCGGTCCCTATAATTTAAGCCTAGTTCCGTTAAAAAAGCGATCGTCAAGATTATGTCTCCTCCTTGTTAGTTTACATCGTAGGGAACAATCTTTTCGCTTCGAGTTAGGAGACAATTGTTTAGCTATTGTTCCTTAAAAGTGCTTCCATGGCGAACATTTCGCTTTTCCAAATTACTTAATCGTTATTTGTAGGAGTTACTGTCAAATATATTGTCAGAATATTTGATCAACCTTCTTAGACTATTCGAATGAATACGGAATGATTGGAACGACTTGGACAACCGTTACGACTAGACTGTAGATCTGTACGACATTAAAATTGTTTACCTCGATCGAAAGAAACAGGAGCTAAATAGAAATTTCATTGTTTCTTGCATCATTTCAATAAACTGTAAATAATATGTCGATATTGTTAAATCCTTTTAATTGTTTTACTATTTTAATTTCCATCTACTCTCTATATGATAAATGCGTCAAACTCGCAGTATAATTATGATCCATGCTCTATATCGTGTCACTCGAATAAGAGAAATCTGAGGTTTTAAAAAATGTTGTCTAAGCTGCGGATTTTATACACTTTTGACGAAAATTAAAATACTCTTGTATTAATTTCAGCTCGCTGGAATTGTTCAAAAAAGAAATAAACGTCTATGTGGCTCTTGTATTTTCCAATTAATGCAGACAATTTTTATGTTGCATAAAAATCCGCAGTCCAGTGATTAATAATTCTATTAGTACAGATTTTATATGGTGTGCTTCTAAGAAATAATATAATTTATTTTATATTGGATCTATCAAGCTGCTTCGGTTTTTGATACAACGTCAGCGATAAAAATGAACACGAATTATTTTCTCAGCATTCTACTCTGTAAACTATGAAGTATGAGAACTGTAGAGAAAATCCTTTTCAAGTTATATTTCCAGGCTTAGTTTCTGTACTCCATCGAATAAGCGAATGATGGATTCACAATACATATTGTCTATCCGTTTAGAGTGCAAAACAGTGAAAACATTGAAACAATTTAAAAATACTACTGTATATTTTCGACTCAACAAAATTATCACGAGAAGAAGTAAATGTTTAAGTAGCTCTTGTATTTAATAACTAATACAGACAATTTTTATTTTGCGTAATAATAAGCAGTCTACGTGTAACGTGTCTTTCACAACCCACAGCTCCATGCATATCAGAAGTTCCGAGCAGTGATTTATAGTTTCCTACGACAAACGAATGATTTTATTAAATAATTTTCCGCAAAATAAAACGTCGGTAATTGTAACATATAGTATTCGAAATAGGTCATTTTGACATGTCTGGCAGTGTAAAATTAAAATGAAGTCAGAGAAATCTTGTTATATAGAAGAAACGAGTTATAGCATGGTGAGAATACTTTTAATATTACAAATGTATTGTCTATTCTCAGTGAACCCAACGAGGATTTGAACATTGAACACCAAAGTTCCGATTTTTGAATAATCGTGCATATTTGAACTGCGATCATTTCATTACAAAAAATGGTACAACAATGAACTTGGTCTCATCTCAAAGCTTGTGCCTTCTATTTTCATAAACTATCCTTCCTTTTTACATGAGATAACTTTTTACCTATAACGATGTAACGGGTGGAAAACGGGTGGTGAACGAAGCCACCGTAAATATAAAGATTAAAACTTTCTTTTTACTAAATTTACAACAACATAAGGGCTTCGCAGGATCGAACTTATTCCTAATTATTGTTCTATAAAACAGTGAAAAAAATAACGCAACAATTTTCAAGAGGTAGTTGCAAAGGCTTAAGTTTTCAAATTTCTGGTGGATTCAGCCACGATAAAATTTCAATATTTTTATACAGATTTCAATGTATAGCATTTTTGAGGAAAAATGGATCTCCGCTCTTCAGTCTTTGACCCGCTACAAAATGAGCATTGTTCTTCGTAAGGAGAAGCTTCAAACTTTAAAATGAGTCCAAATGTATTTGTTTACTATTGTTTTTTACGAAATTATCCACAATGTTTTTAAAGTCGGAAATTTAGTGTTGAAATAGTTTTTGGATCCGCTGTGTCTCAAATTTCATTTCGACTCCGTTAAATTGACAGAAAGGATGAATATCTCAGCCGTGTCCTGATTTTTCAATTTCGTGTCTAATTTTTATTCACCGCCGGATGTCCGTCACCAAAGAGAAACTTATCGTGCGGGGATCGCGTGAAATGTTTATCCTTTGCCTGGTTTAATCCGTGAGAGTGCTGAGCAATAGTTCCATCACGTATCGCTAACTATCGCATTATCGTGGAACATCAGGATCACGTATTACCCCGAATAGCTTATCTCAACTTTCTACGCTATTCTAGGTTTTCGTTTGAAAATTTAATCAGATTAGCAACATTAATTTACTTAGCAACGAAAGGATATATTGGAAACATAAAAATAATTTAGTACGTTATATAACGTTTACTCTAATAGAAGACAGATATTAAAAGCTTAGTTCACTATTTTTTATTAGACAACTATGCCTACCTTTACAGGTAATCATTCCATAAAGCTGGAGGAGATTAAAGACTTTGCGACGTTCATGATTTTACGACGCGAAGTTCACGACGTTCGATTGAACGAGTACTTATTGTTAGCAGCGAATATAATTTCTTATTGTAGTCGCGTATTACCCCGAATGATCTACCGAAACTTTCTACTACTTTACAGAGATTTCAACTTTCGATGTATTTTGATCTTGATGAAGAGTTCATGTCGAAGAAATATGATTTATGCGTGTTAACGATAAACAAATCAGTTTTTGAATTATATTGTACTGTAATTATAATATAATTTACGACTTTCATTTTACTTGATCATTAAGTAAAGTCGCATGTGTTTATATTAGACTCGTTTTTGCAAACGTGGATTCAAAATTGTAACGGCATAAACTCTAACAATTACCAAGTCGCACGCTTCATACTGTAAATTGACACTTCTATCGTATTTCTTCAATTACACGCGTAATAAATATATTATTAACATTACAGTTATATGATACGGCATTGCGCAAAGACTTTTGAAAGTCAACATATTTTACAATTGAATTGTGAGTCTAGTTAACAATATATTTCATAATTATTAGAAAGTAAAAGAAAAGCGATTACAGAAATTTGACAGATTAATTTGATTAATTTGTTTCATTTTTAGTAAAAGTATCGAAGTTAAATATTTATTTAACTGGTAAACTTCATTATAATGACAACTAAAAATTAAATACGTTATTTTTATTTTTGGTTATGCGAGAAATTGAGTAAATATCTTACAATAATATGTTCATATTTTACTATTAATTTGAAAGATGCTTCTATAAACTTAACTTAGATGTTACGAAGTTAATTTAAAGCTTTATACTAAAAGTTTGTGCTTGATCACTTTGAAATAATGCTACAGCTATAAGATAAAAACATATTTATTGTTTAGCGTTCGTTGGACGAAAATAAGCAAAACTAATGTTTATAATCATGCCTGTCGACAGCGGTAGGTCACGACGGATAGTATTTCGCGTAAAGGTGTTAAATAGCTATGAGAGGGTACTCTGCTATAATAAACAACATGTAAAGAATCTAACTAAAAGAATAGATTTTACGATATTTTATAAAATTTTCTTAAATTTTACTTTCAATTCCTGCTTGCTGGAAATAGTTTAGAAAACTGTTCGCTGTTTACATTTTGTAATTATTACTTTACAGAGAAAAATGGAAAGGGAAGAGTGTCTAATTAAATTATACCATAATTAAAATTATATCGCAGAAAGTGAAAAATAGAAAAAGTAAAATATTAATTTCTTCGGCAAAGATTCCTACAAAATTATTATATATTAACAGATCTTGAGATCTACAAGAAAATTAAATATACGTCCACCATCGACCACGTACATTTTTGATGGGTTCATTTTGAATGATTTCTTTCTGACGCGGAGAAGAAAATTTGAATTTTTATAGAATTTCTTACCCTCAGCGTGGATGTTCTGCAAGAGCAGGGCCGTAGCAAGTACGGTCGCTGCCAAAGAGGCCCAGCTTCTCGTGGGCCTCATGGCTGACGATCGTGGAAGTATCAAAAATAGAGTTGAACGACAATTCACATACACGAACTGTCCTTTGATCACGGGAAAACTTTTTCTTCGATATGTTCACGTGTCTATAATGGTAATTGAAAAAGTGATGAAAAAACTAGAGATTTCAGATCTAGTCGCGGAGGCTACGTAGCCTACTCGACGCATCCGTAAGATTTCGTCTAACATGGTTCAAACATCGGAGATCTGGCTTATATATAGTTGGCCGTCTTTCGGAGAAAGTCTTCGCGGGAGTACAAGAGGATGCTACCAGGTAGGACATCTTGGTGAACGTGGGGTAAATGCCGGGAGGGGAATAATTGTGGAGGGGAGGTGTGGATCGAGAGATCTATGTGGAGTAAAATTTAATCTAATAAAGCCTCGATAATTCGGCTGTGTTTTCTTTATCAATCCATATTTGGATAAATGTGAACCGTTTATTACGAAAGAGGGAAACTCCGCTTCTGAAAAAAATTCAATTTCATAGTGTTTCAGCTTCTAGTTATCCAGAAATTCAATTATAGATATCTAGTTATACATTATTATTCAATTAATCGATATAATATCGGTTGATAACTGAAAGTATAATATCATTCGCTATGGAAGTGGGGCAACTCTATTTGCTATGATTTATTGTTACACAATTCGTCGCGTCGCTAAGTTCCTTCATTGTAGACGACGTAGAGATGATATTAACTTTAACTGCGTCATCATTTGATGATTGGGGCATACGTTCGGACCTTATCTTCGTGTACTGTATTCGATTTTTATAAAATTCCATGTTCATGCAGTGATCGACAATTTACAAAATATTTAACAGATTAATTAGCCTTGAGAAAAACGTGAGGTCGTATTCTAATTATTAATTTTATTATCGATTAATTGTTTGAGCCAGTGAAAGTGTTACAATTGAGCAATGGGCAATTTTCTGTTAACCTCGGACAGTGATGGAGGTTGTTAATAAAGGTTATTATATGGGTAATGATAATTTTATATTTCGTATTAATTATAAGATTACTACTATTTCCTGTTTTATAATAACGGCTCGTGAATATAAATGGGCGGAGAATATTAGACTCCCAAGATGATGATGACTTAGATAAAAAAAGAGATATTTAAAGACAGTCAAAAGAAAATGAATTATTGTAGAACCCAACTCGTCATCGTCGGATGAAAAATGTATGCTATTTTAAAAAGAAAATTGACGCCGAACATTGACACAGAACACTGACAGCGAAAAAGTGAATTTGCTTTAAATATGCTGGCTGAGAGTTTTAAAGAATGCACCTTATAGTATTTATTGGAAAACCTCAATTTCACAATGATGTGATATTGAAACTTTTGCGTTTACTACAATTCAAAAAGTACAAGGAATATTAAATTAATATAAAATATACAAGGTTTATTATCCTATATACTTTCAGTATATCATAATTATTTCAATAATCTCCCAAAAACACCTACAAAATAAAAAATGTTATTTTTCTTATTATAAACTTAATGTATTCAACTAATAATTAAATACAAACTTAACTAAACAATCTTTCTTTCCTTTTGCTCAAAATTTTCATAATTTAATCGTGAAGTTGAAGTAACACTATTTAATGTTCGTAGAAACACTTTTTTCTCTTAATGTATTCTTACAAACATCGTGGTATGATAAATTTACTTATTGTAAAACTATAAAATTTTCTTCAAATTTCTACCACGTACCTATATTTTACAATTGTACGATACGCAAGACTATCATATCAATAGTAGAAAAAATGGAGTTACACCATTTGACTATATATACCCCAGTTTTAGTAGAAATTTTTGCAGAATAATATAGTTTAAGAAAAGGTCAACAATTATTACATTGTTAGAAATAACGCAATAATTCCATTTTGATATTTCTTTCGTGTAAACGATATTCAAATGGAATGTACCATACACATATGTATCCACATTTATTAGTACAATTAATTAATAAAGTTAATGTATTATTAAATGTTAAATAGTAGAACGGGGAAATGTAACAATTATTTATGAAACGCATGACATTATTATTTTTCTTTACCATATTTCATTTTTAGAGAAACAATCTTATAATAATGATTCGCAATAAAGACAAAATGTAATCAATTTCTTTGAAAATGAGTCTAATTCGAACAAGCATTGGACACATGTGTGCAAATTTTGCTACACGCATATTCTTCGCGTACAAAATTTGGAAACAATACATTATTACGCAATAGGTATTAAATAATAGACTGACCGATTCTATCGTTTAGTGTAATTTTAGATACAACTTGCCGAATATCACTAAATTGAATTTAATATTCCACTAAAAAAAATGTATTGTACTATAATGCGAAGAAATCAGAAATCATTTAAAAAGTGCAGGCTGCTGCTCATGGAACTTAATTATGAGTGACAATTAAAATTATTTATCGCGTACTGGAACAGGCGAATTCGAAATGTTAAATAAAGAAAGGGACACTTTAATGGTGTGCGCATATATTATTCATTCCAGACAGTTTTTAAGTCAATGCGATTCAAATTTCTCATATTATAGCATGCTGGAGCTGTAACACGTAAATATGTTTTTGCTTTACAATGATTATTAATTACTAACTACGGATTCAAAATAAAAGTTTTGAAAAATGTTCATCTTTGTAGAATGTAGTCTTTTGTGAACGTAGTCTAACAGCTAATGATCTGAAAGTGCAGTAAATCTGAATTTTATGTGAGAATTCAATGGGTAATTGTAGTTGTATCAATGTACGATTGCATTAGAACGAAAACCAATTTAGCTATTAATATCGTTACAATTATACTTGTTCGTAATCAAATATAATTAATTGAGCGATCAATTAATAATATTCAGCGCTTCGAGCAGTATTCAGGATATTCGGTCGTGATCATGCTATTGTCATTTTTTCTTCATCACATTCCAGACCCATCTCCTTTGTCTTTTCACTGTCATCCTCGTGTCCCTTTTTCATATTTTTATTTACTCCAGCGTCACGAACTTAGCGTTCTTGTTATGATAAATTACGGCAGACGGGGCCTTGATGTCATAGCTGATGGAAGAGCGATCGAGGATGATGATGATAGTAACAATCACCCGGAGGGCTTGCATATACACAGCGTACGAGTTATTCGACGTTTCATCATTTTAGAAAATCTTTATGTAGATTATTTATTCACGCCCTTTCGTAACGATTCAACAATGAACTTTTCAAAGTTTGTCCTTTACTTTGACAACCATGTTCAGTCTTCTTTTTACGAGGAGAGGTTCTTAGATTGTTGTTTACCTTCATTGTAAGCGATATCTTCCAAATTCAATAAACAATTTTTTTCTCGATTAGAATGGTGAAAATAATTTTTTAACTTATTCTTATAGAACATATGGGTCAATAACTTTCTGACTATTAGATGTAAGAGAACTATTCACAGAATAGTATATTCTACATTACATCTTATTACATTGTTTATTAAATAAGTTTCTATGAATACTAAATCCATGTTTTGGAGATAAGTGTCTTAAAATTAAACGATTCATTGTAAAATTCGAGGTTTTGCATGTAAATTTGAAGATTTTTATTGCTATTTCTCTGTTTTAAATACGCGATGAATGTCTTTCAAGCCCGATACCTACGTACATTTTTATAAAAATTGCAGATTACATGTAATCATTTTAAAAATGTTGGCTAATTCGGTTGAATTTAGCTGACGTTCATAAAGTATGACAATGCGTGAGAAACGAATACTGAAAATGTTTCAAAATATTGCTCACTATTCATTGATAATATTATGTATTACGTAATGAAATCAGTTAGTCATTTTGCGGTGTCATTCTAGTTTCAATTTGAATTCGATGTACAATAAAGGTGCAACTATATAATTTTAATGGAGGAAACATCAAAGTTCTCTTGATACAAAGTCGGGCAGTTCGTTGGCGAAGCGATTAGTTTGATCGGTTGCACTTTATTTTAATCAAACGAGATTCTTTTTCTTTTTATTGAAAAATAAAGATATTTGTGTCGTGTGAATTTTAATCTAGTTTTGGAATATTCGTATATTTTTACTGAAAATTGAAAGTTTAATATAATTGAGGATTCAGCAAGCACTCGTGATTTAAGCTTTCTGTTTTGAACGTGAATTTCATTCGTAGCCAAATTTTTGAGTAGCTATAGAACTTGCGCTCTAAATGTAGCAGTATTAAAAGTTTGTTCGCGTTGACCAAGCAAGACAGCTCTTGCATTCGTAATAGATTTTATTGTCGATTTCAACTTCAAAATATAGTGGGCTGTTGCATAAGATTTTATTTTAGTTATTTTAAGTAACAGTATGCGAATAATAAAATACAGATCATTTCAATACCGACGCATTGAGGTAGAACAAACGTTAATTTGAAATGATCTTCTAGTATATGTCAACTCGAAACTTATACCAAGTAGCACTGACGTAAAGTATTAAATAAATTTAGCATTCAAAGTAATCAATTTTCGAAGATAAAGTTTGATTATTGTAGTGGGACACGGATTAAATTAACTGATAATTAAGTTCTTATTGTAAATTGTGGCAATATTCTTTTTCTACATTAATTTAATGATTGTAGTATAAGTTGATAAACATATCAAAAACCAAAAACATGTTATCTCAAGATTTGCACTGAATGCGGCTATAGTGTGTTACACGGAAAAAGTTAACTTAAAAATAAAATTAAAACATTCGCGTGCTGAACATGACAATAAAAAGAGATAGATTCTCTCTGTAGAATCGTATTGTCTTGTTTAGTGCCCATTCGAACTACGAATATTTACGCGTTTATTGCTTTTCGATACTTTTAAAAGTGAGAAGGACAAAAATTATAGCAAGAATATGAAATGTATTGTAATATCATATTAATAGTATAAAACTTTATTTAATACCAGAGCCTTTAAATATACCTATAAGAAGACCTATAAAAATGTGTTCGCATATTTGGTATGATTCGGTAATATTACACTGCGCATTTTTATGCAAAATAAAAATTGTCTCCATTAATTGCAAGATGCAGGAGTTACATAGACGTCCATTGCTATGCTTCATCGTTTTGATATGTCGGAAATGTGGTGCAAGAGTATCTTTAAATTCTCCGAAATTTTCACTTGTATTTGATCTATTCATTTTTGTCGTGAATGCATAAAATCTGAACTCTAGTGATAATTATTTCCTTTGTTAAGATGTTGACTGCTAATCTACCACATCCAAAAATCACAGGAAATCAAAATAATTTAGTTAACGAAATTTAAGTTAAAAAATTGAAATTTAACAGAAGATGACTCCCTTAAACCTTATCTTACAAATCCTAATGAGATTTTGTTTCCGAAATACGACAGTATATGACGATAAAAATGAACTTTTAAAGATGAATGAAGGAACGTGATGTCCACGCATGATCAACATAACTGTCAACGTGTTGATATGAAGTGTTATGCTGTAACCAGTCGATAGTATGTAACCCAATTGATTCGCTTTTTAAAATAGTGGCTCTTCCATTAAAAATAGTCTTGTCGGACGTTGTGTCAATCCCGAACAATTATCCGACAAATTCAAAGCAATATTACTTTCCCGACTTACAGTGGTGGACGAAAGAAAGTTTACAAATGAAATTTCTGTAAATGAGTGTTAATACCTTTAGCGCTAGGTGATTCTTTAAATGTTGATAACATTTATCTAATTAATGCGTTATCAATCCATTTTGGTCGAAACATGCAATGGACAGAAATAAGTTTAAAGTCTTTTGCACTGTTATAATATTTACAAGATAGCACGTATTTGTCGATATATGCCTTCATTTCTGTTCGTTTACACACAAGTGCCATCCAATTTTTTTTGAGGAAAAAAATTTAAAAACTTGAGTACCCACCGCATTCTTTAGATTTCAATCCCATTGAAAATGTCTGGACGAATTTAGATGAACATCTCCTTCGCGTGCCCGTACCAACAAACAAACTATTATTTTGGAAACGCTTCAAAACACTTCAAACAAAATTTACCAAATACGAATGTTGTGTCTTTCTTCTAAAATGAAATAGAATTCCATTCTTTTGTAAACAATATTTAAGCAAAGCAAATGTAGACATACAATAAATACTATTTTTCTTTCTTTTTCAGTGAAATTATTACAGACAAAGAAGTTCTAATTATTGTTGCTACAAATATAATCGTACGGCAAGGGGATAGTATGCTATAAGCTCTCACAGATGGTAACCGAGGTCCTACAAGTTAATAAGACTAACAGAATGTTTGAATATTGAAATTGTAATCGCAAAAATATAGAATTGAACTTATTTTTGTCCACCCAGTTTCTTTAATTGTTTCATTGTTTTAAATAAACTATCAATTTTCTATCCCCTTTTGTAGTTTTCTCATTTCCATTATTTTATATAAGATGTATATATTTATAAACGGTTCGTTGCTTCTTAAAAAAATAAAATTTCAGTGTGTCAAAATTGTGGTAGTCATCGTATACATTACTATTTAAACTTTCTTTTATCCAGCACTCTACACAATTGGTTTCTTTGCTGGATACAGCGACGGAAAAAACAGCAGAATATTTTACAGTGCTCATCAACACATTCGTATCTGGGCCAGCTATTCATATTACCGCAACGTTGTCATACCGACATCAGCGCATCTCGACATCGGTGGCAGCTTGGTATTGGTCACGTTATTGCTCCACGGGGCAATAATAAATCGTCGATTTAGCAACGTTATTTGAGCAATCGGTGAGAGCGTGTTAGGTATTGGATGGATTTCGTGGTATATATTGATACGAAACGAAGAAAAAATCCGGGGAACGAACTGCGAAGATACAAAATCTGGTATTTTATCTAACATCGAGATCGAATCATTGAATGGAACAGAACAGAATGGAAGCGAAACATTCCCACGTTTCTGCAAGAATCGAGGAAAGTCCTCGTTTGAATAAAAACTCGATATAATTACGAATTGACAATATTATTTTTTTCTAATTTGCAAAATCGCAGCGACATTTAAAGGAGACGTATTATTAACGTATTTGTTGTTAATAACTTATTAGCAATAAGTGTAAATACGTAGAATGTTTTTTAATTACAATAACAATGTTATTGTTTCAATTCTGCAAATATTAGAATAACGCTTCTATTAAATTTTCCAAATCATTTTTGCGAAAGTAATGAGAGGACTAGCTTTTTATGTCATTCGCGTGTACAACAAAACAATAGAAAATCTACATTTCTATGTAAAAGTTCTTACGATACACTGTTATTGCTTTATGATTATTTTTGTCGCAGATTTCCTAAAATGTAATACAGCTACTTACTCGGACGTAGTTCGAATTCTGTTGTTTTTTTAATTCATTTCCACTATTAGTAACTTCTATTAAAACTGTGTTCAAGTAACAGCTCGTTTGAGCGAAGTTGTCCCAGATTTTTGATTAACCGATTTGTTTTATTATCCTATCTAAAACAGTCTGCGGATAACAATGTCATTAAGCAATGTTTTCTCTTTTTTAAATTGTTATCTGTAATTTAATTGAACAAACTGATGACAAGGACATTATTTTTCATTCTTCCTTATGATGTAAATGGCTTAATCTCATGCCTTATACTTATGCGGTAATGTTATCTTACATAATCGTAGGAGAATTTTACAAATATCAAGACTCTAGCGTTCGTTACATTGGAATACGATAGCTTTAAAAACAACATTTCTGATCATTTTTCCCACTCGTATATCGCAGGAATGTAGACGCAACGTTTATCTCGTTATTTCTTTTGCACTGTCGTTTCAAATAGAGCGCATTTCAATGATAACTCCTTCGGATTTAATAACAGGTATTTCTACACTTCTTGTTTTATAAGCTCGATGTTTCCCAGTGTTACGACTTCCGCGGACCTAGCCTGCCGGAGCTTCTCTTCAAAGGAAGATGACTCTTTTTCTAAATAGAATTGTATTGCTTTTACTTTATGGTAGAGTACGCCGTAAACGAATTTTCATAAATAATACTCACGCGCTGCTTAGCATTTGATCGACCTTTCGTTTCATTTCTTCAGAATTTAATAACATACTTACATTTAAACATTTTCGAAGTTTAGTCAGGCTATGTTTTTATCATCGAGTGATACTTCCACATTTAAGGAACGAATTCCAAAGAAATTGTCATTGATAATGAATTTAGCGAACAATTAAAGTTTCTATCAGAGAACAAGGGATTTCATCACCAGTGAAATTAGAAACTATTTATTAATTCTTCATAGTATACAGATAACGCGAAACTTACTAATTGTAAGTATATGTTGTAATCACTCTCAAACACCGTTTGGTTGATATGCTCGTTAGGTTTGCAAGAAACTGGAAAACAAATTTACTTTTTGCAAAAGCTCTTCCCTAATTTTACATCTATATTGCGAATTTTTTTATTTTAGTATCATTACTTATACATACAACATTACGTACGTTTAAATGAGTTTACTGCAGAAAATATTGCATGGTTACGAGTTTACTGTAACTGGTTTCTTTTTTAAAATAGTTACTTCTGGAACAATAAGTAGCGATCGTGTACGATAGAACCTCCATTATATAAACACTCATTTTGTGGACAACATTATACAAACGGTATAATTGTTATTACAATACTGCACGTAAGTGCACAAACTGTTTACATATTTGCTTCTTTAAGCCGAAAACTGTTCACAGTGGATAAGTATGCGACTTACATAGTGACATTAAAAAAGTTTGATATAATTGAGAACTTTATATGTGGTGGACGTGCAACAAATCTTGCGCAAAAATATATCTTTGTAAAACCAACTATCATCAGCACCAGAAACTGAAAATGTGCCGTTAAAAAATATTTAGGGCGAATGCGAACAACGGATACTTCAACAAGTCAAAGACTTTAGCGAAGAAACATGGTTTGAACAATGTCTAAGTGTACCAATTATATGTGTAATTTAATGAAAAATTGAACGGAAGTCCAAATTTGAAAGAAACCAGGTTGACTGGCAAAGTTTAAGTTGCGTTATGGTATCCATAAATTGGTCATTAAAGGGAGACTTTCTGGAGATAATAGAACTGCAGGAAATTTGAAGCAATAGTTCAGCCATTTGGCATTCATAGGTATGATTCCTTTGACATTGTCAAAAAGAAAAAGGATTAAACACTATGGTCTTTCCGATTTGGTATTTTGTGTATGAAGCTATTTACAAAAGTTATTTTCAAAGCTGTCCTTTAAGGTCCCGTCCCCAGTTTTTATTTAGATAACTAATTTTAATTATATATATATATAATTTATATCAATGGTAATTAATGTGATTGTTATATATTCTTTTTACACGAATCGAGAAGAAAACATACTGACAAAAGATTGGAAAATCTAAAATATGGATAATGATAGTCTTACAAATGATGAACGTGAACGACTAAGAAATTCAATTTCCACCATAATACAAGCAAGAAACTTGGAATTTGATGACAGAATGTGATAATTATAATGGTGTTTACCTTGATCACTATGTTTTATTTAGACAAATATTTGATTTTGTTTAACCTTACTGTTAAAAATTAGACATTCCTTGTGTTATAACTTATTAGATTCATAGAGAGTTTACCAAATCTTGAAGTAGAAAATTTGTTCAGACGCAATATTTAAAATTGATATTGTATATGATCAGTGTATATACAATTCTTAACTAACTTAATTTCGCTATAGTCGCCGTCATTAATATATCATCACGAGCAGGCATGCCGGGATATACAATATTTTTTACCGCTAGAGACTCTCAAATTTGTTAATGGTGTCGACAGTTAATCTAGTATGCAAGATAGAACCGGGTACCGTACGCGCTGATTTCTATCGCTAATTAACGAAACAATAGATTTATGAATCTCTATAATTAATTAATATTTCAGATGTGCTTTTTTCACAAAGGAAATTTCCTCTGCCACTATCAACGGCTATTCCTCTATCAAGTTAATTATACGCCAGCCTTGCTGTCTGAATACTGTCTTGCAAAGACAGTATTAATAGGAAATATATAATTATAAATATATATTATATATATATACACATATATATACACACATATATATATATATATATATATATATATATATATACAAATGTACTATTATATATATATATATATATATATATATATATATATACATATATATGACTCAAAATTATATGAAATTACATGAAATTACAATTTCATAAACGATTCATTAGGATTAAATAAATAAACTATTCGGTTGTATTAGAAGATATCATCGGTATGAAGTAATTATTATGTACTAAATTTAGTATTATATTTTGAAAATTATATGTATTAATTGATAATTATTAAACGTTTAAAAAAGATAAAATTTAAAAATGATTAAATCGAATGTGTCGCCTTTTTGTAAGATGCTGCGTAATCTAAATGGTCGAAAGGAATGCAGCAAGAAAGCGGACCCTTAAAACCTAACCCAGACGACATGGTCTATTTACCTGCACCTTGAACACCCCCACCCGTTAACCCCTGGCCCTAGGACCCTTGACTCGACCGATCGTAGGGACGACGTGGAACAACATCGAGCCTTTTACAATCATTATCTCGCATCTTCATATTTTATAATTGAATTCCCAAACAACGAGAGTTATCGATTAACCTAGCAAAACACCATTATAAATATGTAACGAAGTTGTGTACAATTCAAATACTCATTTGTATATATATTACACTCACGGAAAGTAATCTTATTCGTTTAATTTTCATGAAAAATTGGTTATGCGTGTGCTACATTGTTTAACAAAGAATTTATAAATCATGAACCCGGCCCGGCGTATATTTTCTGATAAGTTACTTGGCAATTGAAACAAATAAACGTTTTCATTTCACATGAAATATACGTTCGGTTTCATTTGATATTGTGTTTTAGATTTGATAAGAAATTGTTTGATTTAAAATCAGGTCAGTACTTAAATAAACGTAACATATATTCAACTGATTAGATTATACGATTGTTGTAAGTACGGTTTAGAAAGCATTGGACAGATTACATCGCACAGTTTTATTTATAAATTATATTGTATTAACGTTCTTCCAATTAGTAGTCTTCTGTAAAACAAGTTACTTTTATGGGGCTATATACCTTTGGTAGAACAAAAGAATTGGTATTTCAATGTATATTCTGTTAGTATGATCTTTCTGAAATACTCTCCTACAGTTTCACTTGAAAATTTGTGAAATTGCTGGATTTATATCCCCGGAAGTGCACTGGCATTGCATAGTGGCAATAAATAAAAAAGAAATACATACTTACCATAGTGGTAAAAAATGAAATTTTAAACGCATTTTTTTCGAAAGGAAGTTTTCCAAATCGGTACGAGATATACCTGAAAAACTGTCAATTTTTATACAATTTTGTAGTAATATTCTTAAGACAATGATTTAGTTCTTAACAAAACGGTCTTTTGGCTGGAACTATTTTCTCTTTTTTACAATGAAAAAAAAATATATCTTTGAGTTCTAATAACTGTAACGTTCTCCGACATCTGTATTATATGAAACTCCACAGAAATACATATATGTGGTACAACAAACAATGTTTTGCAGAAATTGCAGTTTGAGATATTTGGCTTAATTTTTCACCAAATAGATATCGTATAACAAGATGTACATATCGTATTTTTAAAGATTCATAATGATATACATAAACAAAGTGTTGTATTTCTTTTATTTTCCAACCGTCCAAGGTATATACAGTAAAACCTCGACTATCCGAATTAAACAGTGATACATAAAAGTTCATATAAAGGAACAACTTACTGAATTTCAATGCTAGACTTAACCTCTATTGATTTGTACAATTAATAGTGTTGCTTATGGATCGCCTTAGATCGAGCTATTTCAATTTGAAGCATAGTGGGGTTTCAGTCATTCGATTTTAGGTGTTCGGATAACCGAGGTTGGCAGCGAGGTACGGCATGATAGGAATTTCGGGAGTTTTGTGTGTAATGAAATTTGGTTAGATAGGAATTAATAAGCGCCAATGACTATGAGTAATGTGGCTGCAATACTTGTACGGAGCACGTTTCGCTCCGAGTTATTGCAATATACGGAACACAGATGACGAGGATCGATGATTTCTAGGCCGAGGACATGATCTGCCTACGGACGCGAGCCATTCGCGAAAATGACGTTATCGCTGATCGAACAACAGATTCAGCTCAGAGGAGAACAGTGTAATCGAGCAAAACGACGGATTACTGTGGATCGCTGCTAGGTTTCACCCTCTTACTCGATATGGCGACGCGATGAACTATGCCGGCTGATTGCATCTCGGAGGAAATTTATTCGGACGGTTAGACGGTGCAAATTGGAAGAGTGATATATCGACTACTCCTATAGTTGACTTTACAGATCCTCTTAGCTCGAAAGAAATCTTGAATTTACGTACTTACACCTAATTTTGTTTTTACACGACTCTGATTCAATGCGAATTACTCCACAGACGGCTGACCATTCTTGCAACTATTCGTATAATTGACGATGTTTAAAGCTGCTTTTTGTAGACACGCAAATCTTCTTATTGTTCCCAAAGCAGCAGCTGTTCATTTAATTACTTCGCCAGAAACTGAGTAATTGAATATCGATTTTGATATTCTGGATCAAAATAGACCCGAACTCCGCTGTCGAAAGATTAAATGAAAAATTTGATTCTCTTATTCTACGAGTTGTTTAATGTAACACGTTGATGTAAATGCCGTCTATAGACGTCTAATGTTTGGGATTATAGATGTAAATGACGGCTATAGACGTCCACCAATTTTTAGGAAAATATGTTAGAAAAATAATAATTTTATTCTGTAAGTTCATCGAACTCTCCAAGAATCAAATAATTAACAAGAAAAAAGTTGCTTTTGTCGTCCATCACCCGTTTCAAAGTGAGCGCGTGTCAACTTGTCAACACGATCACCCCCAATCCTAAGAAAAAAAATTCGTACTGCACTTTTCATAACTCCACAATCGTGTTACAACTTTACATACAATTGAATGGGCTTTTACCTGATTGTGCTAATTGTATTGGCAATTTCTCTTTGTTACGATTCCCTGGATTATATAACCTCGAAACAAAAATTTGTCTCCATTCTGAGTTTGGTGTTACGTAAAAAGTACCTTTTTCATATTTCATGTTAAAGGAATGTACATAATAAGAATTAAAATAAAATTCGCATACATACGAGTTTATTCATTTCATAAACTCATATGCGTAAACGAATAAATTCTTGTTGTGTGTAACGCATTTTATGTTGCCTAAATTTTGCATATAAATGGTATTTCTTTTCTCTGTTCAAATGATTGAAGGATATTCAAAATATTTGATCGAGTCTTGAAATATTTTATTTATTTTCGTTAGTTATTTTTATTTTAAATATTTTTCCTGAGAATAGTAGTGCGTATACGATACATTTGCGAGTATAAATTGTTTTCTAATGCCAAGATACGTTGTACGTTTATATTATTTATCAACAAGCCACTGTAGAAATCTACTGCGTATATTAGAATGGTTATACGCGGATCGGTTGAAGTAATGTGATTTTTCAAAGTATTCTATTCAAGAAACTTGATTTTTAATGTGTTTTAATGTCTTTGATCAATTACTTATAAGATGTTGTAATACTTTAGGTAAGATCGAAGTATTTTATTTTATGCCAAATTGTTAAAATAAAATATTTTATTTCGTGTGTCAGATTGTGAGAATAGAAACTGAAATATTTTATTTAGTGGTGTAGGTTGTCAAAATAAAAATATTTTATTCATGAAATTATAAATATCCTGTTCGAGGTAGAATTTTTTTAAGCCCAGTATAGTTTGAAATATTAAATATTATCGAATGTATTTATTTTGTCAAATATTGCGCACCTCTAACCGAATTGCATCGAAGTAACAAATAAGTGTGTTGATGTAACAAATCTCAGATGAGACGCTGAGAAAGATGTTGCCGCGTATCGAGACAGAAGGGTGGAAAAATCAGCGATTACAACACGTACGAGCGGTTGAGAAGAGAAGGAAATCGGCCGTAGGCGCATCCTGCTCGTAATAATAATCCCTTTAATCAATTAGCTCGACGGGAAAATGTGGCAATCGAGGAGGACGCGGCGATGCGCTGCAGAATACGCTCTCGAGCACGGATATTAATTATCTGGGGCAAAGATGCGCACAATGCTTCGTGTCTGCCTCGGCTGCGATTGGTCTGACATGACTTTCGCTTTTTCCTACCCCACGCTGATGTATCCTCCTTTCGATCTCCCTTCTTCCATGTTCGTCTTGGCCACGTGCAATGGAAATTGTGATGCGCCGAAAACGGGAACACAACGATCGGACTCCTCTTCCTGGAACAGGCGTCCTCTTCTGTTACCGAGCACCGGCAATCAATGGCAAATCATTTTTTCTACACACCGAAGAATATAAGAACATGAAACCAAAACGAGCGGGTTGCATAGTAAAAATACGTAACCTATAATTACTTGCGCAGAGGTCACTAGCGAGATAGAGATGAGTCTAGAGCGTTGCGGTTTTTTTAGTAAGTTTTTTTGTCCATATATGCCATATGTTACCTCATCAAGGGTGCAAGTTGAAGGTGATTTTATGAAAGAAAGTAATCCGAAAATATCAAATTATGATTACTTGTTCGATGTTTCATTTTAAAAATTGATTAGATTCGTATGTATTTTTGTTAACAATTATTAGAAACAATATATGATTAACAAACAATTTTTGTCCTATATTTGTGATTCATTTTTATCTAGATGAAATCAAAATTTTTCGGTTACACGGTATCAGTTACGAGTTTTTATAGCTATAATAATAGCTTGCAGTCTCTCTCTCTCTCCCTCTCCCTCTCTCTCTCTCTCTCTCTCTCTCTCTCTCTCTCTCTCTCTCTCTCTCTCTCTCTCTCTCTCTATTATTTAAACTAAATTCCATGCGAATACTTATAAAGTATACTATAAATAAAAATTGAAATAGATGCGATAAAATTTATTTCCAATTAGAAGGACAATATTCCTTTGAAGTGGTACATGTTATTATTATCATCGTCATTTGGGTTTTTTGTATAATCATTAACATGTAATGTACACGTTTAATTGTTCGATATTACTACTAGTTGATTGCTTAAATAAAACAATGTACTATTATTCAGAATTAATTTAAATAAAGTAATTGGATTTTGTATAGTCATGACACACTACTTATAATAATGGCCAATGTCCGTATACATTTATAGTTTTCTTCTGCTCAAGCTAGCGTAAAATTACGTTCCAGCTTAAAACTATTAAATCGGTAAAATAGTTTAATCGTTGTTTAGAATCTCGATAATGACTTATTCGTTACAACATTTACCAATTAGAAAGGCAAAAAATTTCGTTTTTATTACATTTCTTTACGAATCTAAAATCCAATAAGTATTGCTGACTTGGAGAATCTACAGTGTTCCAACTGATTTGAGCATCTTAAATATGTTGCTTATTTTTGCTAACAGGAAAAATGTCGTATCGTAAAAATATTTGGTTCTTGGGGAAAAATGTAATGATAGGCAAGTCAATTTTTTCAAAATTGTTTTTTCATTACAAGATTATTACAGTTTTTTTTTTTAATACAACATTTAGATGATTCGGTATAAAAACTTCACAATACTTGAATAATAAATCAAAATAGTGAAACAATATTTGTGACTGAAATATCAATGAAAGAAAAGTAATTTTTTGTAATCATTATTCAAAGTGATGTCCATTAACATTTGGATTTTTATTTATCAATTCGCTTAAATTTTCTCCGAGGTACGATTAAAACACCACTGCACGACGACATTCCCAAGGCATTACAAGACATGGAAGAACGCGTCAGAACTACGTGTGTTAACAAACAGTGAACAAATTACAACGAGGGTTAGAAAGTGATTCATAAATCATTTACAAAAAAGTATTATTTAACATTCAATATGGTAAAATAATTTTTCATTCGTTAACCTTTTAATCACAGTTACTGTTTTATTATCTTCATCCATTACTCAGCTACATTATGAATTTTTTGTACTCAATGCCATCCGAAGGTCAGAGTTTTATAATTCATTGCATTTGCTTTGACCTTAGCTATAACATTACGGTGTCAAAATAAGAGTCTCGTTTAAATGAATCTGTCATGATTTTGAAATTTAAAGAAACGACGTTGAGAAAATTTGTTTGCCTATTGTTAGGTTTGCTTCCTCGAATCAAATTGTGTTCATTATCGGACATTTCGCATACTACGATAAAGTAAAAGAGATATTTAGGATAACCAAGTTAGTCATATTTACCTAGCCGTAGATGTACAATTAACATTAACCAATTACACTATTTTAAACATGGTCATTTCTTTTTTACTTGAACTTCTTGAGAAGTTCGAAAGACTAGTTTACTAGATAAATGGAAATTTGCGGAAAAAATACTAAAGGTCGCTTCTCGCAATCTTTTATCTGGTCCTGTATTTTTAAAAAATACGTTCTATTATATGCCAGCTTTAGCCACGTATAAAATTTCATCAAAATCGGTTGATGCAGAATGAAGCGATATGGGCAATTCAAAGATTTAAAACTCTTTATATTTATTACAATTATAGACCAAAAGTTGTAAAAATCTGCAATATTCACGATTTTTAATAATTCGTAACTCGTACCAGTTTTAATTGAATTCGATGAAATCTTCAGAATTTCAATAACCAACACAATTCTATGAAATGTATTTTTTAAATTTTCATGAGTGACCCAAATATAAAAATTGATATAAACGAGCTTCAGTCGTTTTTCCACAATTCCGATCAGTTGCAATTTGTTGAATACTTTTGAACGATGTTTTTCATCTATTTCTTTCTCTCGAAAAACGAAGGCTGTACGGTTCATTTTTAAGAAAGTTATTTTGCTTTCAAAAAAGGTGTCAGACTATTCATTCTGGTTAATTAATGAATATTAAGATTTTCAATCTTCCTTTAAACAAAATGACATAAGTGTGGTAGATCACTAGTATTTTTTGTCATATTATTGTCATGTTGTCATATTGTTAAAATTAGCGATATCTTGACATTTCTGTCAGTGTCACAGCCACGACAGTATTACTTTCATCTTTTAATAGTAGCTTCTTTCATACGAAACGATTCATGTAAGAAGAACTTTTTGACACCATTAGCGTCGCATTAGATATTCCATCATGTCGAGAGTAGATGCGCACACTTTATAAAGATATAACGATCTCAATCTCAACTGAATTAGTCTGGGTAAATCAGTTAGCACCGAAAATGGCACATTATTATAGTGTTTCTACTAAAAGATACGTTTTATTTGTTATGTTTCTTCTTTTTAAATACTTGGTACAGAGTCCTATTTAAAACAAATGTTTCTAATATAAAAATAATGTTTTTAATTTGGGTGTGTCTAGTTCTGAAGTTGTCTTGGAAGATTTATGTGCAATAATTTTACTGTTTTAACTTAATTGGTTTTTTGTATTTTTATGTGCAGAATGACTTCTATAGAATATCGTAGTATCGCACAATTTGATACATTTGTGTTAATGTCTATGACATTACCTGTTATCTATTTTCATTTCAATGTTCTACATTTTATCTAACGAATAGACCAAAATTTTATAAAATGTCGTCAGGCATAGCAAAAAAAAAGTTAAACAAACTATTGATTAATAAAAATGGTTATTAAAAGTTATTAAAATTTATGATGGTGCTCGAGGACCGCGCTGTCGGTAAGTACCACTGACCGAACCTCTTTACATGCGAATCTATTTTGCTTCGTCTTTCAAAAATGGAAAATGTTTTCCAAACTCTAAAGCCCGATTCTGAAATTTGAAAGTCCGGGCAATCGCGTGATGTGATTCGAGTTCAGGAGACTCTTCTTATTCGTGACATCGACAAATGTTCCTAAAAATTCGTGCGTAACGGGTGTCTTTTCGACATTAAACATTTTTCACGCACGTTCAAATTTTTTGAATGTTATTGAAAAAATACCACCATGTTTGGGATAGTCTGTAGAATTTTTTTGCGTGAGAATCATTCGTCTAGCTTTTTCAACTGAAGCAGAAAAAATTCTGAAAGTTGAATTTTTTACTTTTTCATCAAAATCAAATTTCTCCAAAACTGAGGCTGATGGCGACACACAGCTTTCGGATTCGTCTATAAGGATTCACATAAATGTTTTCTGTCACAAAATTGATGTTGACCGGTATATTTGAACTATCGTTTTGTTAAAAAAAAGAATAGTACAACTATAATGTATATGCGAATGCGCCTTCATGAGACACGGTGGCGCCATCCTCACCCCTCCCCGGGGACGACAACAGACGTAGACTAACGCGCGAATTCGGACACACCTTTGTTATCTTCTCTTTACTTACATTATATTATATTCTACTTAAATATATACATATTACACATAACATAACAACGATCTAAGATATTTTTTGTGATTCGGCGACTAGGAAACTGAGGAGTTTTTTTGGTCGAAGAATTCAATTTATTACAAATTGAAACGTTTGTAAAAGCCTTGAAAAATTTTTCTCGTGACTGAGTCCATCGTATATTTAAATATTAACAACTTCCCCTTTATAACGAGTGCTTAAAACCGTGGGAGATAGGTAAATGGATCGCAATACTGAATCATAATAATAGATACGTTTTTAATGAGAGCACTGATGCGTATGTCGCATGGACGAGTAGATACAACAATTTAGGTTATATAGAACATAAAATAGAAGAGTAGATGGCGCAAAGGTGGGACCTTAACATAAAATTACAACAAGAACTTGATTTATGATTTTTTCTGGTTCATTCATTGAGATTTGAATTAAAAGTGCATTGCCATCTTTACAAGAATATAAGGTACACCGTGTTCGATAAAATTGCCAAAAAAATCGTAGATTAAGTTGTGATTGTATGCAGTCGTTGTAAAGGAGATGATTCAATCTTCGTATCTGCAATGGATTCGTTCGGACAAAAAATTTGTTGGTGCTTTTACAGACGCTTCAATTGTATGATTTTCAATCAAAACCGTGTCCTGATTTTTTCACCGGTTATATCATGCACAAATATCCTAGAAAAAATAAATGCTGATCCGCGAAAGTATAGGCTTCGAAATTTAAAATAAATTAATATTTGTCATTGTATTGTTTTTTTTTAACGAAATTATCATACGTCAAGTATTGCCAATTTCTCCAGAACTAGAAACTTCGTATGTAAACACTTTTTGGGTTCACTGTATATACATGTTACTAATGTTTTCTTAACACGTTGTGTTATATCAGGCATGTCCAGAAGTAGCTCGCTTGGATGCAAATTCAAGGGAGACGCCTACTTCTCCCACCCGCGCGTCTCGCTCCCCGTGGCGGCCTAGGTCCTCCGAGGTCCTCAGACCCGTGCCTACCGTGGGTCCGAGAGTCGCCCCAACGCGCCACACGCGGTACATATTGCAAGCGGTAGGCACGGGTCCGAGGAGCTCGGAGGACCTAGGCCGCCACGGGCGTGAGACGCGCGGGCAGGAGAAGTAGGCGTCTCCCTCGAATTTGCGTCCATGCGAGCTACTTCTGGACATGCCTGTGTTATATTAGCCAATATGTGTTTAGAAATCAAATAAAATATACTGTGAAAGCTTCGCTTCGAAGTTTGGGTAATCTTCGACAAAAATGAAAAATTAATAAAACAATAAATACATCCGAAGGTAAGTAATAAAGTGGTAAGTAAATAGTACTTTTTACTGGTAACCAGTGGTCTTTACAAGATTCAATAGGACTATCTATTTTTATCTATTCTATGGTTGAGAAATTAATGATTCTACAGTTCGGGCCTGTATCCATAAAAAGTATAATTATTTGAATTTCAGCTAATAGCAGTAAAAAGGCTTTTTTAGGCTTTTTGAAGTCTCACCATGAACACGTATAATATGAAAGAAATTCAGTCTGGGCAATTCGATTTAGTGAGAGCGAGAGCTCAAGGGAGATCATTTGCGATGAGACTGCGATAAAATCTCCACAAGCACAGTAGTTGCGCGTAGAGACATCCTGTGATACATCATCCTCATCGATAAACTTTCAACTGAATGGTTCGATCATTTCGTAAAACAGAAAGTTTTATGACATTACAGAGGAAACTGTTATTGGAAGAGCTATGGGGAAGATTATAGAACCGAAATCTACAAAACTGTACAGGATTTGATAAGCGTCAATTACAGTATTCATTACTTTCGTTATATACAATCATATATGTATTTATCAATTCCTGTTATTCAAGATCACGCGAAGGTCGTAGTATTATATTGTAGGTGATTTTATCGATGCGACCTCCATTATTATCCATCGATAAAAGTGTGCTATTGTATTAGCATAAATAACATATAATAAATAGTGAATATAATTTTCTAACGATGTACTTTCCTATCGTCGCAAACAAATGAACCGAAGTGCTTAAGTTAGGCGAAGAATTACTCTGTATTGTGAAATCATTAAAAGGAAATTTATAGCTTTATTAGAAGAAGTAGAATAGATCTGCATTTTCCTGTAGAATGCAAACATTTCCAAGTTTTCCAAGATGTGATTTTCTCATTTGAAAGTAATTACTATGTGAAATTAGTAGCATTATCTTTAGACTAATGGGTTGCATTCTGTGGTCTTTGTTGGACTAATATGGACAGACGTATTCTACTTACAGTTAGAACACTTTTGCTTTCGTAATCAACACGAAGAGCGATTGCATCTACTGCAATCAACACGTTACGAACCACATATACTACGTCTCAATTTTAAAATGACCTCTTAATGATTTCGATTGTCTAAGATTGCCCATTAGCCACCACTTAATTTAATTAATGTTTCAAAATCTCATTGGAATTTCTTGAGAACTTGTTGTATATATAAACAATCGATATATTTCTTGGATTTCGTACGTAAGTACCTACATGTATGTCATTAAAAGCTATCACCGCTTGGTCCATCCGTTGAACCGTAGCATTTTAATTATCTACTGATTATAGCATATAAATGATGAAGATTGTAAACAGATATCTGTGTCTGCATCAATGTGTATTATGTTACACATTACAAGTGGAGTATACAACTCCAATATCGTAATAGGGATGATGTTGAAGTAATTAAAGTGGAGCGTGGAAAAGTGGAAATTATTGCTTCCATTAAGTTAGACGTTTATTCCTCGTTATCTTTTCGAACAAAAACTTCTCCACGAAATGGGAACAATTCACAATGTATTCAACTTTTACGATGACCTTGCTGCGGTTATTTCAAAACATAAATCTCATGTAACACAATAGTAGCTAATTGTATGTTTCGTTGAGACAGCTGATTCGTACGAGCTTTAGCATTAGAATTTGTTATCATATGTCATTTAAATGTACACTCTGATTGAAACCTATGCAGACAATCTTTAATATTTGAAGCAAAGGCTAGACATTTTTCCTTGGACGTCTTTATCCTTGGAATTAATTAATAGCTCTTCCATTTCTAGGAATCGAAGGACCGTCAGCTCATTGTGTAAAACATCTTCGTTAAATGCCAAATATTTAGAACAACATTACGTAGAGTGCATGGACAAAAGAAAGTTTATAACTGAAATTTCCGTGTATGGGTATTAATAACTTTTGCACTAGATAATTTTTCAAAAATGTCGATAAAATTCATCAAATTTGTTTTGTTTCTTCGTCTGTTTATAACAAATACATAGTACACATTAGTCGATATTTCTCTGTATCTATCTGCAACCTTAATCGCACAGATGAATCAGAATAATAGAATTGATTCTAATTTTTCTTACAATTGTTTTAAACAAATACAATGTTTTAGTGGCGGGGACATATTATCGCCAGGTTTTTATGGACCCGTTTGTAAAAATGCGGTAATTGGGACGGGCTGCTATACCTGTCGTTCTTGTATCATGTGTGCGACATCCACAGGATTTAATACCATTATACATTATTTAGAAAGCTCACTCTTCATTGTCTACCACTGACGTTGTCTATCACTGCTCAATAGATATCACAAGAAAGTGGTGGATACGTTCTATTGGGAAATGATCGATGGAAGTATGGATCAAAGATTTAATTTTTTGTTGTACAGTATTTTATGATCAATAACTAAATAAATGACCTACAATAATACTGGTAACTGGTGAATTAAGTAAAACACTTATTTATCTGTTTAATATATATATATATTATTTTACATAATATAATATTTTATATTTATTATAAAATGTATATATGTATATAATTAATATTACAAATAATTATGATTATACTCCTTCAAACATTTTTAAAGGTTTTCATGAAAGTTTACTGTTGTCAACTGTCTACCTATTGTTGGTTTATTGGAGGTACTCAACAATTGTCTCTACAGAAAGATACTTCCAGTCGGCCCTTCGTATTATAGAGATGTAAGCGCTACGTTGGGTATGATCGTTGGTCTACTTGCAAGAAAGAGTAACAATTTTAACTGTTGGCCAATGAATGCAGCATCCCATCAAAACGATAACATTAATAGCTACTAGGGATACGGCAGAAATGTAGAATTAATCTTACTGTTCCCACTTAGTTCCTTTAGTTGTTTCATTGTTTTAAATAAATTAACAATTTTCGATCCCTCGTAGTTTTCTCGCTTTCTATACTTTATTAGCTATTGATATTTATAAAAAAATCATTGCTGCTTTAAAATAAAATTTCAGTTTGTACAAATTGTGATAGTCACTGTATCTGTTTAAACTTTCTTTTGTCCGCCGCTGTATATTTTCGCCTAATATGCGAACCACATTTGCTTTGGTATCTATTGGATGCAACAAGTGACATTTTCTGTGTGCGCAGGATGAGATACATTTTGACAAAATCCAGTGGCGCGTTGAACGCGTTAACACACGAGTCGGTACGTTAATAAACAGTAGTCACGATGTCGTCAAGTTCCCACGGGTCTCGGACACCTTAAAGTATCGAGTACCGAGAAAGATCGTGATTTTCCTGATGCAAGCGTCTTCGCAGGTCCTTTCGCAATCCCATAGAACCGCGTGACGCGGACGACAATTTACAATCGACGGTGGTTAATCAAAAAGGTCGTTCGCAATGAGCCGACCTGCATCTAAACCTTCGGTATGATTTAACTCGACCGACGATCGAATATGCTCCACGAACAAGATACGCAAGGACGAAAAGAAAATTACAACTGATATTTCTTTCACAATTGAATCCGACATTTTAACTAATGAAATGTTGCCGTTATTGTTTACCTTGTTCAGCATTTATTCATTTTAAAAACCTCTTCTGAAAACAATTTAATCTTTATTTAGAAAATTAGTATAATTCATATTTTCATACATTTTGTTTAATATGTTAGGTTGGATCATAAATAATTTCCGTTTTCATTTTGTAATTTATATTGGTGTAGAACGTTAAGTAATTAATATCTGTAGAATTTGCATTTTTAGTTATTACTAGACTTAACAATTGGTATTCTATGCGACTACTCTCGTAATTATTGTCTATACAAAATTATTCAATATTACGGCTATATGTCTACTTATGCCTAAAAATGATTTTGATCAACCAAACATCACTGCTTATTATTCAAAAAATTATACTCCAAGTATTTAATATAAATTTTAATGTATTTACGATGTTTTAGATTACTATATTCATTGATAGCAGTCAAAAAATTAAAAAAATGTATCAGTGATATAATCAAATCTTATCATTGTATACTTCTCGCTGTGCAAAATATGGAAGAGTACATATATATATATATATATATATATATATATATATATATATATATATAAAACTAACATAATGTCACAGTGGATTAAAATATTGAATGTTGGTGTTTATATTTCATACTTCTGAAGAAATATTCCGTCGTTTGTTTTAATTTTGGCGCGGGATATAACGGGTTTTATTTGTGTCACAAATATTCTGCGTTTTATTATACAAAGATGAATGCAAAAATGTGAACGCATTCGGGAAAACCTATACCAAGGAATATCGGATTACCGTACAAAAGGAGATGATACTGCACATACGAGAAAATCGGAACTATAGAATATTTTCTACATACAACTACGATTTCAAGGAAATTGAATATGAATATTTATCGGGCATGCTTGATATTGAATAGAATTTGCCTGACATTTCCATTCATTATTTATCTTCACCACTGGTATACGTGCATATAAAGCAACGTTCAGACTCAACTCTGTAGATAACAGTCTGATATACAAAAATGTTCATTTAAATTGTCAATATGATTTTACTTAAGAAATCACTTTCATATGGAAGACTCTATAATTTCCAATACGCTTAAGGTTCTTTTATTAATTACGACTTTTATGAAATTCGTTTAAAATTGTTGTTTAATTATGGTAACTCAACGATGGTAAAACTTCAGTATTTAAACTTTAAAAAGCCGTATAAATTGTTAAAATTTCAAAAGAAATAATGTTCTATCGAGCACAACTCGAAAGTACTCTATATGCATCGAGATTCTTCTCTCGAACCCCAGCTCCGTTTCACCTACTGCTCCCTCCGCTTTTTTGAACGAAGCTTACGTCACTGAAACGATGTCATCGACAGACGGCAACCTCGTAATTAAATGTCCACCTGAAACGTACCGCAAAGTCGTTTGATCGATCGCATTTTCCATGTTGCACGCGTCCCGGGGACTGTAGCAAGTGCATTGGAAACTGTCTGCGGGCACGTACAACTGTAGTGTCGAAATTCGGACAATGATGACAGAATGAATTCTTGTATAATGATACAATATTGGTTTACGCTTCGATGCAATTCGAATTCGATTTTGCTATTTTATCGAGTTATAAAAGTTACCTTGAGTTTCTTTTCCTTTACTGTAAATGGTAAATTTTAATCTTGTGGTTGAAGATAGAATTGGACTTTGAATAACAAAAACTATAGGGTTAACAAAAACTATTTATATTATAAATGATTTTTAATGCGAGTAATGTTCAAAATGTTCTCCATTACAATTAATACATTTACGTAATCGATGGATATGTGCAAGTGATACGCATTGAAGTGTTTCTTGAGCTATATCATAAATAAATGACTTTTGACGGGTACTTCCTTCCGCACACTTAACTCACGCGGCAATTATATAAAAATAAATGTCTAACAAACGTCACAGAAAATAAAATACTCCTCGAATGATACAATATAATCGGATAAGCACGATATCATCGTTCATTGCACAGATTTTGCATTCGAATGTTTCTTGTTATTCACAATAGACTTGTATATCAATAAATATCAGCTTATACCCCATATGCCGCTTGATTACTTTCTTTGGGGACATCTCAAAAACGATGTCAATCGCTAAATACCAACGACCTCCGAGGATGTGAAAAACGATATCACTTACCGATCGAATATACAAATGTATTAATTGCAACGGAGAAGATTTTGAATATTACTTCCATTAAACAGTATTTATAGAGAATATCTCGGTAACTATTAATTAGTAGTTTTTTTATTCACGATTCCATTCTCCCTCCATTTTCATATACCATATAGTTTACATTTAATTTAGGTCGCACACTTAGCTGAATTACATTCTCGATACATATACCGCAACTCGAAATTCACTTTAAGAATTCTTTGCATTTTGACTGTGCAAGCTGTACAAACATTTCTCGCATTAAATAATTTTATCAATCTTTTCAAATGCATTTACATATATTTTTATTCGAAGAGAACGGATCACTGTAACGTATCAATTTTTCCAGATTCTTTCTTCGTTTATTTTGAAAATTAAGAGTTTGTGGCAAAATTAAACATCGCGCGATAGAGCAAACCCCATTAAATTGACGAGGGAAAAAGAATTTTGTTTTCGATTAAAACAGTTAAATATTTTCCCAAGAGACTTCGGCGATTTTCAATGTCGCACAGTGTGTAGGAAGTTATCCCTACGCTTACACGAGTAACCGTGTCTTCGTTAATCTTTGTTTCAAATAGACCGTTTGCATGATCCGAACCAGCGAATGTAATTATTTTCTATTAACTTAAACTCTGACTAAAATTTTATTGGAAAAAGTCTGCAACAAAATATCAGTCATTTTGTTAATGCTCTTTAGTATTGAAAAAAGTTTGTTATGTCATTCTTTTCAGCTAAAATTTAATAGATTTTATCTATGTATGTTATCGAACGTATTTTGAAATAATGTACAGAAAATATTTTCTGTGCGCAATACGAGAATCAGCCTCTACTATACTATAATTTATAATTGTTCTGGGAGCCAAATGCATATCATAATTTTATTGTTATTGCCTGCCAACGCAACTAATTCTACCATAAATAATGAAAAAATATAATAACTACGAAGTGCAATAAAATGAAATCTGTTCATAGAAAAATACAATGAACTGATTTTTATGAATTAGTAAACTTGAATTCGAAACTGCAACGTTTGTGTACCAATAAATGTCTGTTAGAAGTATGTACTTTAAAGAAGATTCAACTTAATTGTCTGCTAATCATAAAGAACACATATTTCGCTGTTAATGCGATCATTTCACGAGAACTATAATTGCAGACCTCTTAAACGAAAAGGTTAAACAACATGACAGGCAACGAAGTAAAAGTATCACCTTGGAAATTATCAAAGATAATTCCTCGATCCGTACTCCGTGATTATAAAGCACTCTTTTTAGCGGTGTAGTAGTGTTTTTAGGGCTATACATTAACATTTCTGCATCTGTTTCGCTAAAATTTAAATTATACAAAAGTGAATAGTACCTTATTATATCTATTATACAATTTATTTAACATATATTCGTGTAAATATATACTTATGCGAATCTCGATTTCAACAAGCTGGTTTTCAAAGGCACAATCTATGAAAATCTCAACTCCACGATAGACGTATTAATTATATTAACAATTTGATTACCTACGCTTACATAAAAGTGAAATATTAAAAAAAAGATAAAGGTATGTAGGCGAATACGCAGTATGTATGCGTTTGTTAAATAATTATGAGTGCACAATAAAGTGCAATGATAAAAATAAAATGAAAATATTATTACCATAAATACCAATTGAATTTTATACACATGCCAATTTCGGTACCCTTCTTTATTTGTACGAGGAAGGTGTTAACGAATGATGACAATTAATACTAATGAAAAGAAGCTCCTATGTGGAGTACGATTTAGTATATGTTAGTATTGTATTCTTCAATGTTCCTGAGAAATAAATGTTTCATTTAAGCCAGCACTTTCTTTTCCAAATATAAAATGCCGTTTTCGTTAAAAGTTTATTGGAATGTTTATAATATATGCTATAAAAGAGATGTATTTATTCACTTATCGAAACTAAAATGTTAAAACTTGAAAAAGTAAATAAATTATAAGGCTGAACACCATAAAACTTTAGTGTTCCGACCACTGCACGACAGTAATAAATTGCGAATGCGTACATTCGTAAATAATAAAACAAAAAATTCGATTTGGAATATAAGAGCAAGTTATTGGTTGCAGCAACGTTTCCGACGTGTACAACGGTATTTAAATGTTGGCAAACTGTGGTTGAGATAATGTAGTATTACTATATGTAAATTTCTTGTTAATTAACCAACTATAATAATTGTAGGCCCAACATTCGTTGGCAAATGGTCATAACTTTTTCGTTGTAAGCCCTATTTTGGGAATTTGTAGGCAAAACCACTAACTGTGTCCCTACTGGCTCTCAATTGATGGATACCGTTGGCCAACCATAAATGCTACTAGGATACGATCATCTTCATAGTTACAATAATTAAAACTTCTTTATCTGTAACAATTTCACAGGAGAGAGAAGAAATTTTATATTCGTTGCATGTCTACATTTACTATAATACTTAAATATTGATTAGAAATTAGTAGATTCCGTAAAATGAAACTTTCTTTGATAGTACTTAAGGAAATATGCTCATTTAAAATTATTCAGAGATTTGCAATAAGATTGAGAGCTGGGGACTGTGGTGGACACTAGAGTTTTTAAATACTTTGTTCCTCAAGAAAATTGGATGCCACCGTTGAAGCGTGCTTGGGGTCGATATCTTGCTGAAGATTCTTATTCATCTGTGTAATTAAGGATGCAGGTGTTAGTTACAGTCAATGTATTCACAGAAATTAAGAGAAACGTCGACAAATGTGTACTGTGTAATTGTTAATATTATAACAATGTAAAATATGTATTTTAAACTTACTTTATCCGCTGCACTTATCGAACAAAATGGATAGTTAACGCATTATGTGAAAATAGATGAATAAACAAAAGAAGTTTAATGTTACATAGTATGACAAGGATGCACCGAATTAGATGAATATTATTATCATTTGAAAAACCTTCTAGTGCTAAAGTTATTAATATTCGTACACAGAAATTCCAAATTTAATCTTTCTTTTGTCCGCCACTGTAGTTTTACTACTACTGCAACAGTAAACCAAATGAAACGAGGAATTAATTGAAAGTGTAGAGTAAGAGCAGCATATTTGACTTCTTGCAACGAGAAGACTTGTCGCGTACAAGCGTGATCGTATGTGGAAGTAATGGCCGTACTAGACTCGAAGAAATACAATTGATTACAATTTCACTGATTACACTTGCCGATTCCTTATTATAAATTAGTATCCATGTTAGAGAAACGAAGCCTGTACGGCGAACGTCGTCCGATTGATCTCTCCTTAATTTTACTATGCTAAATCCAATAATTTGAAATACCAGTTTGTTTAAGATGAATACAAATTTACAATAAAGGATGGAAACAAACAAATGCGTAAGTTATCACGGGGAATAGGATTAGAATAATGAAAAATAAAATGTATTTGAAATTTTGGTGTAAACGAAGAATGGCATAATGTAACAATTTTGTGACGGCGTAACTAATTTGGAAAGCCGGTAATTCAATTTATCTTTATTTTAAAAATGAATAAAACAAGTAAACGATGAAACTATTTTTACTTATGATCTAATTAGGCACAACAATCGCAATACAGGAATAACGAATAATCATCTTAGGTAGTCTATGTCTTAAAATGTACTTGCTGTAGTCACAAGTGTTCTCAGTCTCTGATCAACATGTATTTTCCGATTCTCCTTCATACTTTCGACAATACTTAACTTTTCTTTTCAGAACATGTCACATTTTGTAATCTCGAAACAATCGCAAAATTGATGCGAAACCATAACATTAATATGCAAATGAGTTGATTAAATTATTTATTCTAAAGTTGTCAAGGACTGATTTATATTGATTTAACATTCCTTATACTACTTAAGTTTGTATGTACGTCATTAGTTAAGTGTTGCTATATGTTGCATTTAGTGTTCAAGTTAAGAGTTAAGAAATGATGAGGAGTATACTCTGATGGTGTGGACCCCCACCACAAATATGCAGGGTAGGGGTAGATTAAATAGAAGGAACCACGAGGAAAGAGAGAGTCGTGCTAGTAGAAGGCAAATGGAACGGTCGCTTTCTGTGGGTAGTCGTCAACTTTCATCGATATCGTCAGGTATGAAAGAGTTCTGAGAAACCTTGGGTCATGAAAGGAGTATGGTTAACATTTGGGAAACCAAATGTGTAGCGAGCGACCCAAGATGGGGAACTATTACCTGAACTCGAACAGTCGGAACAATACACCGTCAACGATAGTGAGTCGAACCGTCGCTCGGTGATCACCTTGGGTCATGAAAGGAGTACGGTTGGCATATGGGAAACCATATGCGCGGTAGGCGGCTCACGAATGTTGATGGTACCTGAGTCTGACCGTCGCTCGGTGATCACTTTGGGTCATGAAAGTAGTACGGTTAGCATATGGGAAACTATATGCGCACCAGGCGATTCAGGATGATCAATGCTACCCGAGCTCGCTGCAAGACAGGCGACTCACGGCGACCCAGGAAAGTGGCCTGCCTATAATTAGCAACAAAAGCTTTGACGTATTTTAATGATGATTGCAACCAGTGAATACTTGCTAAAAATTTTTACAAAATGACGTTTGTTTATTCTACGGATGGAGTCGGAAATGTCAAAATTACGATTCATCCAGAAATGTTATTAGTCAACAGGTCATTTAATCCTATTATTTAAGTGTTATAAATCGGATAATGTTCGTGATGTTATAAATACTTGAGTATTTCAAATTATCAACAGTATTCTAAATATGCTGCACTGTACCATTATGAAACCACTATAATTTCAATAATAATGAACATTATGGAAAACTGGGATCAATCCATTATTCTTTTGTTCAATTAATCGTAGAAGTGTATTTGTAATAATATTCTTATATTTCGTGAATTTCAGTTTTGAAATTATTTCAAGAAATAAGCTTTGTATAGTTATACGTAGATTGTTTAATTTTTAAACGCATATGTATATCTTGGATGGCATTTTAAATCGCTCGAGTGGCACATTACTTTACAAGTATAAGTACATATTATATTGTAAGTCCACATTTTATAAAGAAGTTCCATAAACATTGATATTCGCGTGAAAATCTTTCAAGTGTTACGAGCCTGGGCCGAGCAGCTTATGGTTTATAGAGGAATACGGTTTTCGATTGTAACTAAGGTGCACGGACGAATCTGATGCTAAATTAGAGACCCGCTAAGATGTTTGAGAGACATCGTAGACGTAGACGAACCCAATGCGAAATCGAGTAGCTGTGGGATACGTACGAACCTGATGCGAAATCAGGGAGCCGCATAGGTAGGAGAACAGTTTTGAATTGCTGATACGAGATCAGGTAGCTACGAGGATACGTTAGTAACGCTCGCGTAACTGTAATATTATTGTCAGAGATAATTCACGCCGAAGGTTTATTAATACACCACCGTGGATAACTTTACCACGTAAATATTGATTTGCATTATCGACACGAGGTGATACGCGATCGATGCGTACTCGATGAGATCCCGGATACAAGAGAGCGAATCGCACGCCTCGCGCTACACCGTTTTCGCTACGTGCCCCATGAGGGCGGCACCATACAAGACACGCATCGGTACATTCCAACAATTATAAATTAATTGATACGAGCCGAGCGGTAAGATTGTATCATGTGGAAACGGTCAACTAAGAATTGCTGGATCCGAAAGATGGGTTAAAATCAATTTTTACTCTTTAGCTCGATCTAAATTGTGCATTACAAGAAACTGACCTTGTTACAACTGTTATTGTCGCGGTAAGAACTGACCGTGTATGGACGATAATGTGTAGTTACCTAGGTGTAGGTAATCCTGTAGCTCGAGTAGCTGGAGCATAGTCATCGTTTCTATAAGCAAAGGGGTTGGAATAGGGTATTTTCCGTTCTCAGGAAAGAGATAAGAAAACCCTGATTAAAATACACGCAGAGAGAATTCTCTTTTCACAAGTGAAAAGTATACGAAAAAGATATTCTAATGCTTTTTAATATATTTGGTCACGAATTTTTAAAACGAGGTTTTCAAGAAAACGCGTTAAAAGATTAATATACTTTGGAATTATAACGTCTATGGAGTAATCGAACTTGATCTATATGTGTTAATTTCATCGGATTAACTTAAGACCTACAGGAATGTTTTTCAGATGATACGTGTAAAGAAAGTTTAAATATTTATTAATGAAAATTTCAAACTCATTAATCAATTCGTAATTACACTGTAGAATTTTCATCGGTCATTTTATAAAAATTCAATTGAAAAAATAATATCTTTCGCTAACTAGAAGATCTCTGCCAGTAGGACATAAAATGAAGTTCCTATGACTATTTCTTAATATACGCGTTTCATAGTAGTTTACAATTTATCTATGATGCGATGCACAATGATTCTCGGTATACTTATAACGTATGCAAGAAACGCATAAGATTTCACGACAAAACGCATTAACACGTTTCGCGTCCAGGCATTTCCGAATGACTTTCCATTCACACCACGCGAGCCATCGATCACAGACAAATCAGAAGATACTACGAGAGTCAGTTAAAAAGTAAGTTACGTGCAGGCTTGGGCATTATTGAAGTGAATTACTTGAAAGATGACTGTTAAGATAATATATTATCTTATCTGTCTGTATGCCATTTAAAATACTCGTGTATTAATTTTTCATTTCACCTTTTGTTGGATTGAATAATTATTTAAATAATTTGTACTATCCAAAGTTCAATTTACTAGAAATTCCTTTTGCCCTACAGTGTCTCGCGTGTACAATCATATTTATCATATTTCAATTCAATAATTAATCCAGTTACTTTAATAATCTGTTCTATGAGCGAAGTTATTTATTATTTTATTCGAATAGTGTAGTTGAAATGAATTAGTATTTGAAAATAATCTATTTCAAATCATTTCAATTGATTATTTATTATTTATTATGTAATTATGTTTTTTAATAATATGCCAAACACCGATCACCTCTTCTCTATCGCTCCAAAAGATACTAACGAAGGAAGACTGTGAATGTTCGTTGTGTGTAATAACAAATTTATGAAATTTCCTTTCCAGAAATTGGCGTCTGATTATCTGTAAACGATTCAAGGGTGATTCTTTCCGTAGCGATCTCATCGCAGCCTCCTAGAAGTTAGCCCCCTTCTTGTTGAAATTATTCATTTCAACGAGTGGGGGGGGGGGGGGGGGGGCTAACTTCTAGGAGGTCTCGTCGCATCTGTTTCCCAATGATTTCTACACCTACAATCTCTTAACAAATTGCGACTAATTTAACAAGCACATACGAAATCATTTCATAAATATTTATATGTAAGTACGCGTATCGTAAAAGGCGGAAAATAGTAACTGACGTATAAATTCTATATTGCTTACGGTCATTAAGCGAGGACTACTCAATCATTTTTTACGATTTTAGTAAAACTGTCAGATCAATATTGCATTCGTTCATATTCTCGTAATTTGATCAAATGTCTCAACTTTCTATTTCTTGATTGGATAAAATCGTGATATGCGATGAGTACACGAGTAATTTGAATACGCTCCGAATGCTTTCAATGAAATTGAAATTCGGCAAATTGCCAGAATTAAATCGATACTAATTAATAGTAAGATATTGTATTATAGTAGTAAACCGATTGGCATGTATAAGGGGAGATCCCTTAACGCCGGATGGCATCTAATGCCGGACTGTATGTAGCTATATCGTTAACATTTATAACTTTACCGAGCTGTTGCATAGTGTAAGTTCTATAGAAAAACAAACAAACAATAATCACGTTTTATCACGTTCAGCTAACGTGTACACGGCTAAGGAAATCAATTGATCGTCGCGGCTGACGAGAATCCGGTACATCGGACAAATTATAAACGATTTTAACTATTAATTTTTGTGGCCACGAGATGTACGAGTTGTGTTGTTATATTTTTGATAAGTATTTTTTTTATTATCTCTCTATATTGCACATAAAGTGTATCGGCTTTAATACCAAAATGTTTCTTTGATGTGTTCGCTATCCTATAGTACCGGACAGAACGATGTCATCAAATTAACTGAATTTCATTAGTTAGTTTCGTACACTAGAACCGAGACAGACGAACCAAGGTACAACCTACGTAGTTGGTTCAGAAAATAGCGAAGAATATTCGATGCAATGTTCAGGCTGCCAAAATTGGGTCCACCCACGAGGCTTGCGAGGATATTCCAAAATGTTTTGATCGTTACATTTGCGATCGTTGCAAATTACTATTAATAATTTTTACCGTGTGTGGTACTAGGGGCATTTCATGATTCCTTGAAATCATGTAACCAAAGTATAATGTCAATGTAACTTAATTGGTTTCGAATATTGTTAGTTTATAAATAACGCGGTTTAGCGGGTCGGCCGTTACCAGGTTTTCGGAAACCCCGACCGGCGTAAGATATTTTTAATTTTTTTTTTACCTGGACCTAGGCGAGTCTTTTTGATGACGAGTCCTTGGACGCATCTAGCAGCCAGGCTTAACTGGGCCGATAGCGTCCTGCTTGCGATTGTCCTTGGTTCGTGACGAGTCCAGTTAGCTTAGGTATACGTACACGCATACGTACCAACTAGCGTTTTCGCGTTTCAACGCGTTTGGCGTCGACGATCTTTCGTCCTTTTTCTCGGGATACTCGGTCCTTTGCAAGGACGCCGACGCGATAACGTCTCTGTCAACGACTGTGTGTAGCGCGTTCTTTTTTAATAAATCGGTGTTACGTTTTAAGGAAGTAAAAATATATGAGGTTGTAGTTTGTTTCTCCTCCCTCGCATTTTCCTTCAGCAGTATAAAAAAAATGTAGCATTAAATTTGTTCATTTTTTTCCGAAAAACCTTAAGTGTCCGGCACTAGAGGAATTTCCCGTACACATTACACACGAATCGCATACGTGGGCAGATTTTCCATTCTTACAAAGTCGTGTCACCGTTCGATGTTGTTCGCTGTCGCTAAAAATCGTGTTACACGTATCTATGTGTGCGCACGGATAGCGCCACTCTTTACCAGCAAGTTTAACAACGGTATCTATGTCAGCGGTAGTTTCGCTGCAATACGCTATTGTTGGTGCCCACAGTGAATGCTAGAAGCGATCTTCCGTGTATCGGTTCGCTCACTGAATTTTATTTACTTCTTGTTGCGCGTTCGCCTCGCAATACGTGGATGCTTACGGTTGCAAAGGAAAGGAAAGTTTGTTGTGATTAATGTTTTAGCGAAAGCTTAAAATTATTTACACTACGGAGGATTTTTTTTAGAAAAGTTTTACAACAGATTTCATAGTTGCAATATTCTATTAAATACAATGTATCCTCTTGTAAACTATCACAAAAGATATTGCCACAAAATAGTCATAAATTCTCCAAATACTATGATACGCATTATAAATGTGAATAACAGCATGCACAATATATTGATTTTCTTTACATGATATATCAACTTGTGGTCATTGCACGTGTGCTACGTTAACAGCAAACGTGTTAAATTATAGTTATTATCACAATTAGCCAGTTTGATACACGCTGATGAGCAAAAGCACACAACGTTCCACTGACAATACTTAACTCGCTATCTTCTAATTATTTAACACTAGAACTACCAGACCAGTCGATATAACTGGTTTCTAATTTTTTCTTTTACAAATGTTAAAATTATAAATGTGTTTCTAGGAGTAATTTTTTAGCAAACTTCTCTATTGAAGTTATATATTTAAACAAAAATTGTACAAAAGCTGAATAAATGCAATTTTGTCGTTATTATAAGGCAATGAACACTAGTCGTGTTTAGTCCTCGGTAGTTCTAGTGTTAAATACTTGCCACAGATATTCATTCGCTTGTGTATGAAATGGTTATTATTTGCATTACGACTCACTCACCGATTTTCATAAAATTCGAATATGTTATAAATTTCGACGCAACTTTTTCCTTTTCACATCATAGGGGTCACTTTTAATTGTCGAGATATTCGCAAAAAACTATTGTTACTACTATATTGAATTTTTGAAGATGTCTTCACTGTTTTCATGAAATTTAAATATGTTATAGATATTTTGAACAATTTTTTTTCTATACATATAAGAGATGTCTTTTTCAGATTGTGAGATATTCGCAACAAATATCAACCGTAGTTACTACTACTGCACTGAAGTTGTGATTTTCGTAACCGTGGTCAGGCTGGCCTGATAGCCAACCCTCTGCACCCCGTTCGCGATCTCATCGCAACTCACTCTCAATTACGTCTTTCCCATGACCTAAACCCGACTCGCTCGAATAAATTGGGAGTGAGTTGGGACTAGGTTGTGGTGGGGGTGCTGAGGGCCGTTCCGACCACGAAAATAAAAATTCAGGTTTAGGTCTAGGTTACGAGAATCCAAAATTTAATGCAGTAGTACCAACAAGTTTTATGCGAATATCTAAACAACTAAAATAGATCTTCCATTATATGTACAGGAAAAAGTTGTTCAAAATGTCGAAATCTATAATATTGTTGGGTGGGCGGCCACGTAGTTTAGGCATTCTTAGCTAAAATAAAGGAGACCGTTATAGGAAATGTAATCTTTTTATTTAGAGAGGAAGGGAACTTATCTTTGCACGTCCATTCGGTACGAGGTTCGTGAAGCGACTCGTGCTTTGTTCCTGTTATATCGTCGTCCAGGTAACAATATATTCAAATTTCATCAAAATCAGTGAGTGGGTCGTAACGTAAATAATTAACTATGCTGTTAAGAAATAGAAGAGTCGTGAAAGGAGATAAAAATAACGGCACTAGAACTTTAGTTTAATGTCAGAATAGAAAATGTCGATGTCCACTTTATTAAAAACACTTCAATTTACTCGAACTTATACAATAGGAGAAACCCGACACCACTTAACACTAACTTAGAGAATAGAAGAGATTTTAAGTAAAGAATTGTAAAGATATAGAACAGCAAAGACAAAAGCTCACGGAGCACATAGACCAACCTTCTTTGTGTGTTCCCGAGGAGCGCAGTTTTAGTGTAAGCCAGCTGGATTTAAAAAAGACAACTGACTTTGCGGGAAATCACCTGTTCCCGTGGAGTCAGAAGGGGGGGGGGGGGGGTTGACGAGGAGCCGCTATTATCGCGAGTAATTATTATAGTTTTGGCGGCCCCGTCACCGCTCTCTCCCCTGTCCCATACTAACTCGCGTGCCGCAACTCGCGCGATCCGCAACATATGCAATATTTATAAAATAACGATTATTCAAAAGAAATCTAAAAATCTATATTTGCTCACGTTATATATTGTTGTGTTTTTCGAATGTACCTCGTTTCTTTCATCGCGGTGTTTTCAATAATCACTTAATTTACACTTATTTACTACTCTATTTATTTAAATTGATTTACAACTGTTTCAATTATGTGTAATATGATCGACTCTTCAACTGTCAGTTTATTAAGTTTCTTGAAAACCCCTCTATTCCATTATTTCCTTAGGGATTGTCCATCAAAGGGCAGTTTTACATTACGGCGACTTTACACAGATCATGTCGCCGTAACAATACTGTATGCGAAGGGAGCAGGATTACGAAGACTACGCCTTCTCTTAACGAGTATTAGTCACTGAGCACCTTGTTCGATTGACTTGTACACACGATGTACCATGTACACTAATCACAATTTATTTAAAGTTCAATATATACAGAGTGCGTTGCGAATTCGGTATTGGTTTGTATTGAGCGATGTTAGCGATTTCTAAGTGGTTTGTGCGTTGCGATTTTTAGCGATTCGTAGGTAGCGATTTCAAAATGTTCTGCTCGAGATTTTAAGAGGATCTGTTTGCGTCTCGTTACGTTTCGTCTAACGTCACCTCGGTTGTGTCGTCATTGGTCGGTTGTCGATGTAGATGGTGGAATGTTGCGTTTTTTAATTGGTCGTGGGTGTGTCTTGGGAAGTTTGGAAATCGGAGTGGGAAACTGTCAGGAAGCTTGTCTCGTCTCGTCGATGTCTAAATTTATGGTTGCGTTCGTCGCTGTTTCTGTCCTGTCGCACATGGTGTCCGGCTGTTTTATGGTAGGGTCTCGGTGGCCCTAAAGAGCTGTAAATTATGAAAAATTCGGTATCAGTCCGTAGGGTTTCTGCGTCTGCTGTCGAGTTGTAAATCGCGCGGCCTAAGCCGCTGTACGGGCGTTTCGGCAGGCGCCGTTCCTCGTTGTTGCGATCCGCAACAAATACTATAAGGTTAGATAAAGGAAGATGAATAACAATCTTTGTTGTATTATGCGAAGTAAATTAACTATCGGTTGAAGGAAATATATTGTATTTACCATTGTATCGTCAAGGCTTAATCAGAATTGTCGTATCGATCTTGAATTCATTTTTCAATCAATAACATGTAATTAAAAAAACTAAAATTTCTTATAGAATGTTTAGCGATCCACCAAAAACAGACTGAGAAGGATAGATGAAACACAAATTATACACGTCATACGATGTATATTATACGTATTTGTTTATTCTCTCGTGCGAAGGGCAATTAGTAAATTCAGGTCTGAATATAAGTAACAGAGTAATTACTGGACTTCGGATTTTTATGCATTTATGGCCTCTGAAAATTTTCCAAAAATGCTGGAATATAAAATTTGGCAGACTTTAATACGATTATTATTTATTTCAGATCTGAAAATAAGATTTTATTTGATTCCATTTTCTTAAAATTCGTCTACCAAACTTGCAAATTGGATAAACATCCGCTATTTAATAATTACTTATAGTACCAAAGCATCTTAGTGATAGTAAATTTGTGGGAAAAGTATGTAATTGTCGATAAGTCGGTAGATTAATAAAATATTGTTATTGATAATGTACGGCAGGTTTCGTTCGTGTACATTAATCAACTATCTCTATGTTTCGGTTCATTGTGAAGCGACATGTTACACAATCTTTTTGAATGAAAATTGCACTCGAAACTCAAATCATAAAGAATCTGTGAACGAACCCTATCGGTAAATACGTTGTCAGACGCTTATTAATTCTATGGAGACACATCGAATAATGCGAAATCTATACTTTACTATGAATATTTTACAACAAAGAACATCAACCGACAGTATCTCGAAAGTGAAAACATGTAACATGCGGCGTTTTTCCTTATAACTACAGATATACGACTGAATATTTTTCTAACGCAACAGCTATATATAATCTTATTTAATCTGTAGCCGAGAGTATATATAATTGCTGTATAATCATTTCAAATTAATTAAATAAAAGATGCATGCGTATTATATATGGAAATCACAGCAAATAACCTATCGTAAGAAAGGTTATTCCAGCCATAATTAAGTAAAACGTACAATCAATGTCGAACGTACTCTGTAGTCTAACCATTTTCGTGACTTACTGTAAGCTACACACCTTTAATGAGTACATAACCTATTACGATATTAATAGTTTCCTTTTTTATAACATTTTATTAGGAAAAAAATATTTAATGTTTTCTCGCCTTTATACAATATTTTGAGACATTGCGTTTCTTATGATTTCAATACATACTTCGTGACATACCATTTTCTACGATCTCGATAGATATTATTTTAGATAATTTTTTTTTTTAACATTACAAGTTCTGACAGTTTACCGCAATAAATTCGTGCATTCCTCGCATATTACTTACCTAATAATTTTTAAATGAATAAAGCGAGTCGTTTTATCCGAATGATATATCATTCTATAGTTCTTGAAATGCTCTTTAATGGCATGTATTAACATTAATTTACTAATCGTAACCTACCCTTATTATTTGTTTAGAAAGATTATGAACATTTGTAGAGTGCGAATGCGCAGCCGATTGGTCAGTGTTTCGGTTCTATCCGAATTATGTATTGGTTAAAGCGGACACGCGTACTATGTACTATGTAGCATGTAACGGCGAAGCCTAAATCGTGCCGTCCCGGGGCTCTTCTTCTCATCTCGTCACAATACTTATAGATCATTTCTGTGCTACACGATTTGTAGCATTTTCGCCTTAAACAACGCATATTTCTCTCACCCATTCTATCACTTTGAATTCCTGCTTCCGGCAATGACATTGTCCGGGACAGCCAAAGTGGTACTCGCGACGGCACAATGGCATGGGGCGAGAACTACACGGACACACGATGCAATACACCGGAAGTAGTAGTGGTAAGATTCTCAGCGAATAGCGAGAAGCCTGTGACTCAACTGTGTACGCCTGACCAATCGGACGCTTCTTTGCGAATTCCTTTCACATTCCTTCCGAGTACCGCTTTGGCAGTCCTGGACAATACACGAGTTTTCAAGTCTACAATTCTTTCTAAACGAATAATGAGAGTAGAACCCAATTATTCAACCAAAATAAATCTGCGACATTAAAAACCGATTCAAAGGTTAGATAATCATTCTTAAACTTATTGTTATTTGGACAATAATTAAACGATACTATTGTTTCCTAAAGAAGCAGTCACCTTTATCTTTTTTTTGTTTCAGGGAGGAGGGGGAATGCCTTTGCGCGCACTCGGCCTATGATGTTGGATGGCCGCCTATTGTCGGCCTCACCCTATTTAGCAGGAATACATATACATATGATACCGAAATTACACTATGTATTCGTAAAACTCCCGGTATCGTATAGGGCCTCCGAGGCCTCATCCACTCCTGTTCTTGGCGTTTCAATAGTCACATTTATCTGTTTTTAAACAAATGCATAGTTTTTAGCATATAATTGGTTCAAATTCAAGGATAGGAAAAGAAATATTATTGGACAGTGACTTTAAAGATGTTAATTATTGTGTTGCTGTAGTATGTACATATAATACATATACATGTATAATAATATATTTATGTACATATACAGAGTGACTCAGAAATGTTGTAATACTTCCTTGAAAGCTATGATTCCTGAGCTCATTCGAAGTAACTTTTCCTATGCGAATATGTTCTCCGCGGCTTTTTTAACGAAAAACGCGGACCAATCTGAGCGCAGCTGCAGTAGATAAATTCTGGCTCGACGACAGGTCCCGCTGAGCGAGACGTTAACATTGGTCGAACCGGAATCCGTCTGTTGTAGGTACGCACCGATTGGTCCACGGTTTTCGTGCCGCGGAGAATATGTTCGCAATGGAAGAAGTTACTTCGAATGAGCTCAGGAATCACTCATTTCAAGGAAATACAACATTTTTGGGACACCCTGTATAGTATTATACATATATGCATGTATAATACACGTTCGAAATGAAATAAATCCACAACAGTGTTTCCACGTATTCTGTATTTAATGTATAATTTATAATGTAATAAAACTGCGAATATAGTTCGACTGTATAACCGTATGTGAAAAAACTACTACTTTGCAAGATGCGCTCAGGCTAGCTGCTATGACGGGACTGGCGACGGTCCTAACTTTGCGCCCTCGCCTGGGCCCTTTTGTCTCTGGGAAAAACCTGCCCTTAAGCCTACGCACTTATACTAAGACGCATGGTATCGTTGTATTCCAACAATACATGTATTTAGACACATACAATGTTACTATAGTACTACAGTGCGTAGAACCTTAAAGTATTGAAGTTAAAATATTTTTCCAAATGATATCTTTACTGCAAAAATAGATAATTAAGTAACGTTTGAACACGTAAAATACATATACATATAGCATTAATCGATACATTAAAAAGTAAATATTAAAAATATTTACATAATACGTTATCCTCCAGAAATATCTACATATATCGTGTTTTGTCTTCTCGAAACTGTTAAATTTTTTCAGTTGCATTCATAGTTTCAGAGATATTCTCAGGAATTAATTCAGCCTTTCTAGACATCGTGTAAATGAGTATTCACTAAAAATTTTAAGTATTATAACCTTCCATGAACCTGATGAAAAATACTGGATTCAGTATAACTAGATCAATTAAAATGATTGCGACGTAATGATAGAAAAATGGGAAATTATGCTGACTCGCGAAATGCAGGCATTTATTTAACCAGAATTTCAGACGTGCTCTGTATGTCAGTCGAGTTATAAAATTGCTTGATCTCAAATACATTACCTGGAATAAAACGTAATATATTTCCTTTATGACTTCGTGGTTTAAAATTAAGATACTTAGCGACCACATCGAACATTTAAAATTATATTTATTTTTGAATTTGATTGTATAGTTGAATAATGTGAATTATAAAGTAGCTACCGCCTGTATCGTCCATTAAAATTTCTGAAATGCCTTAATATGATAAATCATGGAAATTGGATACTCGGCTGAAATTTTCCACCATTATGAAAGTAGGGTAAACCTCCGTGGTAAAGTTTGATCATAACGATTCGTTATAATCCAGCGGAAGATCGAGTAAAAATTGTTAATGAACGAAAGCAGCAGTTCATTCCGACACGTTTCACTGTATTCTAATGCTGTTTTTAAACAAGAACAATAAAATTGCAATTTATTTTTTACATAAAAGTGCTGTTATTTGCAATAAGAATTTCAGTATTAAAGAGAAATGTAATTTTTTATTGATTTCATATATCTATGCAACTATATGTGTAAAAGTGCATTATATTCTATTACCGTGAAAATATAATTACAGTGCAAGTTGATTATATTATGAGTATTTATTGTTTTATTACAGAAGCAATAAAATTATAAATACATTACCATTGCATTTATTTGAAGACGTTTATTTTGTACCATATAATAATTACGTAAGAGCAGTTATTATCCTTTTAGTATATTTCATTATATTAGCATTTGTTACCAGTTATTAGAAACATTATTAACCGATATATATATATATATATATATATATATATATATATATATATATATAAGATTGTATTACATAATAAACGTAATCATATTACATATTTATTAAGAAATTTTGTTACAGAAATAAAGTTATATTTCCTATATGTTCTGGAAAGTATAGATCAAATAATTTATTGTGAATTTGAAATATAAGCATACTTCGGATCATCACTGATTATTTACGCACCTTATTTAGAGCACCTCCATTATTTTAGAGTAATGTTATTGTTAATAATAAGTAGACTGCGGATTTTATCCGGCAATTAATACAAACAATTTTATTTTGCATAAAAATCAGAAGTCTGATAATGAAACATGTTGCAAGTGCAAAAGTAAATTGCAAGTGAAGCCTTATTATAACGCCATCGAATGTAAATGATCAAATTACATAAATGTTTTCTGACGCTCCGAATAAATTGTTTTATATCCTAAGAGATAATGTACAATGTATAATATGCAGTGTAACTCAATGCGAAGATCATTGTTGAATAATAGAAAGATGTTTACGATCAATTATCGCACGCTTTCTCCCGATCACCGATTATCGATGTCTTTGCTAGAGAAAGTAAACCGTATTCGTCCATTCTTGGCTTGTTGCTAGAATTGGCAAACACGCACCGTTTACATGAACAAAAGTTTCCAAGAGACCAGCGAAATCGTCGTCTGTTTTACCTGTAATATCTACACAAGTATTTTTTAATACTGTTATATCTACATATTTTTTAACACAAGTGAAATTATAAACGAATTACCTTTTCCCTATTATTATTTTATGTGTATTTAAAAGCGATAAATATTAGGTTGTAACATCATTTCGTTCGATTACAAATGTAAATATGCTCTAACTTGAACGTTCTAGTTGCATCTAATTGCAAATGCAGACAACTGTGACCAAATAAAAAGTGCTTATTGTCACTGATTTTTAGAATCGATTCATTGGTATTTTCTATTTTGTTAAAAAATGAAGAGGGGAAATGGAAAATCACCCAATGAGTTTATTTTACGACCCAACACGTAGAACATACCAAACTTGTGATACCAGCATATTTTACAATAGGTATAGGTATATATGTATATTTCATCGATTCGAACCGTGAAGATATCATGTATCTTCGTAATATACACTAGTGAAGTTAATGGTCCACCTTAAGCATGAACTCGGGATTAGCGTGAACTGCGCAATCAAATGACTCTGTTTCGTAATTAAGAATATTCTCATGCTTCCTTATCTTCTTACATTACTCTGAAAAGAGATCAAATCGGACGATTTCTAAACTTCTTGCACTCCTTTTACAGTCTTGCTAACTTTTTTCGTGCTACTCTTGTCTAGTTTTCTGTCGTGATGTGTATGGATGTATGTATAGTAGTTTTATTGAGAGATAAACACATTAACTAGTTAATTATACCTAATCGTTGTGAAACATACCTATGACTAATAGTTTTACTGTCTGTCTGGCGTTTCAATAAAAAATGAATAGTTTAATCATTCGTTAATTTATTTTATTTGTACCAGTAGTTGAAATATTAATAACAATATGCTATTATTATATTAGTGTTCAAGTTTTTTTAATTGTTTATAAAAAATATTAGCTTTGATTGCTTGCCTTTTAAAGAGGAAGTTAATTTGCTCAATTGGGACCTTTTGCAGCTTTAAGTCTTAATTATCTTGAAATATAATTTTAACGTAATTCTTGTATATACGTTAGTCTCATTGTAATCACAGGAATCCATGTAGTTTAATTACCAGAAATTGAGTCTATAAATTACAATTTTGATACTCTGAGTCAAAATAAACGCAAACCTCGTTGCGAAAGGGTTAATTTTGTGTTATTTTGACGTTACCATCCAAGAAAAAATGCTTCTGAGAATAAGCATATTTTGATTCCGAAAAGTGTTTAAGTAATCGTTTGTCCGTTTAAACAGTTTATGTATTGTATATTTAACAATTATCAAATATCATTCGTATTTGTTGATTTAATCTACGCGATTTCCAATACAAATGTTGATAAAAGTATAAATGTTTTTTCAGAATTAAAATTTATAACCCTTTTGTTTTAACAGAACAAAAAACAGAATAAATTTCATCACAAGGTGTAAGGCAATTGGACCTTTTAGTTTTTGTAATATTACTTTCAACGTTGAGGCAGCTTAAAAAACGGTTTTTCCTTCCTTACTTGTTCTTTGTGGCGTGAGCCGGCGACAAAAACAAATTGCACACGTTATTATATCAGTTTTGTAACAACGTTTCCGGTTAGCGCGACTTTCTTCCTGCTACATACGATGTACGAGCTAGGTGAGACGGTTCTTTCGCTCTGAATGTCCACGCGTGAACATATGTATTGTACATACATATATGAACGTCCACCGTACACCTGTTTATAGTACTTCGGTAACCCTTTGCAATTCAAAATACTTCTGCTACTTCGTTCCAACTCATCCAATTTATTTAGCCACTTTACATAATTACTCACATAATTGAACACACACTTTAGATCGGAATAACGTTTTTATAAATGGATTTAACAACTTCAACGATTTTGTAAAGCTAGAAGGATTAGTTTGGTAGATGAAAATTTTGAAAAAATTAGATTTGCTCGGTGTCGCGAAAAATTAGTGAAGCTTCTTTTCACGACTTTTTTATGAAACCTTCTACTGACAATATAAAAAGCGCGTTTCGTAGATTCATATGTACATCCTGAGAATTTCATCTAGACTGATCACTTGGTGTATGAGTTATTAAAGCAGCCTTTATTATTTAATATTTAATATATCGACACATTTTCTATTCGGTTCATATTCACATCATTCTCGAACTCTTTCATAACCATTGATGATATTGTTGTAGCTTGCACAGTCATGCGCTTTGTCAATATTGTATCGTCCTGACAACATAATTATTTCGAACTGCCTTCTTAGTATGTTGGGAACTTCGTTATTATATTTTTTTCACCTTTTCTGTGTGACTTTTCATTATAAAAATAGTAAGATAGTATTTCTGTTTACTCTTTGTAATAATAGCTTTATAGTGGAATGTTAAAAGTACTTTTCAATTTTTTACATTTCTGTAATTTGAAAAACTACGATACACTTTTTTTTTATACAACTCCGATTAGCAAGGTAAATACTAGTTGTTAATAAAATTTATGTTTATAGCTGTTGATTCCGGAAGTTCGAATATGACGTATACTTAATTCTACGAAACAAAAGTTTCATCGGCCAAAACAGTAGTCACGAGGCGTTGTGATCAACATCGATTTCGCCAGTGTTCCTCCGTGTCGTCGCAAGCTGGCGGAACGGGATTTACGACCACGTAAAATTTAGTACACGAAGTAAGATATTCGAGGACGCTACATCATTGTTAATGTCTTACTATTTTAGTTTAAATGTTGTTTAAACGTTTAGAAGTGCTTAATTTGTAAAAATATTACACCATTGTGTTTTAACAGAGGAATGGATAAATCAGTTAGATATCATCAAAACGAGGTCGTATTTAGATTCATCTTCGTCTAGTTAGTGTATCCAACCTGCTCTGACAATGAGTCATTTCATTTCAATATATGTACAACATGCTACAATCTATGAAAGTGCAAATTTTCTTCGATGTGTGATTCTCTCTCTTGCGATCTCAGGAACTGCTAAGAAATTAGAGACTGTGGCAATTCAAATATTCAAGACGATGCGAATAGTACCTGCTTGCAGTGCCAAGAATCGCCGAGGCTCGGTTTGCAAGCCGCTTGAGCAGAATTCTCCTTCCACGGTTTTGAATATGCAAATCTGAACACGATCAAGCAGTTTAATCACCCACCATTATACATTAACCCGCCCTTCTTACATTCTAATGCCATTTTTTAACAACTATGAACCGCAATGATGCCGTTTTTCAAATACATATTTATAATATTATTTTGCTAAAACAAACCACATATCTACATAGTACATATATTAGTTTATAATAAATCTTCGTAGGTTGCACTAATTTAACTTTCGGATAGCGAATCTTTTTAACAACTACGTAGTTGAGTGTACTTGGAACCATTTACAGCTTTACTTAGCAATCTGTTTACCAATATTTCTTAAAGTACAGTTCAAAAGTTCGTTTCACAAGAGCCTAAACGCGATATCATTTTCAAAATCAATTCTTCCTGTAAAACATTTTATATAGTTCGAAAGTGCATCTAAACAATTAATACACATTTCATCAATAATGTATTGAATTCGTTCATTAGGCCGTTAAACAAGGTCCAGGTAGGTACCTTGCAAGCTAAAGAAAACAGATTTAAAATATAAATTTGAAAAAAAGTTTAACTTTGTACACTTATTTTTTGGGAACTCTGCAACGAGCTCCAAAATGTTGCGTAGTATGTACGTTTTGAAATGTAAATCTCCTCAAATATTGTTTAATACATACTTGTTATAGCACGGATGTCTCTAGTACAGGCCGGAACATGGTTTTGGCAACGCTGTCATCGGTCCGATTTGAAGTGATTTGGGAGTCGTCCGCGTTATACACGGCCGTCTCTACATACATATATGCTATGATTGTAACATGTAGATATAATATAGATTTACTGTAAATATTAAGTGTAATTTATGTTTGTAGTGTACAAGTGTAATTATTTTCTTATTTTTATATATATATAATATATTAGTGTTAGAATTGTTAAAATTAAACAATACGGTACGTATAAAATAATCGTAATCTTCATTTCGTATTGAACAATATTTTCAGTGTTTATGTTAATGAATATGAAAACCGTAACGAATCGGTACTGCCTATAAAGAGTAGTTCTATGTATAAGCGTTGTGTACCCGAGTGCAAAAATGTATATTCAAGTCTTTCACTTTCCTCGGGATGAACAGTTAAAGAATAAGTGGATACAGATTATAAATAGAAAAAATTGGAAATCTAGTAAATGGTCTGTTGTTTGTGCAAAACATTTTCCGAAAGAAAATTTTAAATAAAATGTATAAATAGAAAAGATGCGTTGAATTAATACTAATCCTTTTATAAAACCTGGTTGATCCAGGGTGAACTTATTATTCTAAACTTACCTATTCTAAACGGTAAAATAGAATTACCGTCTATATACAATAACGAAGATCTATTATAACGGGCGATGCATTTAAAACAGAACACCTGAATAACTCGCTTGATTTTGGATATAGAAGAAAATGCCTCGGTCCAAACTTATTTGGTACCGAAGGACTCATCGTCCGATGCTAATAGTTTTTTTGATGGGTGGAGGCGTCAAGGAGATACGAAAGTCAACTCTGTTTTTTTAAATGGAACAGTATGTTGTTTTACTTACATTCCGATAGAGTATTTCAAGACGAACATAATGACCTATTATTACGGTCATTCAAGGTCACTCAAGGTCAACTGCAAGAGAAATGAAATTGTCTCGAAGCACTCTTCGAATACTTCGACGATTTAGATGTAACATGTCATTTACTGTTGCTGGTATAAGTGTTCAAATTGGGGACCTTGAACATGGATACGTAGTCTAAGACGTTGCAATACCGATGGCACTGCCTGATCAATTTCATTTTTATCCATTACAGAGCAACCTCTTTTTATTCTTTCTTGCATGTACTTTGGTTGTTGGTTTTTCGCGGTATAATTGGATATTGCATATTACGAAGCCGTACTCTAATCGGCAATTAAACTACTAATAACATTTGCGTGCATAGACAAGATACAATGTGATCGAATGTTTGTTTACCTTCTGTGACCCTTGTCGGCAATTACAAGAGCAATATGCCAACAACCAGAGAATACACAAAAGTATTCGAAGGGTGCTTCGATACAATTTCATTTCTCTTGCAGTTGACCTTGAATTCATTACTTTGTGTAATGAATAATTACAAAAGAATGTACCAATTTACAACTGTACAATGTAGTCTTTTGTTCACTTTTTGGAACGTTATAACCTATAATGCTCCATTTCACTCTCACAAAATCGTATTGTAATCTTTGTTATTAAATGTAACAGTAATTTGCAACTGAAAGAATATGTTTGTCCATACCAATAATCCAATGCTTTTAGTACAATATTTAGTATTTGGCGAATTAATTATTAGGTTCTTTATTTCAAACTCGAGCGAGTGACTTCAATTTCGTTAAATTTGGAAATTCTCAATGGAGTGACATTTCTCGGTAGTAGTACCGTGTCCTAAACTCAGGTTCATGAGAGCGTTACGTCACGTCAATACCAAGATCACACGAACACACTGTTCCACTCCCATTTCTACCTGCAGTTCCACCACGATGCACACGCGAATGAACTGGAAATCCCTGGTATCGATTGCACGCCTCTTCCTGGTGCGCTGTACCACCACCGCATATGTAAACATTTCAAATTGTCTTTGCTTGATGTTAGCATAGAAACTCTGTCGTCGCAATTAATAATAATTCTAATGCGTATTGGATACGTTCGTGGTCTTCACGCGAGTCTTCGCGTACGGAAGAAGACTAAACCATATCGGTAATTTAGTTTTTACTAGCTACACCCAGGCTACACCTCGGGTTTGTAACACAGCTAACCAAAGTGGAAATTTGCATAGGCATGCGCAATTTAAGATTTGTGTTCTCAATGATTATATCCTGGGTATTGCTCTTTTCCATTAAATAACCTCGGCAGTTTGTTATGTTTTAATAAAAAAAGCGATGCAAATGAAGATGAAGCGTTTTAAAATATCTTGTATTGAAAACGGTAATCGTTAGAAAAGAATCAAATTACCTTTCAGTTATACAAGTTTTTCACTTTTTAGAACTTTCGAAATGTTAAACCTCATCTTCGGTATAATGTACTACACGTTCATCAGATTTTTCCAAAATTAATAAATATACTACAGATAACACAGTTAGGCGTATTAGTTCATTTGTTCGCCTATTTTATTTATATATCGTGAAATTTGTGAACATTTCGATGCAATGTTTTTGAAAATAATTACGTTTGAGCATATCAACTTTTATCATACATATTTACGTGTCTCATACTGGTGAGTAACTGATCGTATAAATGCGTAGACTCGATACGTTCGGTCATATAACGTTCATACGAATGTCTCAGTAGGCATATAAATAAAATGACCTTATAACATTTAACTGGAGACACATTTATTAACATATGTAGAACATTTACATACGTATATGTATACATATGCATATTTTCCTACTTCGGTAGATAACGGTCATGCTTAGTAGAGGCAATGGTGTCTCAAATTTGAAAGATGGCGGTGATTACGGAATAAGTTTATTCTATTACATTAACTTCTTTCAATCGAAGTAATGAAATTATGCGACAGGTACTTATAAATACATTATGAATTTTATGCATTTATGACATAAATATAAAGATCAAATGCAAAACAGGGAAAACATTTATAGAATTTAAATGTACCGTTGTAATGTTTTCAACTCGATAACATTGTTAAAAAACATTTAGTTCAAGTCTATGTACTTACGAAAATGTCTAATTAACACCAGAGGTATCGACAGTTAAAGCGACTCCTTTTCAACTCCTTCTAAGAATTGCAAGAATATATTCGATGGTGTTCGATGTAACGTTTATCGCAATGTGTGTACAGGCGAATAAATTTATTTAACAGCTCTCCGCAAAAATAACTACACAATTTTAGTATTAATAAAATAAAAGTCTGAAATAGGTCGCTTTAACCTGGTTCTAGCGTTAATCAACATATTACGCTAATGTCTGTGACATTAAATAACGACGATCGTGCAGGAATAAACCAAGAATAGTTAACAGTTTCGTATTTTAACCATGGAAGACTAGTCTCACCTGCCAAACGTGAATTTGAAAGACCATACGGCCTAAAATAATTTATCTATTTGCAAAGTCTCGTCAAACCTCTGTGTGTATCGAGTAATGTGCTTTGTAACTATCCTATCAAAAGCATCGGCTGAACAGGTGGGTGTAAAAACAAAACGGTATATCCGCTGATGGCCTCATAGATTTTACATCTGTGGTTAAGGGTTGATCGCCTGGTTTATGCTTTCGCGTAATAACGATGGTACAACGGCGATACATTTCGAGTGAAACGAAGTTGGATAGCCAATGACGACGTATGCCGGGCGAACCGAAAAATGATCAACCGTCGTTCCACCCGGAAATCGTCATCCTCGGAACTCGGACCTAACCCGGCCAGGTTAGGTCTGGGTTAGGTCGATTCCGAGAGAGGTCGTCGGCTGCATCAGCGTGTTCGTGTTCCCTTTCATGCGTAGGCGTGGCGTAAAGTGGTAGTGGGCGTGGCCACTCGCGATCAATAAAACCATCCCCCGCTCGACGTCGATGATGCTCACCTCCGAAAATTGAGGTTTTCATGGTAGTGGTGGTTCTGCGCGGGTGCATGCACTGCCAAACCACATCGATCCCTCGAACCTTCCCTTTTCACGCTACGAGCTCCTCTTCGAATTACGCAGGAGATTTCATTCGTGGCGATCACGCGAGCGTCTGGTTTCTCGAGCAAGTCACTGGCTTTTTGATACTTCCGGCATTCGTTTGTTCTTATTTTTCTACTTACCGCCTGTGCGAATCCGTGCTCTCTGGTTCTTATATACACAATGTCTCTACGTTACAAGAATTTATTCATGTAATTCTGCAGGTGCAACTGGTATTATTGCTGGGATTTAAGTGATTTTACAAGACGAAAATGTAGAGTAATATGTGTTCGCGTGAAACTGCTTTCGAGAAAATTTGTTTCGAATGTTCACATGGTACCCGTGCATTCTCCTGTTTAGTCTTAATGGATCTCGCAGTACACGTAAACTGTCGTCTCTGTTCGCGTTTACATTTATTGGGTGTATAAAAAACTAGATTTTTTTCAATCGTGCATACCTACCGACTAAATTGAAAATCTTTGTGCACAATAAAAATTCATTATCTTAATTCCAACAAACTGGAGAAAATACAAATTGATTTCCATTCTTGGTAAGCTCGATAGACTGAAGATAATATGTATAGCGATAGTTCGAATTTACTTTAATATGTTTACTATTTTCTGTTTCTCCAATCTATTTTTATTATAAATGCGTAAGATCTGCTGACTACTAATGACTTTTTAATTGGGTTTTTTCCATTTATGTTGTTCAATGGTATCGAGCGTAATTTTTAAGGAAATTTATTCGAAATGGTATTTAAGCGTCGATCAAGCGTTTTAACGGAACAATATAAAAATATTCGCAAGCTGGTTAATCCATCTAGCTTGTGGATGGTTCAATTATAATGGTTATAATCTTCCACCGTTTCATATAATTGTTTGCTTGTTCTCGATACGTCTAAATAATGTATTATTTTTCATCTTCTCTGCCGTTTCAGTTTATCCAGTATTCCGAATTAATTTTGAGAATATTTTCCCTGATTCAAAGTGCTGTTTGTCTTCTTTCGTTTGCATTTCTCTATTAGCGTGTTCTGGGTTGGTACCAATTTGCAAGATAAATATACATTGTTACGTTGGAACGCGTAGATCTCGGAATAAGATTCATTCATTGTGCGGCTTCCGTTTGCGTGGTGAATACGTGGGCGTCATTGAAAGGTCCAAAGTTCGCCGGGCCAGATTAGTCGATAACTCGGGTATCGGGGCTCCACTGTTTTAAACGAAAATGCAATATCTGATCTATCTTTTTAATTGAATTATTTAGATCACATGGCCCTTCTCAGGTTATTAGCGACCGAAGTGTATTTGTTTCAAATTATACGATTAAGTTCAATATCTTTCAGGAATGCTAGTATTTGAACGCTGGAATTTTTTTCTTGTAGCGTATTTTGTAGGCTAGCTATTGCATATTGTGTTCTCTTCATTTGGTATTTGGGACATTGGATTAAAATATGTTCGATGGATACTTCAACGTTGCACTGCTTGAAGATTATTGCTCAATGATATTTCGTTGTATAATACGTCCTCTCTTATGTGGATCGCTACTCCATTGCTCGAGCATAACGCATTTGGTCTATTTTGAATGCAGTATTGAAACCTCTGATGTTGATACACTTATTGTCTTTAAAAATGGTTTTCTGTAAACATAGAGTATTTGGTTGATGGTCCTGAATTAATTTCCTTAAAAATTTGAACCGTGCGATAAAGCTGTTTACATTCCATTGTAGTATTTTTATTGTCATATTTGCTCCATTTTATATGTGTCGCTATTTTGCTTGTACTTGGAGTTTCCTTGAGAGGTGTTCTATGATATCATATCGTGCCTTCGTCCTCGGACGATGGGAATGGGGAATCTGTTAATACGTTTGTAGCTTCTGGAGACGTTAGTAACTTCCTGGTAATTCCAGTAAAACGGTTTTTGATATTTCTGCTTGTAAGATGCGAGTAGAGTTCGTGCATAACGGCCACCAGGCTCTTGATATCCTTCACGAATTTTCGGGAAATTTCTTTAGTATCTGCAGATCCTCGGGCTTTCTCTAAGAAATTTTTAAATTCATGGTCTCGGGTAAAGGTCAATACCATTAATTTTAACGCGTTTTGTTTGTCCGTTATGCTGTCGACAATTTCCTCGATGGCAAGGAATACACATATACCGATGTTTGAAATTCTCGATAAGAACCGGATGTTTGTTGGACTGGTCAGTTTTCCTAAGGCATAAGCATAATCTTTAATCTGTATGCCGTCTTTAGCTTCTATAACTATTGCTTGTTCTTTTTGAGGAAGCTGTCACTTTGGACAACATTTGTATAACTGAGACGATGTTGAACATTGGGAATATTATTGTTTGAAGCCATTTCGGCGAAAAGATTACACCGAGATGCTTGCTTGGATATAATATGTGTAGCGGGTAAAGGATTATCCCGTGGATGACACTGATTTACACTTAGTATGCGCTATATAAGGAATTCGCACAAACCAAATGTGTTTGCTCGCATCGGTACGTGTCGGCACGTGACTCCCGAAACTCGCGTTCACGCGATACTCACAGTGGTCGGATTTGAAAAATTCAGTGACATTTCGCCAAAAATCAACTTTATTATTCATAGAAATGTTCATAGATTCCGAAAATTAAGTGAATTAATCAAATATAATTCATATTTGAATGATACAAACACTTCAAGTTGGACATTTTAAAATTGGAATCTTTTACGCGGAAAAACTGTTTTGTTTCTTCCTGGTGTCCTGATGATCTCAGTTGATATTTGGTTTCGGTTTTTTTTTGTTTTGGAGAGCATTCTTTCGAGATAAGAAATCGTACACGCCATTAATAATTACTGTATATAATGTCTTTTAAAGGTAACGTTGAATGAAACAAACAAAAATCTCAAAATGCTGTATCAAAAAATCTCAAAAAGTGTATCTTTTTTGTCCCAGAGGATCGCGTATTGTAACAAAATCGAATATTTCCATCAGATCTTTCCCTATAAGACTATGTAAAAATCATTTCTCCCGCTGTCCCACTGTTAAAGTTATTATTGTTTAATCCACCCGCGTCATATCATCTTGTGCGTATACGTTCGGATCCAGCGTTAAAACTCCGCAAAGAACTAAGACGTTTGAAAGATTTGTTTACTAGATATACTTGAAGTGTTTATCCTACGGTGCAGATGAGCCTTCGACCAAGGCTTCGGAGAGATTTTGAAAAGCTGGATTTAATATAAACTTAATGAAAAAAATGATATTATATTACAGGTAGTTTCGTCTCCGCAGCGAATAAACATTATAAAATGCAAGGAGTACACTGAAGAAACGGCTAAGTATTTTATCACACATTACAGCTGGTATTATATGCCATCATCTGTTCACAAAGTATCGATTCGTGGTGCAGAAATCATAAAGCATGCCTTACTTCCGATTGGGCAATTAACGGAAGAAGCTTTACAAAGCAGACACAAGGATTTTAAAAAATATAGATTTGAAAATACAAGAAAATTTTCCAGATTGGTTACGAATGAAGATTTATTTTATAGACTTCTTTTAACATGTGATACATATATATATATATATATATATATATATATATATATATGTATGTATATATCCACTGCACGAATAAACTGTGATAAAAAACATAAAAAATTAGAAGCGGAAGCTGCAAAATTAATTATCGAATAGCTTTCAAAGATATATAGTCGAGTAAAATTTATATTTGTTATTGTTCATTTTGTTAAAATATGTAATTGTTGTTATTTTTCTTCTTCTTTTAACCTACCTGTAAGGTAACATTACTACATTATTAAGTCCAAGTTTCATGTCGATATCTCTTATGCTTGAAAAGTTATACACAAATGTCACTGAATTTTTCAATGCCGACCAGTACCGTGGCATTTGACCTTTTTATCGCGTGAGAAGCACTGAAATTTCGACAGTCTTGTTGTTAAAACTTTTATCTTGTATTACCTGTGTATAGGTATAAGCGTTTGCGACTGTATTTTAAAGTTAGGACGAATGAATAAAAATCAACATTTTCTTTAGGTAAATATTAAAGGATGTTTTACCGGCTGAAGGTCAAGTTGTAATGCCGGGACGTGATTTTCTTTTTACATAGGATCGAGTCTAGAGAAAACCCCGACCGTGATTTTGCTTTCGCGTTCCCGATATTTTCAGCTCGCCACGGCAAGGCCATTATCTTGAAGTCTGAGCGTTTCCAGATGGCCATTCGAGAGCGCGTTCACAGTTTCCTGCTGTGCATGGCACAAAAAAGACATGTTTTCAGGAGTTTCACAGCTCCTTATGCAAACTATCGGTATCTCTCCTCTACAATATCGTGGAAATAGGAAATTTTCCTGTCCCTTGGTGGAAAAGCATTACACATTCTGACATTATACGTGAATCGCATACATATGTGTTGTAAAACCAAGAATAACAGTTATTTTTTAAATTCAGTTTTATCGTTTAATTCACATTCCGCGCGAAGGCGGATCATTTTTACATACAGACACCTTCAAAGTTTGCTACTTTGAGCAATTTGTACGAAAACGACGTACCTCCACAAAATAATTTATATCTTATAATATACAATATTAAGAATATTTTCTTAAATTGCAAAAAAATGTTTGTTATCCTTTTCCTGATAGTATAAAGATGAACACAATTGTTGTCTCAACATTTTCACGATTCTACATTCCACAAAAATTAGTCAATTTGAACAAACTCGAGATATTGGAGGTCCACTTTCTTGGAAAAAGTACATTCTTTAAATTAAAAAAAGATTCATTCTAATTGCGATGTTTGTCCCACCGTATCAAAAAGAGATGCTTCGAGAAAAATGAGTTTAAAGTTTTGGGTGAAAATTAAAGCCTGTTACTAAAAAGAAGAAATGAAGAAAACTGGAAAGTTGATTTTTTCTGAGATCTAGACTGGAATCTCCCCTTAATCCTAACTGGTAATAACAAGTAACGCAGGCAGTAGAAGTGTAAATTGAATTCGTCGCTTTTCAATTGTCTGAACTTTGTCTGCGATGCACGCATACGCAAAGATTGCTTGTATTAATGTTGGCATTTCCAAGCATAGAAAATAAGTCAAGTTCGTGTTTCTATTCCTCAGAATCCTCAAATTTTTAGAGCATCTAGTACCGTACTGGATGTGCATTTTATTCAAACAGAATGTTGAAATACGGAACAGAAAAAATTATGCAAACCTATGATTGTGCGGATATTTTGCACCTACAATCAATTTAGATGGTGCTGTCAACATGAGCATACAACGGTCCAACCGATGGGTCGAATAATTTCTCAGAAAAACGAACACTTTTTCTGACAACGAAAAGACCTATACCTTTAACGCTAAACCTACCACGGTCAAATGACCGGTCTTTATTTCACAATTATTGAAATTATAAAAAGGCTTTCATAGGAAATGACTAAATTGACCTTTTTATTTAAGCACGAATTATAATGAAAACCGCACAACGTTTAAGCAAATTCAAAGTTCTCATTTCTGTAAGACGTTTCACTTTAATATGTTTTGTGCTTGGTAGGTTTAGTGTTAAATATCTGTAGACCGAGTTCCCATTTCACGCCGATTTTCGTTTATTTATATTGTATTGGTCATTGTGCTGTAACAAAATACGTAGAGAAGTTGAATCCTGCAGCCACAAACGTTTCTTTTTCTTTTCATTTAAAGTGACACCTCGATACCTGAAAAACAGTATATCCGTCATTGAATTTTGCTGTTTTTTAATTTGGAGAAACGATCAAAGTCCAACGATACGTCCTAAGCGACCGTTAATAGCGTCAAAGTGGTGTAAAGTCATTTTGCAGCATGATGACGCTAGGCCGCATTCTGCAAATATCACTACGGAGACTATATTAGAATTGGAATGGGAAGTTCTTCCTTACCCTGCTTACTCTACAGATGCTGCACTTTCCAACACGGTCCGAAAGGGCAGCAAAAACTTGGATAAAGTGAGAAATCGGGTGGATAGTTTTCTTCCAAAGAACCTATATTTTTCCGCCGTGGAATCCAACTCTTACCAAACAAGTGGAAAAGATCATTTCTACAAAACTTTTCACAATATCATTTAAAAAAGAAACTTTAAGGTAATAAACCCGCAAAACTAAATTAACCACCTAATATTTCCGACATTGCGTTGACAGAACAAGTCGCACTTCGTTTGAACTTTTTTACTGCAACTTCGTAAATGGAAACTTACTTCAGAGACACCCTATATATCGCTTCGATGTATCATTTAAGTCACGATGTTAGGTTTTGTTCCCGCTTTCATCCATACATCACAGTACATTTCCTTGAACCGAGTAGAAAAAGTAGAATTTCTAAAGGTGCTTCGTTTCTATAATGAGTGGATAATTCATTATGTAGAACTGGTGACTACTGTATTCCACATTTGCATTGGAATTCTTGTTCTCTAAACAGGTGAAATTTTTTGAAGTATCATTAAAATATTAATGTACGCTAGACGTATGTACCACTAGACTGCAGATTTTATGCAATTATGAGAAAGCTGAGTAGGCAAACTTTGAAATAATAGGAAGATTAATAAGATTTAAGAATGTCAATATATTACTTTAAATTTATAAAAATTATTATACAAAGACAGATCTTTATATTTAGTTTTTACTGTGAACGATGATTGTTTATATTGTATGTGAGAGTTCAGAATGAATGATACAGATGGAAGAGTGAGCGCTAAAGTGAGTGAGAATCCAGAATGTGAGTGAGTGAGATTGTTTGAGGTTAGGGGTTCCACGTCGAGGGGGACATGCACGATGCATGCCGAGCACGTGTGTGAGCTGGAATAAATGTTTAATATCTAGTTGTAAGCAATACCATTAAAGTACATTAGTAAAGTAACATGTATTTTCTATTGTTTATTCACCACATTTACATATATCCAACAATGAATGAAGAAAATTTTTATTTTGCATGGAGATCCGCAGACTATGTACCACTTAAATGAGTAATCATTAATTATAGTATCATTCTTCCATTTTAGAAAGTTATTATTAAAACGATCTATATTTTTACCAATTATAAAATAATAAACTGTCTACCTCTATGTGAAAATTATAAAGAAATTCATTGCCATTAAAATTGTTCTGTACCCTTATATACATATAAATAACTACATTGGTAGCCACTTGATTTGTTTGATAGAACCTTTTTTTATTATATATTCCGATAAAAATTACAAATAAAAGGATATATATATATAAAATTTCGAAACGAATGATATTGTAAAAAATTTTGATAACCTATTTTTTATTCTTATGTTTCAAAATTGTTCTTCCATTGTTAAACGCTTGGAATGTATTTAACAGATAATGTAACGATAATGTAATGTAAGATAATGTAACAGAAATGAAACTACAAACTTTACGTGGTAGGAGATAGTAAATAAAAAATTTTGAGATAAATAATGAAAAGTCGTACTACTTATTCTGTATAAATTGAATTCTAGTTTACAGTATAAAATTAATATATCATTATCAATTTGGACGGCGGATTTTTATGCAAAATAAAAATATTTGTGTTGATTACAAGATACAAGAGCTACCTAGACATTTTCTCCTTTTTTTAATAATTTTATTCGGCTAAAAGCAATTTTTTATGTATTTTTAGTTAACAGTGTAATCATTGACACTGTTGTTCGATGGTGTGTATTAAAAATGTTAACAGTGTTATTTAAAAACACTGTGCTGCTTTTACTGTTCATACTGAATGTTCTTATTGTTTCCCATTCGATCTACTTATTTTAGTCATAAATGCAAAAAATTCGCAATCCCATCATTGTTTATACTGTTTCCATTGTTAATTTTGAAATTATGGAAATAATAATTTCACGAACTAACCAGTTTACTCGAATGTTTATGTCTTTACTGCCATCGTTCGAATCAATCGCACATTTGGATGGCAACGTATACACAAGAAGTTAACTGTATACTTATCCATGAAGAATGATTGGAATTGTATCCCACCGGGTATGCGTGTGTACGTGATATGGATTTAGATGACCATGACTCACCTCGAATCGATTTCCTCTGCCCTCAAAACGACGCGTTTCATTTAAGAATAACATTGTTCTTATTCTTATATCGATCCGTCTTTATCTGTTCTCCGTGATTACAATAGCTAGCGTTCTGAGACGAATGGACAAGCGGTCGAAGAATCGAATCACCGAATTCCATCGCGTGGATATTTCGTTACTTTCGGAATTACCAGAGATGGGTAAAATAGTATCTTATGTAAGAAGAATAAGAAAACGGAGATGTGCGGAGAGATTTAACAGAATATATTTTGGAGTTCGGAGGTCGCTGACGAGAGTGTACTCCTTGACACACGCAGCTCGAATGTCGTCCCGCTCGGAAAAGTCCCTTTCCTCAGCGACGTCTTCTAGGGTCCGAGACAATTTACGACCCTTGCGGCGCCACGCTGTCGGGGCCCGTCGTTGCCGGTACTCACTCTCGTCGCCGTCATTCGGGGGTGTTCGTTATTTTTCTAACACTCGGCCATCCTGCAGTCATACTTGTCCTCAAGTATCCTTATGTGGGTTTCTGTAACAGGAGAACCAAAAACATGCCTGAGTAATCAGCTCTATTTTGTCACTATCAACCCTAAGTTTGGGACAGAATCCATCGTAACAAATAAAATGTTCGTCAGTCGACGATACTTCCCTTTTTCCAGCGAATCAACGATTACTGGATATGAATACATCGCTCGTTTACGGCCTCTGTAGGTATTCGTTGCGTGGTGCAACCGTGTATTCCAAAGCGACGTATTAGTTGTGTTATTGATCCTCTCAAATCCCAAATGATGCTTCGTTGATTCAGTTTTTCCTTTCGTCCAGATGGTCAGCCAGTCTGCTTTCTGCTTCGCCAATGCAGTGCAATCATGTAATAGCGACTGTCATCACTATCACCATGATACCAATTTCATCATCATCCGATAGCGGCCAGACATCACTATCGGCCTGACGGCACAAAATCATCATCGTCTGGTAGCGGCTAGACATCACTACCAGCCCGACGGCACAAGGATAATCGTGCAATAGCGGCTAGACATCACTATTGCCACGATCTCAGCATCATCATCGTCCAACGGCGGCTAGACATCACCGTTGACCCGATGGCACAAAATCATCATCATCCGATAGCGGCTAGACATCACTATCGGCCTGACGGCACAAATCATCATCGTCTGGTAGCGGCTAGACATCACTACCAGCACGACGGCACAGAAATAATCATTCAATAGCGGCTAGACATCACTATTGACATGATCTCGGCATCATCTTCATCCAACGGCGGCTAGACATCACCGTTGACTCGATGGCAATCAACAGCTACTCTCTCCTTCATCGCGGTCGGAGTAGTCCATGCTGACTTCGTTTCGGTAGTAACAATTCTGGTCAGTTCCACCTTCGTGTGCCTCCGCCTGACCCTCGTTCGCCGTTGTAATCGTTACCTGCAATTAGCTAAATGGTTACGTTCAAACATGCCTTACAACCTACTCAATTGCCGCAACCCAAGGTTTCAAACGTTCCGCTGCGACGACCATTTTGGCTCGTCTACCTCCCTGTCGTAAATCTTCGACCTCGTATCGGTCGTTCACCAGTACTCGGTGAATTTTGAACGGCCCCTTATATTTGGGACAGAGCTTCCTGCTCTCCCCTGTCGCACGTTCACTGGTTATTTCCACCATGACCAAATCCTCTTCCCGGTATTTTGTAGCTTCTCGACGGGTTTTATCATACCGCTCCTTCTGCTGTCGCTGGTCCTCTGCAATATGATCGGTGATCCTTGACCGAAGGTCCCTCAAGTCCAGGCGATGTATCTCTGATTGAACCTCTTGCAGGATACGTGCCTCCGCCGTGGTTTTGACATTGTATCCCATCAACGCTTCTGCCGGTGTGGCTGCGATACCTTTATTATACGTCGTGTTCATCGCACTCTGAACTTGTTTAATATAGTCGTCCCACTTGTCCGACTCTTTCCCAGCCACGGTTGTTGCCAACGAAGCTACAATGGTTCTGTTGTATCGCTCGCATTGTCCATTAGCACGTGGGGTGGCAACTGCGTTCAATACGTGCCGAATCCCATATGTGGTACAAAATATTTTGAACGTTCTCGCCGTAAAAGCCGTGCCCCGGTCGCTAATAATACGAGACGGAACTCCAAACAAATGCACCACGCTTAGCAATATTTTTATGGCTCGCTTAGCCTTTGTATCCTTCACGGGCTCAATTATTGTAAATTTCGTGAAGGCGTCCACAATGACGAGCAGGTATTTGTTTTTTCGTGCACTCGTCTCGAACGGTCCAACATGGTCGATGTGTATTGAGTGGAAAGGCACAGGGACCTTCTCTATGGGGTGCAGTTTGCCTTGCTTCTTGCCAGATGTCCGCTTGTAGTAGGTACAGTTCAAGCACGCTCCTATATATTTCTTCACGAACGCTGTCATCCCTGCAAACCAGTAATTCTCACGAATTCGACGCAACGTTTTTTCCAGCCCTAAGTGACCCGCATCATCGTGACACAGACGACAAATTTGGAATCGTGCTGCTTTAGGCACCACCCAGGCGGTCCGTCCTTCTTCTAAGCGTCTATAAATCTTGCCGTTCTTGAGCACGTAGTCAGCGAAGTATTGCTTCGTATCCGCATTCCGTACACGTTCCGTTAAAATTTGTTGAATTCGACATAATTGATCATCCTGCAATTGAGCGGCCAATATCCAATCCGCTTCTGTTATGTCCACAGGATAAATTTCCACGTTCTGTATCGGACTTCTACTAAGAGCATCGACGTGTTGCATTTTTGTTCCCGGCCGATATTCAATACTAAACGTATAATCCTGAACTTCTAACCACCACCGTCCTATGCGTGGTATTAAATCCTTTTTTGTGAAGGTCGTACGAAGTGCATTACAATCCGTAACGACCGTAAAGTTAATCCCGAGCAGGTATACCCGAAAATACCGTAAGGATAGTACAACGGCCATCGTTTCCAGCTCGTAGGAGTGGTATTTACTCTGGTCGTGGGTCGTTTGTTTGCTAAAGTAGCCTACTACCTGTTGTGTACCCTCAGCGGTGTATTGAAATAAGATAGCACCCAATCCCAATGAGCTTGCGTCGGTATGCAATTCGGTTCGAAGCGTGCCATGAAATATCGCTAGAATCGGTCGACCCGTGAGGGCCTCCTTTACCTTAGCAATAGCTCTCTCTTGCGCGTCTCTCCAAATCCATGGTGAATCTTTCCTCAACAGTGTCGTTAAAGGGGTGACTAATGTGGCATATCCTCGGATAAACTTCCTGAAATACCCTGACAAACCAAGAAATTGTCGCATTTCTCGTACGGAGGTTGGTCTCGGCATTGCTAAAATGGCTTCCACTTTCCTATGGCCTGGTTTTACACCGTCTGCACTGATTTCGCGACCAAGATAATCAATGCTGGTCATCAAGAACGAACATTTCTTCAGGTTCAACGTTAAATTATGCTCTCGTAGCTTATCAAGAACGAGTTGAAGGCGTTGTAGACCCTCCGTGACCGTAGTCGAAGGTATTATTATATCGTCGATATAGGGTAATGCAATCGAATTTTTCAACTGACCCAGTACAATGTTGATTAGACGTTGAAACACAGCAGGAGCATTCGTTAGGCCAAAGGGCATCCGCAAGAACTCATAATGACCATCGGGTGTTACGAACGCGGTCTTTTCGATGGATTCGTCGCTCATTTGTACTTGGTAGTAACCAGAGGACAAATCCAAGCCTGTAAAGTACTTATTACCCCCTAAGCGGTCAATTTGATCTTCTATCAATGGCAAAGGGTACCGATCCTTGATAGTGTTCGCATTCAACCGTCGATAGTCTATGCACAACCGATAATCCCCGGTCTTCTTCTTTATTAAAGTTATTGGGCTAGCATACGGCGACGTAGATTCCCGAACAATACCGTTACCGATTAATTCCGCGATCATATCGCGTGCAATTTTCCTCTCCGCTTCCGACATGCGGTACGGATTATAACATACCGGTGTCTCAGTCGTACAACGGATTTTCATCTTCACCGTATCTGTTTTCCCGAGCGCTCGCATAGTTGTTGTAATTCGATCGGCGTATGTCCTCATGAGTTTCATGCATAAGTCCTTACTCGCATCGTCAACATCCCCAAAAACCATTTCATTTAAATTCAACATGTCTTCTGTTGTACAAATATCCACGGTACTCCGTTGAATCTCGTGAAATTGAGGTATCTCCCGTATCATAATATTATCTTGCCGTTTGATGAATACGACGTGAGCTTGATCCAAAAAGTCTCTTCCAATAATCGCCTCATGATGCATTTTATCAGCATTAACTATTATTGCTCGTACTTTTGCTGTGGCCTCCATTACTTTTATGATTACGTCGGCAAACAAGCTACTAACCGTTCCAGACCCACTAAATCCCCGCAATTCTAATTGACTGCCGTTAATTACTTGAAGCTTCAAATTTATCGCTACCGGTTCCTGAATCAATGTACTCGAACTCCCGGTATCCACGAGACACGTGATCCTTCGGCCGTTAATTATAGCCGGTAATAAATACATATTGGTTTTACCAGGACTCACCCGTGTTATGTCGATCCTTTTTGCCCGAACACAGAATTTATCCAGGTGACCCCGCTTGCTGCATGCTCGGCAGGTAACCGGGACCCTCGTGCACCTGGTCGAAATATGGCCCAAACCGTCGCAGTTGAAGCACCTGATCGACGGTCGTTGTAGGTCACTCGACGTTGTGGCTCCGGCAGGTTTCGTTGCTGATGATGTTGAGGCCGTCGGTTCTGGTCGCTCCGTAACTGCGCTGCGACGGAAAATCGCCGGTCGTGTTTCCGACGCCTTTGCTGCCGATTTGATGGTCATTGTCCGTGGCATTGACCCCATCTCGTTCATCGCAGCGTACAATTCGTCCACATGCTCATAGCGATTTGAACGAATTGTCCGCTCGACATTCTCGTCCCCAATGCCGCCAATGATAGCGTCCTCCAAACACGCATCTGGAATGTCGAGCTTTAATGCTCGTAGTTTGGACAATTTTTCAAAACAATAGTCTCCCAATCTTTGTCCAGGGCTCGCCGAATACATCGCTGCCTCTTTCAACAATCGTGCGAACGGTAGTGGTCTCTTGAATCGTCGAATGAGCAGAGATTTCAACGAGCTCCAGGTGTGCTCGTTCTTCAGCTCTTCGTCATACATTCGTCGCGCATATCCTTTCACACCGCGTCCAACAACTAACAAAATATTATCGTCGTTCCAACAATAACGACGCGCGAGTCGGTCGACTGTTCGGACCCACTGTTCGACATCCGCGTTGTCTCGCGACGGATCAAACTTTGGTACCGTGCAATCGTCACTCACCGGTCTCGCTTGTACACTTTTCAATTCCCGTTTAAGACGTTTTACGGTAGCCCGTAAATCTTCCGACGAAGAACTGTCTACCGACGTATGTTCCCGACGGGAATGATCGCGCGAGTGTTTTCGCGAGTAATTCCTCCCTCTTGATCGGGAACGACTTCTCCGGTGTCGTTCACGCTCTCGAGACGACTCACGATCGCGATCCGCCACATAATCCCGCGAATTACTTCGTCGTTGATCTCGCGATTCCGTATTTTTACGAATCCGCGACCGGTCACGTCTACGATCGTTCCCTCGATCTCGCGAATTATCCCGCGGACGACCACGCGAAACTTCACAAGATCTCTCACGAGATCGCTCGTCCGGCTGTTCACGTTCGCGCGAACGTCCCCGTGAACTGTCGCGTGAACGCCGTTGCATTTTGCCACTTGATCGGCCCATTGTTCACTAATAATTAGCAAGCACGATCTCGCAACACAACACAAATAACGCACTTGGCACGTGTGGCTAACAAGTCTCACACTGAAGTTTCTGACGACACTCACACTGGCACAATTGCGTAAAAACGTCCAAAATTGCACTACAATGCTGCCGATTAATTGCGCGATATGTGTAATTAATTAACTACTAAGCGCACGTGGCTTATCCCACTTCTGATATGTAAGAAGAATAAGAAAACGGAGATGTGCGGAGAGATTTAACAGAATATATTTTGGAGTTCGGAGGTCGCTGACGAGAGTGTACTCCTTGACACACGCAGCTCGAATGTCGTCCCGCTCGGAAAAGTCCCTTTCCTCAGCGACGTCTTCTAGGGTCCGAGACAATTTACGACCCTTGCGGCGCCACGCTGTCGGGGCCCGTCGTTGCCGGTACTCACTCTCGTCGCCGTCATTCGGGGGTGTTCGTTATTTTTCTAACACTTAATAAGTAAATAGCAAATGTTCCCATTACTTTGGAGTATGCGTACAATTTTCGAACTAAAATATTTTATTCGATGCAATCCGTTTAAAATAGTATTTTATGCGAAGAATATTGAAAATATTTGGATTTGGTCTTAAAATATTTTTGCTGAAAATAATGGATCATATTTAATACGTTTACGAGTCTAAATTGTATCCTAATAGCAGGATACATTGTAAGAAGTAGACTCGGTAAATAATGAACATACGCGTCGGACGATTCCTATTCAACAACACGTGTGTTGGTAGACCTTTCAAACTCAATTTTCTCGAAAAAGTCTCACGAAAAATTCCAGTTGTACCACCAGTTACTGACCACCCTGTATAGCTATTATAACTTTCCGTTTTATAAATCGTTTATATAAGTTAATTTCAATTTAGGATTTATCTCAATTGACAAAGACCTAATTATCGACTGCTAAAAGACGTATACGTCGTAGCTAAGAAAAGACACATACTATAATCGCTACTAATTGCGTGAATTCCAGTATGTGTTGGAATTGAAAATGAAATGTCGGAAGAATCTTCTGAACTAACAGTGCTTTGCGTCGCTAACAAAATATTGAAGAATGATAATCAATAACAACTGGAACGAGAAGAACGATTCTTGTTACAGCAATCTTTTGTGAAACAATCTTTTAAGATGGGATCAAGTATCGCATGTAGGAAATGGTCTCGCGAAGACAGTCCATTCTTATCCCTTGAGTAGGATAGAGATTCCAATTTGTCACACGTGCAACACTAAAGTACTCATAAATCCCCTTGTTCTTCTTTGCATGAGAATCTCCGTTGACGATGTAGTTCTTAGAAATATATTGGTCACGTATTTCTTTATATATTATCGTTGACATTGAAGAAACTGCAATAATCTTCAAAATTGAGAGGAAATACAAATTTTTAAATATGTTAGAAACTAGGTGATGTAGAAAAATCTTTTTTGATTTGATTGTACACTCTTATATAATACGAAGTGTACGATACGAAAATTTCACGTAAACTGAACATTGGGAAATGGATTCAACAGAATATATAGAAAGTGGTTTCCTTCCTTCTTTCCATACCTTCTATTTACTGTTCAGATTCTGCCAGAGTCGGCAGAAAAAGGTATGACGATAAAATAAACTTAAAAACTTAAAAAGCAACCATAATGGACGCCTAGTGTCTGCTGGTTTACTTAGAAAGGGTTTTTTTTACTAATGACCTTTTGTCGCTATGTAATAAATAGATAATCTGTTTTTAGTAATGTCTAAACTTTTGGCATGTTTTCTAGAACCTAACAAAATTCATGATTTTATTCCATCCGAACCGATAAGGGTTTTAGGGTTTTTCCCTTCTAATTGAAAAGGTGACAACGGCATAGATAGACAATTGACCATAATAGCGGCGCGCTCGACTCGCCTCTACCTGTAACGGCGGTACACGGCGTACTGTACCAACTCATTGTTACGCCAATTTTCACCACTCTCCCCCTCTTCCACTCTTACCAACACCTAATTTCAGCGAGACCTACTGCTTATGACGGTGGGTTCCCAATAACCTTGAATGTTTTCACTACAAACTACCAAAAACTCATTTCCATCGATTTGTAAAATCAACAATTCTTAAGATATCAAAAAATCCTTTCGCGTCCGGCGATTTCGGCGTTCTGTTTTTTCAAGACGCGAAAAAGATGCAATTATGGGACAAATGCTGCCGACCCATATTTCAGAATGTCTAAGAATTGTTCAGCGAAGGTCGTGCAAGTTGCAAAGTTTCGTAGTCTAGAATGAACAATTTGTTATTATTTTCTGTGTGTATCCTCCTCTACTAAATATGTATATTCCGTCCACCCGGTCACTGGCGTGGTGACACGAAGGCAGAATATAACACGCAGTATTTATTCAAAAAGAAATTAACTAGAACTTTTCAGAGTTCGTCGTGCTAATAGCTGGGGAATATGTTGTTAAGGAATTTAAACGTTAGAACAATTTGTTACTACGGTAACGAAAAAAAAAAGAATATCTGACATTCTGTACGGTGAAACAAATCGTCAACCAATTCGATGAGCACAGCGGAGGTTCTGAACGTTTTTGAGATTTCTCGGATATACATGTGTAGCATTTTTTCATTTATCTGTCACCGGAGAAGTCGGGGCCTGCAAATTACTTTACAGTAAACGCGTATTGTCTGAGAAAGTGCCGGCTTCGAGCTCAATAGTAATGACCCGTCGTAAACCTCTCCATAGAAAACAATCTCCACCGCAGCCGCGCCCGTAGTCCCAATGTTTTGACTTTGACGTTGCACGCTACACAGTATGCGTGGCCGCTGTAGCCAATATTACGACAATAGCCCAAAATGCGTGTGAAACGAGGCCTGCGTCCTCCGCTCTGACCCAATCGGCCGCGCATTCGGAAACGTCATCGTACTCCTCCTTGGGAACCTTCTTCTCAGGTTCGCATCGATACAATGTCACCAGCCCGAACCCATACGAGATGGCGTCTTGCCACCCCCGTGCAATCGCGTAGCAGTGGGCGGTAACGGTTTATAATATCTTAACCCTCTGCTCTTCCCCTATCGCTCGCACGGGGCAGTATATTGGACTACTTGTGGGGGGGGGGGGGGTACATTCTGGCAGGTGAGACCAAAAAAGTTTTTTGGGTCAAAAAATAATGTCCACCTCAGCGTGCATCCATATCCAGTGCGACATCGCGAACAACCCTGTATACGAATTGAATGTATCCTACCTTTGACGTTTCTGAGCTGCCAGAAAGTTTTCCTTGGAACGGAGAGAAGCTAACCGATGCATTGCACATTAGGCAAAGCGGCAAATCTGGCGGTCAAATATGTTTTGTTTTATTGCTGCCCGCATGACGCATTCCACAACTTAAACAAGGATTAGTTTTCTAAATGGCGTGTACAATATACAATTTTTAAAAAATTTGTTAGTCTTGAAATTTTTAAGAATTCTAGAGAAAATTATGAAGATTGCTCTTTCTACAAATTCTTCATGTACACCTGTGACAAAGATTTAAAATGTACGTCTAGTTGGTAAATTTGTGTAAGCTACTATCTGCCACAGTGAATATTCGGATATCACATTCGATAATGGTTCGTAATCGTAGTGCAAAAGAGTCCCACATTTGCATAGCTTAATGCGTAAAAAGATAACTAAATATATATTTTAAGAAATTTTTAAATTCTTACTATTATATAACCCTCGGGGCACATGTTAGTTATGGTGAAACGATGTAATTTATTATTGTAATACTAAATATGTAGATCACGTAACTATTCAATGAGTATACATTAATACCTCTTATTACTAGTAAAGAATATTATTATTATACTTTTCTGTGCGTCCACCGACAACGTTTTTTAGGACGGCAACGTACTGAACGAACCAGAACGTTCCGAACCTCCACCGGAGTTGTTTAGTACCATAGTAAGAAATTGTTATTTTTGTTGTTGTAACGTTTAAATTTCTTAGCAACGTAGTCCCCGCCTATTAGCACGATGAACTCTGAGAAGTTCCAGTTAATAGTTTTTTAAAGAAAACGTTATATATTCTGCCTCTGTACCGCCAGCGATCGGACAGCATGTTCTCGAGGAAAATATTTTCCGACCAGTCGTCCGACTCTAGCATAGGCATCTCCTGAGGTATAGAAAGGAGTAAAAGGTTCTCGGAACCCCTGGGGTTAGGGTAGCAAATGACACGATCTTCGGCACTTGGCCTTTGTTCGAGCATCTCGAACGCTTCTCAAGTTACCTCAAGGTTCGGATGGAAATGTATAAACACTCCAAAAACGCGTCCGATATCGGACGGCTGTGCATAACCCGACCTTAAGCGAGCACTCGTCGGATCATGATTAAGCGAGCAAAATGGACCACGCAGGGTTCTGAGGTTACTTATGAAGCGCCAGAGGACTAATTGTAGGTATGTAATTAGAGGACTAAGAATACGCTTACCTCGCCTTCCTTTTTTGTTGCTTAGCGCAGATGAGATGAAAGAGATATTTTTGTTTAAGACACGATAGCAAAACAATGAAAAAATTATTCTAATCCTAATTTCCGGCATTAGAAAAGTCAATTATTTGACTAGAATATAGTGTGATAATAGTTAAGTTTACTCTATAATTGAGTGTTTGTTTTATATTTTTAAAATAGTGCTTTTGTATAAGATAATATTAATGGTATGTATTTAATTACCATTTACAATGATATGTTGTAACCTTCGGGACCGCCCCCTTTTTCCCCATTCTCCCGTGTTCTCAGGGTGGGGCCTTACAGAGCGTTTCCCGATTTTCCAAAGAGTCGGAAGGACGACTGCCCCCTTCGATGCGCCCGAAGCGCGCTGTCCTTTGACGGGGCTGATCGGACCGCTCGCGCTCGCGCTCGCGGGTGGACGGGTGTGCGGCACCGGTGGGAAGTTCCGGCTGGTCTGGTTCACTGGAGCCGATACTCGAGGGCTGACTCCCTGTTCTTTCAGCCTTGGGACTTTGCGACATGGTTTCTTGGACCTGGGAGACTAACGCGACAACATGATCTTTATATCTTGCTGAATATCCTTATTTATACGTGTCGCATGTTGGCTGTAGACCAGTCTGTTAAAAAAATGACAATAGCTCGATGTTAGAAAGAAATTGCTGACAAACTCACAAATGGTCGACCGTACTATAAAGTCATTCCTAAGGTGCTTGCCTTAACAAAATTCTTTTGCTCCGCGTTAGAGATACGAATCAGTATTGTTTATATGAATTTCGACCATCTCCTTAAAATACATAACGACTTCATTATACAGGGTGTCCCACATAAATGGGAACACCTAAATATCTGTCGTATTTACAGTCCTATCAGAAAACTTCAGAGGACAAATTAACACTATTGCAGGAGGCAAATACAATGGTAAAGAAAAAAATTTTTATGTCGTGTTTTTTAATGAAATTTTAAGGTCATCGGTTTTTTTTAAATGAAATAGTATATTTTTTTACGATAGCACGATAGACAATAGAAAACTGAATTTAGTGGATACCACCTTTTTGACCTTAAAATGACCTTGAGCAAGAATAATCATGTTGGAGTGGATAAAATGTGGAAGTTTAAAACTTACGTGTTTCAGCAAAGATTATGCGTTGTTTACGGGGGGTTGACCCTTACAAACCACAATAAATGTTTGAAATATTTTTCATAGTAAACAGCGTATGTTTATGTTAGAGTATGTATCTGACACCTGACACCATTGGATCTGACATCATTGGACTTTTATCTATGGGGCAAGATAAAATGTATTGTGTACAAAGATAAACCCACAACGCCAGAGGATATGCGACAAAGGATTACTGCACATGTGCTTCAATTACGTCTCAGGAAATCGACAATGCCTGCAGATCGTTTAATGCAAGATTGCAATATTGCATAAACGAGGATGGTCAACATTTCGAACATTTATTATGATATGTAAAGGTCAACCCGACGTAAACAACGCGCAATCATTGCTGAAACACGTAAGTTTTAAACTTCCACATTTTATCCGCTCCAACATGATTATTCTTGCTCAAGGTCATTTCAAGGTCAAAGAGGTGGTATCCGCTAAATTCAGTTTTGTATTGTCTATCATGCTATCGTAAAAAAATATACTCTTTCATTTAAAAAAAACCGGTGACCTTGAAATTTCATTAAAACACACGACATACAAAATTTTTTTCTTTACCATTATATTTGCCCCCTGCAACAGTGTCACTTTGTCCTCTGAAGTTTTCTGATAGGACTGTAAATACGACAGATATTTAGGTGTTCCCATTTATGTGGGACACCCTGTATATATATTGTATATATATATATATATATATATATATATATGTGTGGTGTGTGTGTGTGTGTGTGTGTGTGTGTGTGTGTGTGCGTTTGTGTGTGTGTGTATAATATTACTTTTTTCAATGTTCCGTATGCACTCACCATATTCAAGTTGGGGGACATCAGTTCGATCACCTGCTGGCCTCCAGGAAATACGTACATATTGAAAATTATTTTGATTATATTTTGTCAGCTATTAGATTTAGGATACATATATGAAGGTAAATACATTTTTACGTAGAATCTTATATTCTATCGATCCACGATAAAAAAGGTGGACATTCTACTTAAAGATATCAAGGTGACCTTGGAATCTCCGAATGCCTTCACCTATATAAAAAATGTTTGCATTATAATATTTCCAGCTCTATACCATTCCAGTTTTGTATATATCATTTTTTCCTACTATAAGTATAGATAACAGGAATATTAAAGATGGTCAAAGTTATTGGACCACCGTGTATATTTCCCTACTTAACAATTATCGTATTGGTGTGAGTTCGCGTTTCTTCGCTTTCACGATTTTGTGAGTTCTGTCGGATTCCAGTTATGTCATGTCTGCCATCAACTCGGTTTTGTCGCGATTGGTTGTGCGTGAAGTTGAATAGTGGTTGTTGTATTTTCTTATTAATTTGTGAATATGTCCGCGATAGTTTTAACTAAAAGAATGGGTATGTATCGGTGAAAATCTTTTCCTATTGTCTCGTGCTTTCGCTATCGAGATTTATAGATAGAAAGTTGCCTTTTCATCATCTCTCATGCATCTCTCCCTCTTTCTACACCCCTGATTCATCTTGTATCAAATGTATTCTTGTAAATGTCTCGGAAACTATGGGAACAATCGTTTAGAACAACGTCCGCGATAACATATCAAAAAATCATCGAAAGCGGTCAGGTGAGCCATCGTTTGTATAATTACCGATTTTCTTATTAATCTCATTTTATGAACATATATAATACAATGCAATCCGTGCAATTGTTTCAGGTTATAACTCCGTTATCGGTGCAGTTACAGAAAAATGTCAAAGAAGAGGGATGAATGGTTCAAGGAGTACTACATTCGTAGGTCCATGTTCCTTTCCAGAAGTGCAACGGTGGATGTGCATTCAGCAAATGCGTTATATCTTTTCATGGAAATACATATTTCCTTGTATAATTAGATTTCTCTCGTCATTCTACGTAAAAAAGTATTGAGGCACGATAGTAAACAAATTATTAGTTATCGGGATACAGTAAATCCTCTATAAACGCATAAAAGCTGTAACGGATAAACGCATAAAATATATCCCCTCCACTTAGTAATTTGATCTCGGCTCGGGTATATCGGTGTGAGCTACTACTAATGCGACGCGAAGAGTCGCAGTTGTCGGCACAATCCAAAGGCCCGTGCGTCGTCGCAATGTAACACCAATATTTAATCTTTTTTATTATTACTTATTTTTTTATGAATCTTTCGTCGATATATTCGTGGCATTTTTCTGATTAAAACAAGACCAAACACGACATGATTTCAAATGTGTAAATACTGTTGTAGTATTTAGTGGTTTAAATGGGTATGAACGGTTCGGGCGCAAATAAGGACAGCGTATGGGAAAGAAAGAGACGCGGAGAGTCGCAGTCGCCTTTACACGCGCTGTCCTTCTCTACGTTCGGCTCGGTCTTTGAAGCTCGATAAATAGCTACCCGTAATGGATAAACGCATAGCTATCCCCCCGAGGTTTATGCGTTTATAGAGGATTTACTGTATTTTCAAAAAATCTTCCTCGAAGAAGATGCTCGGACAGTTCATGGCAATTTCCTAATTGTCGTCATTGAGGCGTGTTGTAACAACAAAAACAGATATTGTCCGTGCCTAACAATTCTGTCCTGACCGTTCTGACAGTTCTGTAGATCATCTAAAATAACGGATAATATTGCAATGTACATGAATAACCAGTAATGATCTCAACTATTTTATGAAAACAGTTGGGAAGCGTAGTCTGAAATATATAATTACAGTGTAATGGGAAAGCGATTGAGTATTTTCTTTAATAAAGACGTTTACTTCAAAAATCTTGATAACTAATAATTTTTTTACCATTATGTATACCCTCGTACCTTCTTATTGCGTAAAGTGACGAGAAAAGTCCAACTATGCATTAAATATGTATAAGTGTGTCGCGATCTCAGCGCCATGGCTGTGTATTCTGCGATTTCAATTTATTCTGCCCGAGTCTCGTCGCGTTCCGTCTAACGTCACCTGGGTTTTTCCTAATTGGTCGGTTATAAATTTCGGTGGTGGAACATCGCGTTTTAATTGGTCGTGGGTGTATCTTGAAGATTTCGTGTACCGGGGTGGGAAACTATCATTGCTGCTTTGTCGCACGGGGGTCCGACTGTTTTATGATGGCGTCGTAAGTCCCAGCGGCCCTAAAGAACTACAGAAATTTCGGAACCAGAAATGTAATGCATTTGTTCTATGCAGATGCACCATTAAAGTTGTAAAAAAGCATGGCCCCACGAATGCAATGCTCTATGAACCATTCCTTTTTCTCCTTTGATATTTTTCTGTAACTTCACTGGTAACAGACTTATAAACAATTACGTTTTTCATCTTGTGTACCTAAATATTACTTGCTAATTGTTCAGTCTCTGAACAACGCGTATTTTCCGACACTCCTTCGAACCTTCGACAACAACTAACTTTCGTCTTACATCTTCCACAAACACACCCTGCGCCCGAAGATGCAAACGAAGTCAAAACTGATTGGTGCGTTACGCGAACACCAAAAAGGTTTAAATACCGGACATTTCTCGCGTCGATGAGCACTCGAAAAGACACGTAACTCGACAACACACCTGCACAAACGGCACTTGAAACGAAACACAGCTCGACGATACACCTACGCAACTTGTTAAATACAGTTACTTATTACTAAAAACATGCTACACCTTTTATTATCCGCGAACAAGTAATCCGCGGCAATCACGCTCGCGGACTCGACGCAACACCGATTATCCTTAATTATAGTTCAGGCATAAACGTGTTTCATATATTCTACAAATACTGCAGACATCTATAGAATATTTATTACATTCTTCTCGATGCTTGTTGTTTTTCGAATGTAGAGAGTCGATGAAACTAACATTAGTCCGGCAAAGTTTAATAACTAGATACGAAGTTTGACATAAAATACACTGTTATGATAAAATTCGATTGGGTACTAGTTTCCTGAATGGTGTCTGGATGATTAATACATCAAATGTCTAGGTGGTAAGTTTGTAGAAAGGTAATTTTAGCCTAGACAATGTTTTTTTTGCAGTAAACTTTTTGTCAACTCGATGTTGTAAATTAGTCTACGATACATATCGTATGAACAGAAGATGCGAACGTCTCGGCTTAATTAACTTTCACTCGATGGTCCCCTATAGAGCAGCTGGCCGTCTTTGCACCTATTGCATCAGGAAAACGGCGCAGACTAATGAGCCTTACGACGTGATCCCGCGATCATCGTTCAGGGTTTCGAACAGTACCCCTAACATCGAAGCATGAGCACAAAAATGAAAACAGGTCACCGCAACGCATTACCCACCGGTGCACGGCATGGCAATTATTTCATAATTTTTGGAAGACTATGATCCGTGGCTGAAGACTTTTTAATGGGTTCTATTATAGCCTTCTACGATAACAGCAATTTTAATTCTGAACCAACAAGTCATCCTCGGTAACGTAATCGAATAATTTCGTTTGAGATTAAAACGTTAACAATTATTTGTAAGCTTCCTTTTGATACAGCGCAATTATTCAAGATCCTATTAACAGGCTTCTGATAAGAAAAGTGTTAATCTCTTATGGGAACTTAATGTTGCACAGAACTAAGTCCAGAAAGGTACAGAATTGAAATAGATGCATCGCAATGGTGAACTTTGATACGACTTAACGTCAAATTTTTATAACTTAATCGTCGACAGTACCTTTTTAATAACAAGATTCGCTCTACCATAATGAAATAATAGTCGAAACTTTAACCGTCGACAATACCTTTTCAATAATAAGATTTACTTTTCTATCCTGAAAAAATGGTTATTATTAACTTATCGATCAGTTGCTTCGTTTACTTTATTAAACAGTAACGGTAACAGTAAATAAACATGTAAGGTTAAAGTATTTCAATTTGAATGCACTCATTATCGATGGATCGTTGTATTCGGTAAGACGTTTAACATCCTCGTACCGTCTCAAACCATCTCAAGGAGCGCGCATACTTACGTACCTGCTTGGTGCAGCAGGTACCGACGCGCCTAACTGCAAAAAACCCAAAAGTCGCGGTAACGTAGCCAATGCAGCGAACGCTGATCCGCGAAATACTGTAAAAGCAGCGCATACCGTTCCAAGCCTTGTCCGAACGTAGGGCAACCCGACACTTTGTCACAAACGAAGGTTACGCAGACACGAGACTCTGTATAAATAAACGGACGAACAACCCAATTCAATCTATCGATTGTACAACACCTTCCAATGCATCTTTCTGGTCTCGGTAAGTCGAGTTGTAATAGTACACTCCTTTCGAGGTTGTACTTGCACTATTACCGACTGGACGCGTCAACATAACTCGTACAAACATTTTATATAACGTGGTTGTTAAATGCAGGTCAATGAAGGTGACACTTATTCGACTATATTGTTTCATTATGACATCGTCGGAAAAATCCATTTTCCATTTTAAAATTGATATCAAAGACGATAAACTTGATGACGACTTCGATAAATTACATACATTGAAAATATTCATTTATTTCAGAAACCAATACTTGTTAAAAAACAACGGAATCGCTTATATGAAAAATGCATAGACCATATTCTCCGTCGAAATTTAATACAACTGCATACATCTTACTCCATTTTTTAGTTTTTTCACTTAATTGTCACATATTTCACATTTGTATAACATTTTCTCATATCCTATCGTTTTTAATTTAAGCATTTGTCTTACATTCGATTACTACGTGGAGATTAACATGTTATTTCACTATTAATTATTCATATACTATCATTCTATCTCTCTTCTACCAACGTGTTGATCTGGAATAAGATTAGCTCAAGAACGGGTACTAAAATGAACTTATCGGATAAGTTACTTTATTCAATTTATAATATGGCCTGCGGTAGACGAATTTTCAAACGAGCGCAGGTCTTGAACGTGTTAAATCGTGTGTTAACCAGTTACGAAACTGGCCGGTGCGAGATCCCGTTTCGTTAAATCTATAATACTAACAAAGAGTGGGTTACATCGAACGATGGTAATCGTCCGGGCTGACAGACTAATGGGCTTTACGTAAGCGCTTGCATACTTGTGAACAGGATATAGGCGTAAGTGATCATTACTATTTAGAAGAAAACATTTCGGACACCATTCTTAGACAATTAATTGTAACGAGTAAAAATTTATATGGGTATTCGATTCTATGTATAGTTTTACAATTCTAACATGTGAAACCCAAATGACCCCAAATAAGGAACCCGAATATGGAGTATACCGACATCAAGTGTAAATACGTATGTATTTCCATAGGAAACAAATAAACCATATTTTTATTCTTTCCATTGACCATGCTTCGCGTTATAAACTCGTATTTATAATCGAAAGTGAACGACTATAATGTGATCGCCTAAAATCAATAACACTAATGTTCATTCGACCGACGAATTACCATGTGCACTATATCAACACGAGTAAAATGATACTCTATAGTCGGTCGGCAGGTATATGTATATTTGTACATTTCTTTCAATTACATATTTGTGATAGAAAATGTGGGAAAATATTCGTTTTCTCAATAAAAAAAGTTTTAAATAGAGTCTCCTTCCAAGAGTTTCTAAAATGTACCGATAACATCGTAAACAGCAATTTTTTGTCTAGTCGCATTTGTAACAACATTAACATGTCCTGCGTGAAACCCGAAACATGTTACATATGCTATAAATGGAATGAAAAAGTGTGTAGGCAAAATCTCTACCAAGTAATTCCCATTTCTTTTGGATCACCCTTATATTATATAATTTTAATTTTTGATCATATGTTTTTATATTAGTTCTAATAGATGCTATTTCTTTAGTTAGATAAATGTTTTGGTCGATGTGTTCTTGTATTTTTTAAATTAACATTCTTTAGAACATAAAAATGAGATAAAAAAGTAAGCAAAGTAATTTATAATGTTTGTATTTTACTATTTTACTGTTAGTGAAAGGAAAGTGAATAGAACACATGGAAAATGTAATTCCTTGCACGTTGATAATTCAGATTTAAGAGAAAGGTATTTCCGGCGTATGTCCTACATTCGTACATATTTCAGTGTTATACACTGCAATAACAGGAAATCTACTTGGCCGTCTAATTAAACTTTATCGCCTACGATTTCCAAAATATTGTTCCCAAACAAGAATGTGATTCGTAAATTATAATTTGACTCTACTCTTAGCTATATCCACTTTTTATTTAACACAAAATTAGTTCAAAAAAGGTGTACTAACTTTTATTATTTATGTTACATTTTTAGAAAATTTGTTAAACCTCCGTCCGCAACGTGGGTCGTTTATGTCCGCAGCGAAACAGTCACGAACTTTTTTCTTTCCAATATTTATGTTTTCCCATTAATGCTGTAAACATTCGACGTTCCGACGATTATGTATTAAAATAGGAACTACAACACGTATCCCAAATTTTTTTACAATTTTTAAAACATAGAACAGTAAAAAAGGTTAATCGTGCACATAAACGACCCAGTATTCGGACGGCGCCGATAAAAATGAGATTGCGGACGGAGGATTAGATGAATAAAAATGTAGTTTGACGTGGATGTTGTTACGCACGGAGAATATTTTCGTTCGGCTTTCTCTCAGAAATCTTACAAGTTTGTCTCTGGCAAGAAACGTCCTAGATAACCTCCGCTTAACTTTAATATAAAGTCCCAGTTGCAGTCTGGATTCATGGAAAATTACAAAAACTAGGAACGTGACTCTACGTGACCTATGTACTCCATGCAAGCATCCCCACCTATTTTTGAGGGTTAAACCCGATCATTTTCAGCCTCTCTGGTCCATGAACGTATAATCACGCGTAGTCGCGTTGTGTCATGTTCGTAAGAGTCAATCCCAGTGAGATCGGAATATAGTTCCTTTCCGATCATAATTAACCCCTTGCCTTACGATTTATTTTACGGTTTTCGCGATTAGAATTTCTTTGTAGTTCATAATTTCTTTTGAAAAGGAGAAAATGTATATCTATTGCATGTCTACATGTTCTCAAATTGCTGTACATTAACAACAACAAAATAGAATTATATTTAAGTTTAAAGGAAATTAATAACATACATCTTTATTAAACTCTGTTCAGAATCTTCATCGCGTCTCTCAGTTTAAACATATATATATATATATATATATTGTTTAAACATATTTAAACAATCATAATGTATTAATATTGGATATCACTGTATTCGGGAAAGTCTACAGAATCTTTTGCTGTAAAGAACAATTCAATATCTTTTATAATAACATCACAATATTCGTTCAAAGTTGAAAAGTATGTCTTTTTTGAAACTCAAATTTCTAAAAAACTGTGCGTCAAGGAGAAAAATTAAAATCAGATTCGGAATCAGCGCGAAAAATTCTACAAGAATCGCATAGTGAGAATCGAAACGTTGTTTGGTTGTTGGACAGTGTAACTTTCATTCAAGTTTTAAAAAATACTTCTCAAAACTCCTTCGTGATTTTTGGCGGAAATATGGCTGGATATGTGTAGTAAAAAATTACGCAAGACTTAGCTCCCCCTACCTGCCCGTTATTTTTTAACCATTTTTTATGTCATCGACGACCTATTCCGAATAAATCTATCTTAGATATATGGTTTTCAAACAATCCAAAAAAGAGAAACCCGTAGATTTTTTTAAATCTTGTACGCGATGTACGCTGCATAATGCTAATGTCGGCGCATCTACTTTGGATGCTTGTATCTCGGTTATAGTTTATGCAAACAGATAAGTATTCTAGTGTATACTTGCGATCAGTTCTGCACTTTGTCTCCGAATGGCTCGGAGGGACACACATTTCGAAGCAGTAAGTGCATTTACGACCGAATAAGCGAGTTTTAATTAAATCAATTTCGATCACGATCAAGCACGGCGCGACACTGACACTACACTCTGTGGGACTTGTCACAGAACCGGGATATGCCGCGCTACGATTGATCCATGTTTTTCGAATCACCCCTTTCAGTTATGTTTAAACCGTTTTGGACGCTTTGTGCTAAAGTTATTAATATTCCCATACAGAAATTCCAATTTTAAACTTACGTTTATCCGCCACTGTCCATACAATTTCTGTCGTAGTACCTACATCGCTTGCATTTTAATTTTCTTATAGTCTCGCTGAATCGCAGAACGATCGTTGAATATTTTTGTATCGGATCTACATGTCGTACTTTCGAATATAGAGTTCATGAAGGACTTTGGTCGAATTCAAAGTACGTATCTGAACTTTATATTACTGTGTGAAATATTATTTTTAGGATTATATACATAGATGGAATGGTAACGTATTCCGATGCAGTATAACGAAACACTGATTCTAGATACAGTGTATTATCTTCTATACGGAGTACCGCGAAATATGTTACTGATACATCGCGTTATTGTTCGGCACCACAGAACTTGGAAAATTAAAGTTTCTTTAAGTTTTAGTAATGGCAGGACAATGCTGTCACAGAAAGAGTCTGAGAAATATTAGCAAAGGAACATTATTGCAAGTATCTTATTGCAAAAAAGCGTTGTAAATGTAATACGAGTTACAAGCTTTAACTATTTAGTAGGAGCTTTGACACATTAATTTGCAGCGGTGCTACGTGAATTTCCCGCAACGATAATCGGTATTTGTCGACGTCACGGTCTTTTTGTTTGTACAGATCTCCATAAATGGGGATACCTACCGTTTCTCGCTGTTTCCTGCGCGTGTTTTGCGGTGCTCGGGAGTATACGTTTTTAATAAACACGCGCGTCCAAAAATGGATGCGCTACACTCTCCTTCCGTTTCCCGTCCGTGCGCGACCATTTTTCTGGTCCTTCGAGCCAAATTGATATAGGGCCATTCTATGTCAAATCGATCACTTTTTGCAGACACCATCGTCGATTTTGTTCTAAATGAAATATGTTGTTGTTCTTGTGAAATTAAGGGGGGGGGGGTTTAAGTCATCATTTTGCTGGTTTCGAATTTTTTTTTTAGAAATGACAAGCCTTCAAAATTTGCAATTTTTGCCCATTTTGGCGAAAACGGGCACCACATACGAATTTATATCTTAGGAACTGTTTGTCCGATTTAGCTACATGTTTTTCTGTTTTATTCGGAAAAGATTGGACTATTACTAAATAATTTGTTCAACCTCGACGATCAACTTTATAATGTCGAAAAATTGAAAGAAATTCTTTTTTTAAGTTCTTTTCGATGAGGGGCCTGAGTGATTTAAATTTTGAAAAAATATGGTTATATTCCTTGAAATTTCCCATTTAAAATGAGCCCTTGAAAAGGATGGCGATATGGAAATTGGCGTCACGATGAGCTGGTAAAGGACGCCGTGTAACCCCGTTTCAGGTAGAGGCGAGTCGAGCGCACCGCTATTATGGTCCGTTGACTATGCTGCTGGTCTGGAGAACATACCAGCAGACTGTATACGACTAAATAATCCTATTTATACCTCGAGAACAATATTGGTAACCACTCTTGGCTAACGACACCTTTAGTTATGACTTCATTTATAGATATTACTTTTTATACGAATTTGATATGTTCTCTCTATCGTTCAACTGGCGGGAATTTGAAGACAATCACCAGGCCATTATCGCAACGAATACCAACGAACTCGTCATGGCGCGTCCTGGCGGGCGGTTTCTCGTTGAAGAAGCGGATCTGCAACGACCAGGATCTTCTCCCCGATGTTTCAACCGATTTGGCGTTCTCGTCTCCCGAACATCAATTACAAGTTGACTGATCTCACCAAGCCCTCGCGAAACCTCGGTCTGGCGTGGGACGTCCTTTGAGACGCCTCGTGTTTTCGTTCAGTCCAAATTCGTATACCGTGTTTTCTAAACGAGCAATCCTGTCGACAATTTCGCAATTGTTCGATCCGCTCTGGTGGCTCGCGCTGGTTATAGTTCAAGCCAAAACGTTAATGCAAGGCCTATGAACCCTTAAACTTTCCGCAATAATCTCACGGAAATCAATACATTTTCGCTACCATGGTGGCTCGGTATTTCTCCGACAGTCAACGCGGCTGTTGAATTTCATGGTCTTTGCGATCTATCTTCGCGTACGAAACGAGGGCGGAACATTTCCTACAATGCTCGTCCTAGCAGAAACGAAAGTCGCTGCTCTCAACTCCATGACTCTTCCTCGTCTCGAACTGTTGGCTACTTTTTTACTATCCCGTCAAATTGCTCGCGTGCGTAAGGTCCTGCAGCACGATTGTCCTGCGGTGCGTTCGTGGACAGATTCCACTGTCGCATTGTCATGGATCCGTAGCTAGCCCTCCCGATGGAAGGAATTCGTTAAAAACAGAGTCGCGGATGTCCAACGACTAGTCTCGGATGCAGGTTGGCACCATGTTCTCGGTGCATCAAATCCCGCGGACTTTGCGTCACGAGGTACGACTCCGCTGTCCCTCGCAATGTCTTCCATTTAGTGGGAACACACTGCACGGTTGCACCTACCGTCACCGACGTGGTCGACGGAAATCCTGCAGAAGGATGAATCCATGGTGACCGAAGCGCGTCGAAATCTGGTCACATGTTCAGCAAACGCAACAGTCGCACGCACGTGGGACCTCGTCGAACGATGGTCTTCGCTGACGAAACTCTGTCTCATTACCGCGTCGTGTTTCCGTGCCGCTTCGCGATCCGGCAAAGACAAACGCGATCCACCGTTGTATGGGTTTTTATCCGTCACCGAAATCGATCACGCGCGTGGATTTTGGGTTAAGGCAATCGCACGCGCATATTTCGAAAACGAAATTTTCAATCTCAGTTCCGGTTCGCCATTGCCGAAGACGAACGTTTTATACAGGTTGTTGCCATTCTTAGACGCACAGAACTTCCTACGAGTGGGAGATCGTTTACATAATTCGACGCTCGCTCCCGATCATAAAAATCCATACATTTTGCCGCGGTTTTGTGCTCTGACTCAACTTACAATTACGCACGCACACTCGAGAGACGCTCCATGCCGCTCCTCGGTTGACACTCTCGACTGTTCGACGGTCGTATTGGATACGTCTGTTTATCAACAAACGCGGTGCGTATGCGAGACAGCGAGCACGCACCTGCGAACAGCTAACGAGTTTTAATTTTGTTACTCGACCGGTGCTACCCATTTAGTACTCGTCTCCGATTATTCCGCCGACGTATTCGTCGCCGCGTATAAGCGTTTCATCGGCCGGCATTGGTATCTGCGCGACGCTAACAAGCGATTGCGGAACAATCCTCGTTGGCGCCGACACCGAGCTTCGAAAAATGTTGAAGCGTGCGTTTCGAGAGTCTCGATCCATCGCAAGCAGTCTCTCAAACGACGCGACGGAGATTCAATCCCCCGACTTCACCTCGTTTCAGCAGAAAAATATCACTTACGGCGAGTACTCGGAGATACCTCTCTTGCATACGAGGAGTTTTTCACACTGTCTGCGAAGATGGAAGCTGCGCTTAATTCGCGCCCATTATGCGCACTGTCCGATGACTCCTCCGACTTCGCCACACTCGCTCTCAGTCGCTTCCTGATCGGAGATGCACTCGATATCGTTCCAGAACCCGACTTGTCTCGCGAGAACTCCTCTCGCCAGTCTCGATGGCGTTACCTCGGTTAATTGCTCGATCATTTCTGACAGCGGTGGTCAAACGAGTACTTACAAAATTACTAACGCTCGTCCAAATGGCAAGTGTTGCGTGAGACAATTCGGATGGCTGCTCCCGTCCTCGTCAAAGGAGAAAAAAAATAGTGTTACTCGCGTCGTTACCGTGCGTACTGCGTTCACCGCTCTAAAGCGTCCGATCGTCAAGCTTTGTCCGCTACCGATCGAATTGGCCCTTCTGTAAGGCCCAATCCCCACTAGTATATACTCAATCTTAGGTTAAGTTAATTGCCGACACGTCGCTTTCGTCAAGGTGGGGGATAATGTTGCGGTGTCGCGCGTTGATACCGGTAAAGAAGGTCCCTAACACATCCCTAACACCCTTACCGCTTTTTCGGGGTAGCTAGCAGGTTCGTGTACAGGCGAGCACGCGAACGCTCTCTCTTGCTGTTTCCTGTGTTACGAGCCTGGGCCGAGCGGTAGCGCGCGTGGCGCCGAGCGGTTTATGTTTTAAAGAGTAATATGGTTTTTACTTGTTAGTAAGGTGCACGCTCGAACCTGATGCGAAATCAGGGAGCCGCCAGGATGTTTGAGAGATTGCATAGACGAACCCGATGCGAAATCGGGAAGCCACTAGGAGTCGCTTGAATAAAAGCACAGACGAATCCGATGCGAAATCAGGGAACCGCATAGGTTGGAAAAGAGTTTTGGGTTCTTGTTACGAGATCAGGTAGCTCTTGGGATATGTTAATAACGGACTCGTAACTTTAATATTATAAATTAATCGATACAACCCAAGCAGTAAGATTGTATCATGTGGGAACTGTTAACTCGGAATTACTGGATCCGAATGGTGGGTTAAAATCAATTGTTACTCAACATTACCTTGAACTAGCTTGTATATTACAGGAAAGTGGCTCTGTTACGACTGCTATTGTTGCGGTAAGAATTGTGTGTGTATGAACAATATTGTGTAGTTTACTACGTACTACTGCCTGTTGGATGACACACTGGCGCATGACGATACGGGGAACACGGAGTGGTTGAATAGTTATGCCAAGATAGATTAATACCGTACTCGCGGAATCTGTAAGGTTACTCCATTCGAAAGGGTGACTAGGCCTGATCTCACTAAATACTACTAGCTCCAAAACGAAATTCAGCGTAACGACTTGTATCGCCCGTCTGTACTTTATGCACTGCCCCAGAGGGTTAAAATGCGATGGTTTATATACTGTGAAATCCAAGTGCGGATGCTCTCAAGATTTCCATATTAGGGAATCTTGAAGATGTTTTCGAAATTTCTGTATTAAGAAATCCTACGGAACTGTCCCCGTTCTGAATCATGCTTCGAGTCGGCTGCATCCAGCTGGAGTATACTCATCGTTTCTATAAGCAAAGTGGTGGAATAGGTCGCTTTCTGCTCGCAGCAGAGAGATTAGAAAATTCTGATCGAAATGCTCGCAGAGAGAATTCTCTGTACGTAACACCTGCGCTTGTTCCGCGATCCTCGGGAATCCACGTTTTTAATAAACACGTGCCACCAAAAACTGGTGCGGTTCACTCTTCTTCCGTTTCTCGTCCGTGCGCGAACTTGAAGGTATTTTACAATTATTACTTTTCTACTAATACATGCTGCTATTTTAATTATTTCTGTTTGCAGCATAGTAAGTATAACATATTATTTAAGTTGTACAATGATTTAATGCTCAACTTTTAATGTTATTCGCGATATTATTTTTATTAAAAACGAATATAACTAAAATGTCGATTACATTGCAAAAAAACATTTGCAAGAATAAAACTAGGAAACATTTTTCATCTTATTTGTAGCTGGGAATTCGTTTAAAAAATTCGGAAAATAAGTACTTCTATTCTTTGGCAGTATAAACATAGAATATTAAAAGCTAAACTTAACATTGTAGCCTGCTTGCGAACTTTTTGTTTTCTAAAATAATAACATTTGCGAATTTGAAAGATTGCAGTAATAGTAAACTCAAGCATATTGTAAACCTAAACATACTTCCACCAGTTATACATGTATGTATGAATCTCTATCGGGATTTTCTGCATAAAAACATAATCAAAAATAGTGTGGCAAAAGCAATTCAATATTGTTTGTCGGTTCTCAATAGTATCAATGAGATTTCTGAACAATGTTCGGGTTCTAGTGCATTCTAAAAATTTTGTATAAAATGGAATACGGGACATGTCTTTCAAGGCGGCCAATAACTGTAACTGACAACAAAAGGTTGACAGAAGAAAAAGGGAAAAGAGGAAAGAATCAGGCAAAAAGCAGAACTGTTTAATAGCAACCTGCCAGAAGCAGCGCACGGCCAACATAAATTATTGTTTCGGAGTATTCGCTGCTCGATGGGGTGCCAGCAACCCTGCTGTCTCTCTTTTCATGTCACCTCCGTGTACCCGCCACCCCTAGTACTCACGACAGCGTACCTAATATATTATTATAGGCAATTACAGTGTTTGCGGATCAAACAGAGGGACTAGTTTTATCTTCACCGTAAGTTGCTATCCCCACCAGATAACCGATGTCTCTAGAGGGTGGTGAGAATCACGCGGGTGGCAGACCAAGGGTTGTCTATATATGTATATACAGAGAATTTGCTATTTTCGATTACATTCAAATTGTTTCTCGACTCGGAAAGTTTCTTTTACTTTACATATTTTCCATCTCTACGTATTAATTGAAGTTTAAGGGGGTGCACCACCTTTATCGAAAAAATCGAATTTCTTTCAATAATCTTGTAGTTTTGTATGCGTGGAATGTTGTATTGAAGAGACTTTTCAAAATTGGGAACCTTCTTCTAGGAATTATTAAAATTTTCATTTGATTGAAATTTTAAACAAATATTCTACATACAGTAGTATAAAATATAGCGTCAGATTTGATTGATATATCAAATATTTTTCGATTTATAGATGATTAAATTTAATTTTCAACGTAAGAAGCGATCGACTGTTACTATTTCCACAAATGAAGCCTTTTTGAAATACTACTACCTGATCTTGAAATACTAAAGTTATTAGGTTTGTTTTATGTATACGATTTTAAAGCACAGAGCTGGTCGTTAAGGTCCTATCTCTAGTTTTATTTAGATATTTAATTTTAATTTTAAATGTAATTTATTTCAATGATAATTAATGTGATTGTTATGTATTCTTTTGATACGAGTGCCGAAGTAAACATATTAACGATAGCATTATATGATTTTTTATCAAAACGTGATGGTAAATGAACGCACTATTTTTCGATGCTAGAAAAAACTCAAAAATTGAGACAACTGTCTCATCAATGATGAACGTGAACGTTCAAATGTTGCAAGTGAAATTTGCAATTCATTGATAGAATATGTTGATTGTGATGGTACTACATAAAACGATCACACCTTTTCTGCATTTCCCTGCAAGTTTGGCCTTGAATGACCTTGAGTCATAGGTAATTGAACTCATCTTAAAATGCACTGTTCGATGATGGATACAAAAGAACATATCGTTCCATTTAAAAAAAGAAAGTTGAACTTCACCTCACTTTGGAGTGTCCACCGGGTAAAATAAAAGTCCCACCACATAATGTCCCAGTCCCTGCTGAACAATTTTCATCTGAAACATTTTTGCGTATGATAATATTTTTGGATTTATTCGTCTCTAACGCTTCATAATTTCCATCCCGTATATGTATTGTATATACAAGTAAAATAATGAACTCACGAGGTTCTGTTGATAATACAACTGTATTTTATAAAGTAATCCTTTATCGAACTTTAAATTAAGAAAGGGAAAAGAAACGAGAGATGGATCCGACGAATATTGAGTAATTTTTTACAATGTTAGTTATTTAACAAATACATTGTCGCTATGTCAATTTATGAGTTTAATCGTCGCATTAACAAATAGATAGATGGATACTTAAAATCTTTTGAAGTCACACGAATATCTTTGTATCTTGCGACCGTAGAATTAGCGTTTATGTAAGCCCTGCAGGCTCGGACGTGGACCAGCATTGCGCGATTTGTATTCCCGTGTTGCGTCTTCCTACCTGTAACGCGAGTCTTACTTCATCCAGTTCCCATAAATGTTTCGCTCTACCGCGCTGCAAACATTCTCTCTCGCGATTGTATTTTTTGCCGCACATTTAATTCTGATCTATTACAGAGACTTCGAGTTTCTAAAGCTATCGGGATGAAAGGCTAATTTTTGAAATGTTCTGTCACTAATTACTAGCACATGCATTAAAAAGTTATCAGTCAATTTTAAGAAACAAAAATTAAATGAAAATATTATCATTGTACTCTTAACTTACTTAAGTCAAATGAAGTCAATTGTCACGTAAATATTATTGCCATTAATTTTTATCACTACTGACAAATAAAACTTAACAGAGATATAGACCCGTTTAACTGATTTTGTTGTTTTCATATCAAGAATGACTCGTACAAATATTTTTTAAATTCCATTGTTAAATCTTCAGAAATTGAGTAGGAATGCCAACCTATCAAATTTGAATTACGTAAGACTATAGTATAAAAGTGTGGAACGGATGCGAATGATTATTCAGAAAATAATGCAAAATCAATAGAGCGTAACAATAATTCATAGAAAAAAATATAGTATTACATTTGGTTTAAATATATGGTTTAAATTTGTTAGTTTGGTGCGCGAACCTGATGCAAAATCGGGGAGCAGCTAAGATTATAGACGGCGAGGACGAACCTGGCGCGTAGCCAAGGAGCCTCTAGGTATGAAACCAAACGTAGACGAACCTGATGCGAGATTGGGGAGCTGCAGGAGGTCGAAACTTCGTGAACGAACCCAATGAGAAATTGGGAAATGACTTGCGACGCACTGACGAACCCGATGCGAAATTGGGGAGTCACTGAAAGGATCGTTAAGTGACAAACGAACCTGATACTGAATCAGGGTGCTCCAGGATGGTGTAGTTTTCGTGGACGAACCCACTACGAAATTGATTAGGTTGAAAAAATCGGAATACAGTTAGAACGCGAAATGCAAGTAAAACAAAATAAAAACAAAGAAGTAGCTACATGGTGCAATATCGTATTACCAGCGAAACGCGATGTTAAAGAAATTGCGAGGAAGGTGAAAGTGATTTAAAGACGCAACTACTTGTGATCTACTAGCGAGCTCTTCGCGAACTTCGGCCAAGGCCAGAGGCGAGCAGTTCTCTTCGTTCTGGATGAGACCTTACGAACGCGACACAACGTAACTCTACGCGTAACTATACAATTCTAAACTGTGTGGAGTACTTTAGTCGCGTAGGATTACATTCCTATTTTTTCTCATTTCCAATGAATCCAGACTACAGCTCGGTCTTTATACAACATGAAGGGTTAAGCGAAGGTTATCTAGGTCGCTTCCTGCCACGGATGAACTCAAAAGATTCTTGAAAGAAAGTCGAACGAAAACATGTTTTCGATACGTAACAATAGCAAACACAATATTCTGATCAATTGCAATTGCATTTCAAAATATACTCTCTAATCGGTTGACGTTATCTAAAAGCCTTTAGGAGAAACGATCCGCTGTCTAGTTATCATTATTAAAGAAGCTAAGGTAATGTCCCCAAGATGACCCGTTATTTGCATTCAAGTTAGCTTCAAAGAGTGTACTTTAATAAAAGTGGTAGTACTCGGATAATTACAATAATTTCCTTCTACAGCCTGAAAATGGAGTTAAAGTGGAAATAAAATGATAATTTTGTAAAATCCAATTTATGTTGTAAATTATGTAGCAGTGGTGTGAAACTACAAGAAAACCAAACGATGGAACAAAATAGTAAATACATTATTATAGGTCAATCGAATAGTACGAATTTCGAGTGAATAACAACAATAGCGAACAGAAGTTTGAGACCACACTTTAAATACAAATAATTATTGTTAAATTGGTCAAAATGATTTGAGTTTTTTCGAGACGTTAACAGAATTAGTTTACTAGATAATGTGTAAAAACTGAACTAACTGTTTACATTATTTCAGTTTTAATGATTTAAAAACTAATTATTTACATTACGTCCCACTCATCGATTTTTATGAAATTTGAATTTGTTACGTTTAGCAGGGATTAGGTCGCGAGGAGGACGGACAGGGCCGGCGTCGGACCGGCTTCAGACCGGCTCGAACACGCTTACGAGACTCCAAAATGCAATGCAGTAGGGTCGTAAAGTGAATAATTACCAAAACTATTTTTAAAATTGCTATTGGACGGAGTTGGAAAGAGGGTCACGGTTTTTAACATTTTTATCGTTCATATGCAGAATTTCATTGAAATCGAGTGACGCGTAAAAAAGCCATAGACACTGAAAGACGTCAAAATCTATGAATTTTGGGCTTAGATCGCATTTTCCCACAATTTTTGCCATTTTTAACCATTTATGACTCGCAGCAAACTTAATCGATTTCTTTGAAACTCTGCGTACGTATATAATTTACTTTGATCTACGAAAGTTATATTTAAAATTTTTGTTGTAGGCACAGATAAAGAAGTTAAAAGTCGAGACAATCGCTGTTTTTCACAATTTTAAAGGAAGATTTTTAAATATAATCTAGTAAACTTATTATTATATTATATGTTTTTGAAGGGTGGTCTCAAATTTTTGTTCGCTACCGTATAGTTCAGGGTTCGATAGAGTTATAGAAGTTTTTGGTAGAATTTATTTAAAACATGAACTATAGAACTTGTTTGGAATTGTGTTTTTTATATTATAAATTCAAATCAGAATAACCTCAGATGTGAAATTGCTAAGGAAAAGTAACAGATATTTTGTTCTTCGACGCCAAAGAAGCTTTCAATTATCGTACCAAATACCGAATACATGCTATTCAATGAATAATACTACAATAATACTAAGTAATTATTACCATTAAATTATGTAGATAATTACAAAGTCCGAAACTTTTATTATACAGATTGTAAAATACATATTCCATGACAATACTTTTTAAAGAAATTTCCAATGCTAACATTGCTTTCCATGAAAGATCCACAGAAACGATCAATCTTGATCGCGTCTGTTGATATAATGGATGAAACTTGTGCGTACCACATAAAATACCCAACGGATTAAACAAAGTATAAAAGCTCGAACAGAATTTTTTAAACAGAAAATATAACCGTTCGTCTCTAGCCTTGCTATAATTCCATATGCGACGCATGAACTGTTGCGTAGGTAGTTTTCCGAAAATCATTATGGTTGAAAACTAGGCGTCTGTCGGAACTCAACAGGATTAGATTCCCCTAACTCTTTTCTTTCTAACGAGATTTTGCGAGAGACTTGGCACTGTGTTGTCCCATTCAGAGTCGAAGTGAATTCGATCGAAAGGAACCAAATTACACGGGCCGCTCGCTCGACGTTTCGGCCTCGAACATCGCCCTCCAAATCGACCTCTCCCTCCTCTTCCGCTTGATCACCTGTTTCCTCTTCCGTTCTTAAAGAATTTTGCCCAAGAATTGCGATGGTTCTCATCGTTTCTTCCGTAAACAGTATCGATTGGAATTCCCAAAGTAACAGACCCAACTTACGCGGAGATTGAGATATTTCTTTTCGGATAGACAATAAAGGCGTCAGCAAGTATCATCTACATTGCACTCAACGATCGTACCACGCTACTCCATACAATTAAAAGAACAGTGCGGTACATTCGAAAATTTGTCGATCATCGAACTCGTATAATTTTGTGTAACAAAATCTTAAAATGTTCTGCTTGAAATGTATCCTTGAACCTAGTTTCTGCATAGCCCCTTCTCATTAGAAAACAAAATTAAAAACTCAACTTTTCCTATTCTTTTCCTTCTGATATTTTACAAATTCAGACGACTCTGCAGTGTTTCAACAATTTTTTTTCAAATGTAACAAACAATTGGCAACAGAATGTATTATGATATAGACGGTAATAGGGTACCCTGTAAAAACAATTATAAAGTACCTTCGTACAGAAAGAAATAGTAGAATAAACATGGACATCGTTAACGAACAACTGTCAAAGTATGCGCATTTTATAGTCAAATCAAAGTTTATTTTTCAATACGAAAACACAGCATTGCATAAAACAAAGATAGTACAGCTTATTTCGAAAGCAAAAGAATAGATACATATTTTACCGTGGCTCGTGAGATCCGCTGACTACAATATTATAGAAAAACTGTTGAGTGATGCCGGCTAAATATATTCTAGCAGAAAGCAGTTTTAATGTTGAAGAATTAAAAATGTATCTCATGGATATGTGAAAATGCTTTAATAAAATAAAGTGCTCTACGTGCTACGAATGAACGATAAATGTAAAGAATTCGTACTTAGTTTTTACGAAAGCATTACAGGACTTATCATTTTTTCATGATCGAAAGTAGATGTTTTCATTTGCAACAATGGCTGCTGTATCGTGCGAATTGAAATTACCCAAAAAAATGAACGATGACCTGCAAAAGTAGAATCTTCAAACTTTAAAATGATTTCGCGTTTATTGTTGTACTATTTTTTTACGAAATTATCAGTTCAAACATCGACAATTTTGCGAGAAATGTAAATTTAGTGTTGAAACGCTTCATGGATCCACTGTGTATTTCCATTAACTTTATAAAATGAAATTATAACATGAAACATCCATGAATGTTATCGTATCTTTAACGGCTGGTTGTAGCTTTATTTAAAAAAGAAAATTCATTTTCTACCTCCAACTGAAATATACAAAATAAAGATTCATCGACGTATTATCAGGTTTCTTATCAAAATATAAATATGAACGAAGGACAATTGGTAACGTCAAACAAATATTAATTTCATTTCGCTACAGCAAAATTGAACAAATCAGGAACTATAACATCATCTATTTTTTTTAATAAACTCGAAGTAGGTAAAGGATTCTTCCTTCAGCTTCTTTGAATTCTTGTCGACAAGTTCATATTTCAACGTCAAATTTCTGACGTCAAACGGAAAATCAGGATCGATTGGTCATAGAATAACCCCACGATAAGTACCATCTCTCGTGTTAAATTTATATGTCCCATTTTATCGTTTTAAAATCGTCCCAGAAGAAGAATATGCTATCATTAAAATTTTAATCTCGTAAAAAGAACGTACGAGATGCTGAATGCTCATTCTCGACGTTATTAAGTATTCATTTAAAATATCTTCTTCGAAAAATAGAGGAAGAGCACTGTATATGACGTAAGGTTGGTAATTTGAAATACATCGATTTGTAAAGTTTGTCTGGCAAACGTTCACTCGTTGCAATTATCGTTAAAATATGACAACATTTTAGAATAAAATTGCTCGACTCATTTGCATGTTAATTTGATGATTTCCTGCCAATTTTGTAATCATTTCGCGAATACGAACTGTGGCATTTTTACGTTTTGATGTCGTGTTGCTAATTTAGAATACCGAAGATGAATACTGGGAAGGTTTTCTGTGTTCTCTCTGCAGTGTGTATTATAATGAAAAGAAAAGAGGAGTACCGTGGAGCATTGTTTCATGCGAAAAATGTGAGTGCACCATGAATGTGTTAGTTATAGCGCTGGAAGTTGTACATGCGACTACCATAAGTAAATTTTAAGGTGGAATACCTAAGATCATTAGTCCTATGTTGCGATGTTTGTGCTCGATTGGATCATAAGTGAAAATAATTTCATTACCTAACCTCTTTTTTCATTTTTAAAATGGAGGTAAATTAAAGCAGCGGAACAAAATTGTTACTTTACGTAATTTTTCAATTACACGATAATTTCAGATATGTTTTTGTTTCTCATTATTACCAAGAGTTTCAGTTTTACCTGTTCATTAGTTTCCTTATGATATTAAACATTTTCGTTAGCCTCGTTCTTTGATGTAAATTTTTATTCGCCGTAAGCAAACTGGTATTCCAAACATGCTGCACTTCTTTTTATTTAATTACGTGTATTTATAATCACATCAGCATTTAAGCCATTCGCGACTGTAAGGTACTTTAACAAATTATAACATTTCTAATTCAGTATCTAATAATAATTTTTGAAATGTATTATGGTACAATTTAATATCTTTCAAAAATGTAATAGTATTTTCTAACTTATTCGAATTACGAATAATTTCTCTTAGTGTCGTGCCTATGTTGAATATTTTCCTTTTTTCGGGACATTTGTGACAGTGTATCATTACATTTTTTACTGTTAAGCTTGTATGTATACCGAGCATCGTAAGAAGCGGTTATATACAATTCCACATTAAAAAATTACCCAATATTTCCCCAGTTGTCTTCTAACGTATTGCGTGACTTTCCTCAATAAAGGTCGCAAGATTTCTGAAAATTCAACTCATGGTCAACCGATTAGGTGGTGATTCTACATGTAAAACTGAGTCGAAAAGAAAGAATACAATTTTTTCATTTGAAGCTTCGTTTTCGAGTAAATCGAATTTGAAGATTCAGCGAATACGCGTACCATTGGATAGAAATCGGCTGTCGCGTCTGATCATGACCAACAAATTCTACTCTGTGAATATACTAATAATGCACGCGAACCCGACGAAACTTCAAACTCGATTTTCTTGGAAACGAAGTTTCAAATGAAAAAATATCATTCTTTCTTTTCGACTCATTTTTATATGCAGTATCACCTCCTAATCGGTTGACCATGAGACGCGGGGCACCCTATATATACATATAAATATACTATTTTTATTCGTTGAACTTTATTATCATGGAGTTGACAAGCTTTTTACACTGCTCTGTCTTGATTGCTCACAAACTTCTTTCTAACTGTTCGTGTGCCGTAGTTTATGAAATACATTCAATATATTGTATAGAGTCGAAACAGTTTTTTGTTGATTAGTGCTAATATTTTGTGAAATAGCCATTCTGTTTAATAATAGCGACGTAACATGTTAGAATGCAATGGTGGATAATATTTAGGGAACAGACACGTTTGAATCGTTTAAATGAGACCATTAAATTTGGTAAACGATACTACATTTCATATTGATAGTCCAAAATATATACACTTATTTATTAATGCTTGCAATTAGATGGTTTATTTAGCAAATACAATGTTCTACATGTAGCTCAGGTATTGTACAATAATTGAACGTTGTTTAAGAAAATTGTAAATTATTTTCAAACCTTCTATATCAGGATTTGACAGAATTTTTCTAGAAACTTTCTCTAGAAAAGTTGTATGATTTGAAGGGATACATTATGTAATTCATGTACTCTTTTGTAAGTGGAGGCGTTTCGGAGATTTAAAGGTCAACGTCGTTCTTTTTTTAATGGAATGCTATATTTTTCATGCCAAAATATCGAAGATCGTTAAATTTTGAGTAAAAGAGTACTGACCTTTATTAGTCGCAAACCTAATAGATAACGAATAATTTCACTTTGTTTCTTAAAAAGAGTCTGTGCACGATATCAAGCAAGAGTTTCAATACCAGCAAACATTTCCGTACGATCGCGGAGTTTACGTGGCAATGTTTATCAATATCGAATTAAATTATTCGTTATCTAACAGGTTTACAGCTAATAAAGGTCGGTACTTTTTTTGCTCATGATTTAACGCTCTTCGATATTTTGGCATAAAAAATATAGCATTACATTAAAAAAAAACGACAATGATCTTCAAATCTCCGAAACGCCTCCACTTACAAAAAAAAGTATATGAATTACATAATGTATCCCTTCAAATCATACAACTTTTCTAGAAAAAGTATTTTCATACAATGCATACTTTGGAAGTTATTGAGGGTGAACAAGTTGCGTGGACCACCCTGTATATATATATCAAACTTTTAAAGCTTAACCCATATAACATTCTAGTTACTAATTATTTCGTTCATTTAAATCACTCCATACCTAAAGCTCTTAGTTTATAGTGAAAGGCTAACTCCATGATGTACAAAATGAAATCAATTAGTTGCTCGTGTATTTAGTTAACTAGTTACTCTCGTATTTAACGCCGAGTCCGATAATGGAGAATTGCCAATTTAAAGTATAGATTCACGCATACACGATTATGCGAATGTACTTCAAAATGTTACCTGACTTATTGTGCGTAGCTTATAAATTCATAACATTAACGATGTTGAAACTTTATTGCGTACATACACAACTAATACAACGACGCTAGACACAAAATATAGAGAGAAACATTTCAAAATTTGTTTCAAACGAAGAATACACGTTTATTAACATTGAAATCTCAGAACAAAACATTTATTTAAAGTACAGTGGCAGTCAAGAGAAAGTTTCAAGTTGGAATTTCTGTATACGATTATCAATAACTTTAGCACTAGATGATTTGTCAAATGTTGATAACAGTCATCTGGTCTGGGACATCGCCGCCATAATATACATCAAATTGTTTTGTTTACTCGTCTGTTTTCACATAATGCATTAATAATCCATTTTGTTCAACACGTGCTGCGAACAAAAGTAAGTTTAAAGTCGTTCGCATTGTAATTATATTTACAACTACATAGTACACGTTTGATGATATTTCTCTTCATTTCTGTGAAAACATGGACTTTAATTAACAACTCCATCCTTAATTACAAAGATGAATAAGTATAATAGAATTCATTCGGCATTAAAATAAATGTGTAAACATACGATAAATATAAATTTTCTTCCCTCTTCTGTGAAATAATTACAGACAAACAAGTTCTAATTATTGTATCCATGAATATGTATAATCAAAATCAAGTTAATTGTATGGCAAATAGCTAATTACAACCAAACCAACTATAAGCTGTGATAGTCGGTAACGAAAGTTCTATAAAATACTAAAAGTAACAAAATATTTGAATATCAAAATTATAAACGCAAAAATGTAGAATTAAACTTACTTATTTGTCTATCCGATTTCTTTACTTATGTCATTGTTTTAAATGGACTATCCATTTTTTTACCCTCTCTTGTAGTTTTCTTCCTCGCATTATTTTATACGATGTAGATATTTATAAAGAATTCATCGGTGCTCTAAAATAAAATTTCAGTTTGTGAAAATTGTGATAGTTATCGTATATAATACTATTTAAATTTACTTTTGTTTGCCGCTGTGTGTCATGAAGTATCTATAAAACATAAATTGTGGAGGTTACAAAAATATAATTGTGAAATGGATCAAAATCTGCTAAATATAGTATGTTGACATAATACTATAATAGAGTATTGCGGTATTAGAAAATTGTCATGTGCACAGACCGTTCGTGTGTTAATTGTTGCAGAGAGTCCACGTTGCACGTTTGTCTACACATGAAACCGGAACAACTGTGCTAACAAGTCAACTTAACTCTTTCGCGTAGTCTTTTCCTTTCCTCTTTTTCATTCATTCGTTAATGGAACAAACCGCCAACGGTGAAACGTGGTTTCCAGCGTACGCACATAAATTTCACCGTAATTATGCATTGTGCGATTAAAATCGGTCTCTGCCAGTTTCCCACTCACCGTTGCGAGATTTTATCAAGATTTCGGCTATAAAGCGTCCGAGCTGTAATTTAAAAAGGGTTCTTCGTTAGTGTTTTCGTGACAAATACGATCGTGAAAGAACTTTTGTTTGTCAGAGACACGATGGACCGTATCCTCTTCGAAATAACAATATTTCGGATGAAATTAATTCTATCATAATTCATAATAACGGAGAAATGATCTTAATCACGATTGAAAGGGCAATAGGTTTGAACGGAATACCAAACTTGAATACAATTGTTATAAGCAATCGTTCAAATAAAACATTAGTTGAAACATTTTTAATTCTGATTAAAAGAATAAGCTATATGAATTCTCAATGAAATGTGTTTTTATATTCATTTGTTTGACAGAAACAGCTGCTTTCCTATCTAATATTTCATATTTGAAATTCTATGTTGCCTAAAATCTTATTTGAATCAGATAAATTAAATAAGTAATAAGTTTGATGTGAGTTATTTCGTTTTAGTGTAAAATAAACTTCGTCTACCTCGTGTTTAATGTTCAAATAACGAAACAGTCATAATCTTATTTCCGTTTTGAATTGCATACAGCTTATCTACAGATATATGTAGATTAAAACACAATTAAATTTTCATTAAGCTTAAATAAGGTTAACTAATATGTAATGCTGCATTTGATCCTGCGCGGGTTATTATTATTACATTAATAGTAGCAATTACTATATAGACACCGTATTTCAACCCATATCTATTTAAACCCTATGTTTAAATTATAGTTTCACATTTCAACAGAAGAACATCAAAATAATGTACACAATCAGAAAATGAAAAACGTCAAAACGACGTAATTTGTAATGTGCTTAATATATAGAAAATTATATTTGCTGCAACTTATATTATAATTAAGAATATAATTATAATCGTAAATGTAATTATATTACTATTTATACTCGTCTGCTTATGTTTATCTGATTATATTGTTCGTGTCGTCTGTTATCATGTATCGACGTGTATCGCCTTGTGACGCTTATTAAAGTCACTGAAAGTGAAATTTTGTTCTCATCTGCTCGATTCCAACCGTCACCACTCCCTCAGCGTTCAATTCTGAGCGGTCCCGACATCAGGCTCTCGATTACACTGTCCAACAAATTTCAACTTTTTTATGTTTCCTAATAACTGTTGGATGGATCTTATAGAGTTTTTTGCGCAGACTCCGCATCTGTCCTTACTTTTTCGCCTACGCGTACAGTTCTTGAGAAACATGACTTTGAAAAAAAACGTATTTTTCAATTTTAAATAAATATTGTGATGCTATTATAAAAGATATTGAATTGTTCTTCGCGGCAAAAGATTCTGTAGACTTTCCTGAATATAGTGTTATCCAATATTAATGCATTGCGAATGTTTAAATATTTTTAAACAATCATTAACGACGGAGAGACACCACTTTTGCACCCATTTTTGAGGATATTTTTGAATTTCTCTCAAAAAATAAGGGTCCAGCGTAAAATCGAACTATATCGCGCGATAGAGCAGACTTTTATCTTGAGAAACCCCCCTTTGAAGTTTGCTACATAGGTGTTTATACTGAACCAGGAAGCAAAATATCTACACCCGACATGAGTTGCCGCCAGTGGTGCTCTTCCACTAGCGCGGTCGTTCGCCGGTATTACGATATCGTTCGACATTTAAAGAATTTAAAGATACTGTTGTATTGTTTCTTACTTATTAAAATAATTAAGAAAGGAAATAAATGTCTATGTAGCTTCTGTATGTTGAAATTAGTGCAAACAATTCTTATTTTCCATAAAAATCTGCAGTTTATTCATAACACTATAGTATTCATACGAAATAAGTGTATGTAAGAAATGACGAGAATGAAGACAAATGGAGAAACTTTCTCCCGTAAGTCTGGAATTTGAAGTGTACATGGGGCGACGATGGTCGAGCGGCAAGAAACGACGACACTATCCAGACTCGGTGTCCTTGAGTTCGAGCGCCGATAGCCCCGCGGATGGCTTGCAGACGGGGTTGCGACGAGGGACAAGAACTTCGAGCGAGGCATTTTACCCTGAGAAAGCCGTCTGAAAAAATTCCAACGATCCTACAGGGGTGAAGATCGGTGGAGAGGATCGATCCTACCGGGATAAGAATCAACGCGTCATTCTTGTGCGAACCTCTGTCGTATACATACAGAATGTATAATCTAAGATCGACGCTATAACTGCACTGTCGTAGGAAGTGACATAAACAATGTTTTTAATGGTTCTTAGATGAAGTTGATATAACTCTATGTTTAATAGCAATGCTTGTCCTTTAATACGATTTTTGAAAGAATTATTTGGACGTACATTAACAATGAAAAACGATATTTTACATGTATTAGGTAAGTATGACAAAAATGTTAATAATATTTTAGAAAACATTAAGAAAACGATAAATGCTTTTGCGTTTGTACCAAATATACAATATTCTACTGCGCATTGATATGTGAGAATTATAAAAAATCTTAAGTAACGTGATAACATATTAAAACAATTTGTAATAGCGTAAAGGATAAAAATGGCGATAGAGCTTAGAAATCCTCCAACTATACTGCATAAAAAATATTTTAACGAAAATTTAAATTTAACCCTTTGCGCTCGGAAGTATTTTAACTCCATAACCAAACTTTTTTTTCGATCATGAATATTTCCATTCTATATGATTTTTTTTCATTTTGAAGAAATTAAACTGATATAATACATCATAGAATACTTAAATGTTTGGTAACTAATTTATTGAATATCAATTTAATAATGTGAACAATATTTTGAATAATGGTATAGCAATTTTTAGTGGTGCCTCAGAGTGACCACTCGAGTGCAAAGGGTTAAATGTTTTTTACATTAAATACATGTATGAATAGATATAATGGTAGACACTTGATTTGAATGATCAATTACTTTATGATAGCAGAGTACTAGTACTTCGCTTTGTCAATTCATAGAACCTGGAATTCTAAGTGCCTATGACTTCGCTATGGACTTTGTATAATTCTGATATGTTACCCATATTTCCATTACTATGATTAAAACTGGCCCTAAAGTATTTATAGCGTCGATTACCTGAATCCGTCGACGGTAATACAAATTCTTGAAATGCAACAAGTAAAACTAATATACAATAGTTTCCAGTTGCTACTAAATTAATAGAATCATCTTATGTAGTATCTAAGGAAAACATTTGTAATGTTATAATCTTTCCCTTTATATTTTCGTGACAAGAAAAAGTAGTGAAACTGCAGAGAAGCTAATACCGCTCTAAGTTCGATAATTTTTGGATCTCGACATTTTGAAATACTTTTTCCTATACAAAAACTACCGGCATCAGTGGATTAAATTCTGCTTATACACGGTATTCCAAAAATGTTCGAGTACCTTGGTAATTCCCTTGTTATTCCATTGGTAACCCCTGGGGTTATTCTAAGATGCTTTTACCTATGAAAAAAATTTAAGACGTGGCTCCGTTTTTGAGTTATTAATGAAAATCACGGGCTAGGCGCGGCGACTGATTCTACTGAACGGCAGCGTTGTTGCCGCGTCGTGCTCGAATCGTGAGCAATATAATCGAGCCAACATGCGATCATTTATCGTTCAGTATTAAATCAAAATAAATTGGTATTGCCGTATAAGAGAATTCGAAGCAACAGGCGCATTTGCGACCGAATATGCGAGCTTTATTTAAATTAATTGTTACCCCTTCTACCGCTTATAATTCGAGCACGCGCCGAACCGGAATCCGTCAGCTATAGCTGTGCTCTGGTTGGCCCGTGCATTTCGTTGATAACCCGAAAACGAAGCCGCGTATGACATTTTCGCAATGGAAAAAGCTTCTTAGAATAACCCCAGGAATCATCCCTTTCAACGAACTCGTACATTTAAGCATAACCTATAGTTTTTCATCTGTGGCAGAGTACGCGTCGGTATTGGTTGCCCGCCGCCGCTTATCTTCTGTTTAAAACAAGACTCCTGCGTATCGTCGGGTCTCTTAGTCTCACGGCTCTAACTCCAACCAACTCCAAATCGGTGAGATCGTAGCCTTTCGACAAGTTCGTATAAATGATATCCGTTGCTAAGGAATTTGATTAGATTTTTGTTGAACGTGTCAAAAAGCTACAAACTCGCCGATTTGGAGTTGGTTGGGATTAGGGCCGCGAGGTTGCGAGGCCAACGATACAAAAATCTGCGAGGAATGCGGATTCTTCCCACCTTGCATGAACAGTTGTGCCCGGGACCTTTAGACTCACCCAACTCTCGTGTCTAAACAGAAGATAAGTCGCCGCCATTGCTAATATACAGAATTCATTGGTATGATATCGACATTTTTTTGCGAATATCTCCGAACCCCAGCAAGTCCACATATTATATGCAATACAAGAAAAAGTTGTTGAAAATAGTTCGTTGTCACGTTGCATACTTCGGTCCACTCTCAACTCCAGAAACTACGTTAAACTTTAGATAACATTATTAGCTTTAGACAAGCGATCGAAGACCGAGATATAGCGACAAGATTTTATTCACAGTGATGCGACACGATTTAATGTTGACGGTAAACAATGACGTGCAATGATTTAATAAGGTGATTTCCATAAGCACTATCAAAGAGGAAACGCTTCTGAATATTCAATAAAACTCGGCTCCTCCATTACTGGAAACTTCAACGAGCGCGAACAGAGCTGCGTGTGCAGAATGGTGTGCGGTTGTGCGAGGTTTGACCGGAGAGGGCGCAGAGCGCGGGGAGGCGACGCGCTGCGAGCGCCGAGAACATAGATGATAGTTGTTGGTAGTTGGTCAGCTGAGAGAGAGAGAGAGAGAGAGAGAGAGAGAGAGAGAGAGAGAGAGAGAGAGAGAGAGAGAGAGAGAGAAGAGAGCGAACGAGAGTGTAATTCCTAATTCTATACAAGTATATTCTTATTATAACTCTTTTTATCCAACCCACAAATGGGTCGTTAACCCTTAAATTTCCTTAGAGGATCGATCATAGATATTTTTTGTATATTTCAAATCGTAATGAATTTAAATTTTCGTATCCATAAATCCTTTAATCCCTTGCCGGATAATTAGGAGTCAAACTCGCGATGAAACAAAATCAACTAAACACGGATGTTATACGTTTCTTTTAAGACGAATAAAATTCTATTCATTTGTAACCATTATTTGATCATTCAAATAAATGTAAGCATACAGCGAATAGAAATTTTCTTTTTCTTCTGTGAAATTATTAACGACAAAGAAGTTCTAATTATTGTAGTATCGAAGAAAATCGTACGGCAAGGGGCGAATCGTTCGCATCTGTAAGTTTCTTAGTTATATACAGTTTTAATTATCGCATTTCGTCGTTCTACTATCTGTACCTATTATTATCATTTTTTAACTAATTTAATCAAGAATTAAACGGTATTTAAAAACTAAATTACAATTCTCTGTTTGAACAACTACGTAAATTGTTTGCATTTAATTTTTCGTTTCCTATTTGCTGAAAATAAAATAACGTTGACAATCTGGTTTAAAATTGGTGATCGACCATAGTGAACGTCAGGGTGAATCAGACTCATGAAAGGTAGGCATGCTCATTGGACGCTTCAAAATTTGAAAACGGCTGGAAACAGGTCGTCGTTGAACTCACGACCAATCAGTGCGCAGTTTTTCATTAATTCGGGTAATCAATATTGATCTGCCTATTCGAGAGGCTAAAGGAGTTATTTTCCTCTTTCGCCATTGAATTCCATTTGCCATTCACGAATGCAGTCAGCCATTTCCGTTTTCAATTGACTAGTTATTCAGCGATTTTGGTTGCATTCTCTATAGTTTAACACGAACATATTCTTTATACAAAGAGAAAAAATAATAAAATAATTTTTGTTATTTTGCTCCTAAATTTAACAATTCTAATTTGAATTTTGCGATGCATAGATTATATTACACGTATTAATTTGGCGTACGTATTTAATAAGTAAACGAATTCGCAAGCAATGCAATTTAAACATCTACTACTAGTGAACTATACACAGTGTTGCGTATGCGCGTATGTATGTATATCGCCGTGTTTAAATATATTATAATAAATCTTTCTTCCATCCATACAATATGAACTCTTATGTAATTCGAAGTGCCACCACAGTTTATCTTTTTGCAATTAAATGGAACAGTATTTTTCGTTTGCATTAGCACTTCATTATATCTTAGGCATTCTGTTGAAAAAGATGTATGTTTTTAATAGATAATTAGTTTATTTTATCTGACCGTAAATATACATGACAACAAATTCATTCATGACAGTTATAATTAGCTCTGACATAATTCAAACTTACGATGGCATATCTAGGAATATGTTGCAAGAAATAGATTATACATAGGTATTGTCTAAGAATTAATTCAGTTAGAAATATTAAAATACGTTTTTTTATTTACCTGACACTCGCATTATGATTAATTATTGCATTTTCAGTCAATGTTAATAAAATAGATAGTGGAAGACACATTCCACATTCTAAGAAATCTTGTAGTATGAATCACATGGGTTACACGTTACATTATATTATGAGCAATTAACATGGCGCAACGTTTATGCATGAATTTCCTTATGCAAACTTGGGCATGACTGTGCACAAATTAATCAGTCATTTATTAATACAATACATTTGTTGCTGTAACAGTCACCGGCGGCCGACATGTAGTATGCAATTAATCACTTTTGCATGGTTATAAGTATTTAAAAATGCACTTGTAAATAACAATATGTAATAAAGTTCGAAAAATGATTTAAATTTTTTGCGTTAAAATTTTTTTAAAATACATAATCAGCGTGGACGTGAAGTTTATCGAAAGACCTAAACTACCTAGAAAGTTAAAAATGTAGTTTATGAATATTAATTCGTCAACGCATCACTCTGTTGTATTTTAACGTTATCAGTATGGTTTTATGTATCTACATTATGCGTACATTATATGTAAATATCTAAATCCATATTTTCAAGTTAAATTTAATTTACGAAAAGATTGGCTTATAAATACTGAGAAGAATAATGACGCAACTATTGTTATAGTTTTCGGCGATGGATCTGGAAAGTCAATATTAAAAAGTTAAAAATGTCGAAATTTATTTATGAACATTTGAGATATTAAATAAGTGTTGAATAAAGAACACTACATTAATCCAAATTTTTGTCTCGACCTACAAATTTAACGAAAGTGAACCTTTATATTTTTGTAATTACTCCTACGAATGTACCAGTAAGAACTAACCAAGTATTGTATCTCTAGGAAAAAATAAAAAGTCTATTAAAATATAAAACTTTATATTGTATTCTATACCGCAATGACAACCAACCGTTCTAAATCCTTGAAATATCCTTTTCACAGATCTGATCAACAGAAGATTAATAAAAATACATTAAGTATTTATTTTAAACAAATTTTTATTCTAAACAAAATTTTTGTTTCACAATCAATTTTTTCAAAATTCTACATTCCTTCAAAATTAAAAAACTTGAACAAATTCAAGAAAATCGTGTTTAAAATTTTTGGGCGAAGATAAATGCAAATACAGCAGCCAACGCTTGGAAGCCTATAACTTTAGTAATTCTCAAAATTTCAACATTTCTTTTTACCTACATATTCTTTGAATATCAAAGAAGCGTAAAATGTGAAATAATCGATTTTTTTCAAAGATCTTGACGAGAACCTCCCCTCAACGAATCGAAGGACAGAAGTTGCAGTATTACACGAAACGATTAGAATGTAGACATTAGCTTGTACAATACCTGGTCTCGACACGGCCAGCAGTGTTCGCGGCCCCCGTAAATTTGTTGTTGGCGCAATCGGATCAGTTGACAAGGGGTTCTGTTAAACAATGCATTGGTATGCCAGGAATATTCTCTATTCTGATGTAGCGATCTCTTTCTGGATTCTCACCACCCGGTCACGCTCTCACGCTTTACGGTATCCTTAGCAGAACATAACGCTACCCCTTTATAATTTCTCACCGAGCCAAGAAACTATAAGTAAGTTCATTACAGGGCCTCGGAATCCTCTTCTTCTTCTTCTTCTTCTTCTTTTTCCTTTGTCATCGAACCTCGTTCGAAAACTTTCAAATTAGGTCACGTTTATTATATTAGTTATGCCGGAGAGCTTTATTCTTTCATCATTCAACTTTCCATAGTGGCATATCAGTCTGTAGAAAAAGTCTACGTTCAACACCGATTTCAGTTCTACGTATGTAACAGGGTTCGAAAAAGTTCGAGAGCTTTTTCATCTGCAACTGGGATCAGATATACAATAAAAGACTTTTTGAGATTAAAATTTTTGGTTTGAATAGAATTAATAAGATTGAAAAACAACAGTTTTTGTATAACAGGAACAGATATGTTCTTAACTGATACACAAAACGTTCTCAAACATTATAAAAAGTGCCAAATATTATTCAAGGAATAATATAATAACTATAATTCGAATAAATAATTCGATTTGCCTATCTTTTTCTATCGATTCGTGTATCGCGGGAGAAACTCAATCGTCATTAAATTCACAATTCGCTCAGAATAATGATTCATCTTTACCATCAACAAGCGAAGAACTTTAGGAAAATTATTTGCAAGAAATTGGATCCGATGAATCAGAATCTGTGGTTGAAAATAATGATGGACTATACGCGGCTTGTAGAATTATTGACGATTATAAACCAAACATGCTTCCTTTGGAAAATAATTTATTAGATTATTGGGAGGAGATGAAATATAAATTTCCGTAACTTTTTAAGTCAGCACTAATTTCATTCGTTCCGTCCGTGCTACGCGAGTCAGCGTTAAACGTGCCTTTTCAACACTGAAGTTTATACTGAACCGTTAAAGAAATAATTTTAGTCCTACAAATCTAGAAAAGGTTTTGCTTGTAAAATTACATTGATTGTTATATTCATTATTTCTAATAAAAATATAATACTTGTGTTTTCATTTTCATACCGTTTCTTTGCAAATTTCTTGTAAACATTGTGAAGTTGTTAAGTTGTAAGTTTCTTGTAAATAATATCACATCATATTGTTATATAAATCTATTATATAATAATTCGGTGTTTTATTTATTTTATAGGGACTTTTTTAAGAAACGTTATCAAAAAATTTGTTTCCACGGAATAATAGTTTCAATGTACAGAATGTATTTCATGAGAATTCTTTTTGAAAAAGTTCCGAAGAGGTAACAATTCTTAACGTAAAAATTCCGCAGGAACAGATACTTTGCTGAACGAAACGTATAAGTTCGCACAGAATATTTTTAAAAACGGAAGGTACCTGTATATTTCGAGCTCTGCTGCATAGATATTAAATTCTACTAATTGAACCATATCAATACAAACCATTAATGTGAACCGTCCTATACAAACATTTTATGACACATACAGTGTTGCCGCTACGAGTGTTAGAAGGCTGTATAGGATAAGCGCGGTAAAATTATCCCCCCTACTGCAGGGTATACACCTCGAGGGGCCGAAAAGTTCGACCATTGGACTTGGCCGAGAAATGTAACATGATACGGGTCAAGGTATATCGGTCAAGAAATCGATATTCTTATATCCTCTGAAATAATGTTCAATTATTGTTGTACAAAAACTACACGTGAAAGCAGGCAAACAGACTTATACATAATATAGTGCTTTTTAGAGAAAGGAACAGAAAATGTACATCGTTGAAGGAACATTTAGAAATATATGTTAATGTGTGATTTAAAGATATGCCTCTTGTATATAAATATAGAGAAAATTTAAACTCTTTTATTTATTAGAAATCGCATGTTTCATCGAACAAATTCATTTTTTTTGGTTACTTCGATTAAAAAATTTCCTGTTCATTTTTGTGAACATCGGTGACCGAAAATAGAGACTCGATTATTTCTATCGATAGCTTTACTAAACGACACCTTTCGTAAATAAATCAAATAAAATTACTATTTACATCATTATTAATGTATTGGTCTTCGTTTAATGTCAAGCAAGGTTACCTCGAACGATCCATCGCTACTTGTTAAACGATATTATTTTATGCACATTTATGTACGTAGATGAAAATATCATTATTACAATTTGCATTTTAATTTCATGCAATCAACGGAGTATAAAAACAGTTCAGAGCATATGCGTCTGCTCTCAATTCTAGACAGCCCACTAGAGACATCAACACGTTCAACGAATGTACTCCTATCCGCACGCTCAAGTCTCCTTATTAATACGAGCATGGGAAATGTCACTTAATTTTCTTGAACATGGCTTTTCCCATTTAGCCTCCATCAAATTTAGATTGTATATTAAGCATATTCAAGAAGTAACAAAATCAAAAAACATACGCTGTCTAAATCCTGCTTCAAGATTATGTTACAAAGAGTAGGTGCATCGAACATATGTGTACATTACTATTTTTAATACGTATACTTAACTATAAATGTAGTAAAATCATATAAATAAGCACACATATTCTTTGGCGATTAATAATATTCTCGCAAGTATAATATTCGTTGACATAAGTTCGTCACATTTCATTACGATTGTTTATACTTACGAATCTTATATTTTATTCATTAAAATATCTATAATGTTTTAACGAAAAATAAATAAAAGAATTTATAACGATGGTATACCAGTTTACAAATATGTTTTATTTGAAAAAAATGATATAGTGTAAAATAGAGATTGTGTTTTTAAAGAATTTAATAATACGTTTAAGTATTGATCCGAATGTGAGTCCAAATTTGTCAGGAATATATAGGACGATCCAATATAGGTCGCGCGGATACTTTTTGCCCTTCTCGACAGAGTCGAATCGAGTCATTTTTAAACTGAACGACTGAAATCATTAAAATAGCTTCCACTCCGTGCAATGATCATTATTCAACGAGTATCCCATTACTCCTATTTCGCGAAACAAAATTGAATTTTGTAATTACCAAAAATGTGTTCCTCGAATAATTGAGGTAAAATAGTCCACTTCTTATGAGACTTTTGTATATTAATTCGGGTAATTCATCTGTTTTATTCTAGATTGCGGCTTATATTACATGTCTTTGGTACACAAAAAAAATTTCATTCGTTAACATTTCGTATTAGACACAAAAAATAATGTGAAATTAATAAATGCTAAAATGGTTTCATTGAAACTTTTTAAAAAAACCAGCATCTTTTCGAAAAAATTATAACTGTTATTTTGAAACCACCTTAACCAATCAATGAAATCAGGCAGTATCGCGCAAACTAAATTGTGTGCAGATTTGGCAAAGTGGTTACTTATCATTAGACTGCGGATTTTATGCATTTCTGATAAAAATGAGCAGGGTTAAAAGATAGAAAGATTAAAACAATTTTAAAATATCGTAAATAGAAAATTAAAACAAATTGCATTGACTTCTAATAAGTCTTACATTTTAAATTTCGTATTCAGTCGAATAATACTATTCTTCTGAAGCAGTGAAGAGTACTCTTTCGATCCATTTCTATCTTGTGCCTACCTTGGTAACTTTTATGGCATTCGAATCTCCGCGGTGAAAATACATCTTTCGCAATCGTCTTAAATAACATGTTCAACACTGGAACCAATACTTATATGTTTTCAACGCATCTTTCACCATCGTCTTAAGTACCATATTCGATGCTGGAACCAATACTTATCCGTTTTCGACGAATTAAATTTACGACAAATGTCTACCTTCATTTTCTGTGGTGTACATCAATAAAATAATCTTTATCTCGGTATTCTGCTCGTATATTGTATATTCAAATGCACATAGGTTGTAAAGTTGAATTAATTTTTCAGCATTTTTATATCACACTCTGTCAGTTTATTAAAACAATTTTGATTTAATGTATTCAACTATAAGCTCTTATTTTTGAAAATACGGTTCAAGTTTGTTTCACTGCAAAACTGAAAAATCAGCACAGGGTAAATGTGCCTTATTTCTGATGCTACCCTAGATATCTACTAACAAACTCCTATATATTTGAATGAGCACAATGGTTAGCCTATTCCTCGCTTCCAATGCGTGGCTTCGTGTCCTCGTATAAACAATTTAGAAAATAGTCTATTAACAATAATAATACTTATATAATAGCCCAATCTAACGCGACCCGTAAGCAACGCTATTTGTTGTGCAAATTAATAAAGATTGAATCTAGCATTGTAATTAAGTAACTATTATACTATATGAACTCTCACGTTTTCCAATTTAGTTCGGATAATCAAGGTTCTACTGTAATTCGTACTCATAACCTCGAATAACTAGTTTTCCACCAAGAGGGATTCAAAAATAATTTCAGTTTAACCCCTTGACGGCGGTGCCTGGGTCTATTTTGACCCATAATATCAAAATCGTCTCACAATTACTCAATGAAATAAATAGCTGTCGCATTAGAAACCACAAATAGATTAACGTGGCTACAAGAAGTAATTTGAAAAATATGGTTTGAAAATCTTTAAATACATGAGTGATTGGTCCTAAACATTATCAGTGATACAGTTGTAAGAATGGTCCGCCGTCCGAGAGATAAAGCCTGGGAGCATCGGACAAGCTCCTAGGCCGATCAAACGACAAACCCGTTGTTACGCGGCACTTAAGGCCTGCACGCTGAAAAAAGCGACTGGGAGCCGTAAAACTCTCGGATAACGGTGACATCGGTCACCAATTCGCGTGCAAAGGAATCCAAACTCCATTCTGTTCGCCACGTCCAAAGCACCCTCTTTCCCATCAGCCCAGAGTCGTACAGGTGAAGCTCGTATCGACCTGCCGCCAGAAATACCGCGCAGCATCGACCGTCGCCGTTATACCTGTTCTTCCTCTTCCCCCGGGGACGTGCCACCCCCCAACTTTCACAGAGGGTGCACGAGGAATAGAGCAGAAGGGGGATGCGGAATAGTTTGATGGTGGAGGGTTTGGGGGCTGACGCACGGCCTCGGTGCCGCGGCCAATCCCTGGATCCTGGAAACCGCGGCTGCGCCCTATCGCAATTTTACTCCGAGGGCTAGGGGAACATCGGGACGGGAAGAGGGTGACGCGCGACACGGTGGCGGGGAGGACTCTGAGGGCAGACGTTCCAAAGCTACCCCGACGGAGAGACACACCGAGACGCCCCTGTCATCGGGAGCCCTTCGGTCTCAGTAAGTATTCTCAGTCATCGAGCATTCGAGCTTTTCTTCGCGGTTGACACTTCTTACTCGAGATGTCTCACCCACTGTCTCAGCCTCCATCGACTAGAAAGGCACCTCGTACCTCGTTGGATCGACTCGCCTGTCCACCGCTACCGAAATGTCGCAAACGTTACCGTAGTCGGCACAGCTTGCGCCCCGGGTATCCTATGGGTAGTTGGTTCGTTTGTCTGAGCGTTCTATGTTAATCGCGTACCCGGTTCTTTCGAGTGGTAGTCAGGGTTCATCTTCTCGAGAGTTCCTATAGGAATTTAGTTGATCGGTTGTGTCGAGGTCACCGAGTTTCCTGGTTCGAGGCGGCCGTGTATCGATTGGTAATCACGATATCAATTTTGGTAGCTACCCTTCGACAGGTAATTCGGCACTGAATTTCCGTGTACAGTTTCTTCTCGATTAAGGTATTATACCGATGATCGATCGAAATCGGATGTCAGATTTTTCGTATCGATGTCGAGGTATTTTTACCGTGTACATTGCTTCGACTCGGCAGAATTTCGAGGTGTGTTTTAGAAATAAGTTTGAGAAGATATCTTTGTGGAATGTTTTAGGGTTAATAATTGTATAGTTTCAACATGGTGGCGTTTCAATCACCTCCCTAATACCTCCTTGGTCTCGGTATTTGTAGGTATTTCCAGTGCACATTTTTGACTTAAAGATGCTTTTCTTCTTGAATATCGGTGTTCAGCAAGAACTTAATCTCGTTATGATTCTGATTTTTAAAAATAATGCGTATTTTCCAAATTAATCCCCATTAGTCTGTTAGTATTCTGATAGAATATGTATATTTTCTCAATATTAAAATTTAAAAATGTTCGATCTCTTGTATTTTATTATGTCCAAAAATTTGTATACTAGGTACTTTTCCAAATTTATTGTTCGATGTTTTGGATATTATTTTTCGTTAATGTATTAGTCACTGTAAACTGTAAAGTATGTCCTATTGTTACTGTGTGTACTATTACTAGCTTCTTTTCGGAGGGATTGGATATACTACACGATGAGTAACACTTCAAAGATACTGAACCAGTGGTGTTGTGTATAGAGCGTGAGACGCTGCATGAAAGTTTTACATTAAACTATTTTTACAACCTGATATTATAACTTTCAATAATTTGGTAATCTGTCTTCTAATGTATTTTGTACCCAATAAGTGTCCTACTACGAGTGAATGAAAATATAGATCTATGTGCCAGTATTAACATTTCATAATAGTTTGTAATAAAAGTTTTGTATTTAAAATAAAACTAACAGTGAGGTTATCATTAACTATGCAATACATGCCATTTTTAATGATTTTGTCGTAAAATAATTTATTTATTAGAAGAAATATTATATTAGTTTAGCAATTTCTATAATTTTGAACAATTTAATCATTTTAAATCATGAAGCGTAAAAAATATTTTTGTGTAATTCTAAGATGAAGATTAAAGTCATTGGTGTCTTTATGGCTTTACCATGCTCTCTAATAAAGAAATTTTATTTGGCACAGAGGAACATCGAAAACATAGCATTTATTTAAAGTGAATACGTGCTCGGAATAATAACATTACAACACGATGATAGAAATTACTTTAGGAATACACTAGCATGTGTGCACACGTCGGAATATTCAAAGTGTAGAAAACTAGATGTTATAGATAGATGTAAATATTCTAAATATAGATTGTCAAGTGGTAACGCGTGTGTAAGATAATAGAAGTGTGAAGGGAATTGTGTCGGTATTGAAGGAGGAACAAATGAAATCAACTTACTGCCTATAGATAGAGGAAATCGTGTAAAAGACTGACAACTTTTTATTACAATAAAGTAGGGTTGGTGCTGGTTATTTTTAACTATAACATTCCGAGCTACAAAATCACAGACAACATGGTTAAGTCGTATTTTGTTTCTAGATATTTGAACTTTTGCGGTCAATCGTATTAAATAATATTTTCTTTATCATACCAAGAAATGTTTCTTAAAATGTACGACCTTCTAATGTGAAATTTACGTATCAATGTATAATTTTATGAGTGACTAGCTTGAGAGGGACCTCTCACTTGCATACAATGGGGGTACTTTAAGGTAAATTAATACATAGTTTTGGTCTTCTTCTTTCAGGTAAAAAGTTTAAAATACAAAATTCTATTAATTATTTGAACGACTTAATTCGTTCGTGATTATTGTATAATAATTTATTTGAAGCGAGCATCGATTCAACTTCTATGACATTTTGTAGAATAAATGAGGAAATATCGAACTGGCAAGCATAATTTACAAGTAAATTACCTTTGATCAGGATATCAGATAACTATACATTAATCGCACTAGTTCTAAAATTATTTATTATATTATATATTTTATAATTAATGTAAGCATCTTGTGCATTACCCGTTGAATCTAAGGGGTTGATCTTTGAAAATTTGTTATCCGTGCTGCTAAATAGAAATCTGCTGACACGTATAATCATGGCCAACCAATTCTACTTCGTGCGAATGGTAGGACGCGCGAATCCGTCGAATTTTCGAAACCAATTTTCTTGAACACGAAGCGTCAGCTGAAAGAATGTTATTTGTTTCTATCAATTACTTTTGCTCAGAGAATCACGATCGGTCCGCTTATACAACCCGCCTTAGAACATTCAGTGTAATCTAGTTAATGTCGTTCTTAATAAATTGATATCCAATGGTATTAATTTGATAACAATCATTTTTAAGCGATTCAGTACTGCCGGTCACCTTCGACCTCCGCGTTCATTGTACTCGTTAATGAAACTTCTACATATATTTTCATTCATATTACTTTCGAAAAACATTTGATGTTTTAGGAAATCCAGCAGATTTAGCGAATTATTCCGTATAAATAAACTAATGTGCGTGGAAACGCCAAATAAAATTTCGAATATAATTGCTCTTTTTACTTAATAACAAAAAAATGTTACCTAGCATAGAAATAGGATACATGAAATCTAAACGTTATGCTTGATACTGAATTTATTTATTGTAACATTTAATAAATCGTCGGAAATCACAAAATTGAAATATTCCAATCTTCCTTTTTACAAAACGTTAGTTATCCAAGTTTAACGCAAGAAATACAGAACCACTCGAAATTTCTGGTCCCTCAACTTTTCGTTTCACAATCACTGATAAATTATGAAAATTTGTTCACCACAGATTTTTGAATAAACATCTTTATTGAAACACGCGTTATAATAAAGATTATATGACATCCGAATGAATGCAGTCTTGTCATTATTACAATACGATGTACATCGGTCGCATTTCTTACCGGGTAGTTCTAGCGTTAAGAAAATCCAGCTGATCGAGAAAAATATTTCGTGTTTCTTCCAAAACTAACGAACCTCTGGCACGCACAGGATCGCCGAGGTAAATTCGTAAAAGTCATTGGATAAAGAAAAGCAGTTCCAATTCCTAGAAAAGTCAATATTTTTTTTCGTCAGTTTGTACAAAAGTAGCGAATGGTACGAAGAATGAAATTACTCGATATAGCTTCCACCAGCGATCACGACCTTCTTGAACTTATATCCGAGCCCACTGCAGGTTCGCTTCGCATCCTGCATGTCCATTTTCGTTATTATATCCGCAATGGTGGGTGTTAGTGTTACCTTTGTTTCGACTACACTCCACACGTAATATTCAAGGAAATTGCAGTCGGGGCTACCGGGAGGCCACAAGTTGGGATTTCAGTGATAACAGAGGTTTTCGTAAACTCCTTTCCTTCAATTCGATCTCGAATTTCGCGCTTCTCTCGCGATCGGAACAATTCCTGTGAATTGTCCGAGATACAGTTACCTCCTATTGTTTGTCAGAATTCCGGAATTTCTTGGGTATATCGTAAACTTGCGTCTTCTTTGAGCTAAATCACGCAATAATATCCGCGGGCGATTTTACGGCTCTTCGGTCATTTTCCCACTCGTTCACCGATTGGTGACTCATGTAGTGAGTTAGCTTATCAACAATTGCTTCGTTTATACTTGCTGTACCTACATGTTACGTATGGTATTGTGCGAAAAAACCTTGAAACCCGTTCAGACCTTCGTTGTTTAACTCATTTCCGATAGATTGATGTATTTTCAGTTGAAAAAATTGTTCGTCAATGAGAAGGAATCGACTTTATATTTTGCAATAAGCTTTTCATAACCGGGGTACCTGGGTACCCACATAAAAGTGAATCGTATAATCGTATAACTTGTTCCTAAAGATATAATAAGCGATTGTGACGTGAAATCAAATCAATACAAAATTCGCAAACTAGTTTGTTGCAATTTTCTCATGCTTTGCGTGTTTTTATCCGCTGTCTAGAACTATTGTTGTTGCAACAAAAAATTCAATAGCAAGCTTCATCGAGAAATGTCTTAGAATTTGTAGGTTTGACGACCAATCTTCAATAATCGGAGTACAAAAGTCTTTATCGTCGAACCACGATGCACAAAGTCGCCTACTCTTACATTGTGTTGCTAAATTCGTTTTTTTTTTTTTAATTCAGAGGACATAACACGATGTTGTTTTGGGTGGAAATAGAACGTTGAAATCCATTAAAGGATTTTAAATAATGCATTGATGGATGAGCATCCGGTTACTTCGGTCATGAAACAGTATGAAAGTTGTTGGTTACGAAGAAGAAGTTTAATAGAAAATAAAAAGAAGACTAATGAGAAAGGGAATGGATTTGTGGTTGCAGGCCCGGTTCGAAATTCAACTGAAAAAGTGGAGGGCCCAGGGACGCAAGGTGCAGAAGAGTCGTTACACGACTCGAAAGACAAGGACGGCGTTGGCTCCACACTGAGCGGTTTGTTCGCCGGACTTCCGGCATTGGCGGGTCCCCAACGCCTCGCCAACTCCCTCAGGCAGAAGTTCGCCAATAACTCCGGTAAGTTTACGAATTTTCTTCGGTCCACGGCGTGTCCCCTTCGTCATGGAGGCTCGTTACGATCGTTGACGAAGTTACCGTTCCCCTGCACGCCCACCAGTCACCGTAATTAATAAACGAGGGTGTCGACACGCGTTTAACTACCTTCGATGGGATGTCAGTTTACGAATGATCGGTTCACGATAATAATTAATCCGTTTCTGACAAAGACATAACAGTTGACAGCAGAACACGACATTCGTCGATCCTTCTACGAAAATATGTATGTTACTGGTTGCAAAAATATTTCGTGGAAAGCTTGTGACATTGGTTACAAAGTATTCTGATTTTAGTAACTGAAACCATTGTATCCACATGTTTCTACATATTGTGCGACGATAGTGCAAGACGAACTATATCTACTTTCCACCGCTGTTAGGACAGTGTTCGAAATTTTCAAGGCCTATTACATAATTTGATGTAGCAGTTATAATCTATGATTTCCTAAGGCAATAAATCTGAAAATTTTTAAGGTTCTGTATGGTTCAACCGAATTTAAGTATCTATCATCGAAGCGATTTTATTCTGTAGTACTTTTACATCGACCATTCTCCATTCTATGTAACGGCTACATAGCACGAGCTGCCACATACGTCAAGCATTGATTTTTAAGAGTTATACAAATTCATAAGCCTTATTATATTTTAGAGAAAATCTGTAAAACATATAAAAAAGAGATAATATAATTCCTGGATATCTTAGATTCTTCTCTTGGAGAAGACGAACATTGGAAGCTTGAGATCACCGAAAATATATTGAAGATTTGTTAAAATCATGTTTATGTTATTCAAAATTTTTGTACGCGCATAAATAAAATTTAGTCATATTAATTCATTCGATACGTAACAAGTTAGAACACAAACTTCGATGCTTTGTATAACTTTCGTGCGTTTCGTATATTACAAGATGAAATCTCTATGTTGAATAGTAACTTGTATCGTATTCGTTCTTTTATATTGCAAGCTCGATAAAAAAAGCAATCGCAGTAACACCATTTAGGTCTGACTTGATTTCTCAAAAGATTCGAATTGTCAAGAAGAATTTTTGTGATCCCTCTGCATACCCAATCGCTGACACCGTACCGACTAATATGAATCATTATACATTAATTTATCGGTTCGAACGAGTATAGCGTCAACTAGAGCTCTACGAAACAATTACCACGAGCCGTATTTACGAAGTAAATCCATGTCATCGAAGTTTCGACCTTCACCCTCGTTTCACTGGCAACAACCCCACGTTTCTATCTCTGGTAACTCGAGACTCGATACAAGACATAGGTAGCTGAGTACCTCGAGGGGGAGCCTCCACCCGGTGTTAGGTTCTACCAGAAGCAACCGAAGAATCAACTTCTAGCTAGACGGAGCGAAAACCTTCATCAAAACGAAGATGAACTCTTCTGCGCCATCGCTAGTAGCAGAAGGTCGGGTTGGGGTGGGATAAACGCCGATCAGGCCGGGTCAGGGCTCCCCTACTTTTTCAAATACCAAATTCTTTCATTGGCCCATTGATTAAACTTAATGAACCCAAGGGAAACGAGCGGTCGGCCGAAAAAAAGAGAAAAATACAATAAAAAATTGCATGATTTCGGGAGCTAACCGTGCCACTCGGTGATCTGTTGTAGGTTATCCCCGGCCCGGCCTGATGCGCCCCAATCGCGACGATCTCTTCGTCACTCCCGAGTTTAGTTGTTATTAAACCCTGGAAGACGATCCTGTTCCATTAAAGGCGACTACCTAACACCACCATGTCGACAAAAATACCAGTCCTCAACATTCAGCTCAGCGAGCTCAAAGAGCTCATCTGGATGAAGTTGCACGAACCAAAAGCTCAGCGAAAACTCGTTTTAATCATTGTCTCGATAGCTTTGCTACTCGACAATATGCTGTACATGGTGATCGTGCCCATCATACCCGATTACCTGAAGTACGTGGGCGCTTTTGGAGACATCGAAGAGGAAGTGAATTCGACCGGACCACCGGTACATCACGGCCAGGACTCGGCTACGGGAATCTTGTTCGCATCCAAGGCCATTGTTCAGCTGATGGTGAATCCATTCTCTGGGGCTTTGATAGATAGAATCGGATACGACATACCTATGATGATAGGACTCAGCATAATGTTCTTATCGACCGCGGTGTTTGCCTGCGGAGGGAGCTACAGCGTACTCTTCTTCGCCAGAAGTCTCCAAGGAGTGGGCTCGGCGTTTGCGGACACTAGCGGATTAGCCATGATAGCCGATCGCTACACGGAAGAGTCGGAACGATCGAAAGCGCTCGGAATCGCGTTGGCCTTTATCAGTTTCGGGTGTCTCGTGGCTCCGCCGTTCGGTGGAGCTCTTTACCAGTTCGCCGGGAAGGAAGTACCATTCCTTATACTAGCTTTCATCAGTCTGGCGGATGGATTTATGCTTTTGTTGGTGATGAAGCCTATTTCTGAGCAACTGAAGGAGAGCCACGACCACCAAACGCCTACAATACCCATTTGGAAACTGCTCATGGATCCTTACATCGCTGTCTGTGCCGGAGCTCTGATGATGTCCAACGTAGCTTTAGCATTCCTGGAACCAACGATCTCGTTGTGGATGGAGGACCATATAACTCATGACAATTGGAAGATGGGAATGATCTGGCTGCCCGCATTCTTCCCCCATGTATTCGGTGTAATGCTTACCGTTAAAATGGCGAAACAGTATCCTCAGCATCAGTGGTTGATGGCTGCCTCGGGCTTAGCTTTGGAGGGCCTGTGTTGTTTTATAGTACCCTTCTGCACCTCCTACAAGGTGCTCATGATTCCTTTGTGCGGAATTTGCTTCGGTATTGCTCTGATAGACACCGCGTTGCTACCCACTCTGGGCTATCTAGTGGACGTCCGATACGTCTCCGTCTACGGTAGTATCTACGCGATAGCAGACATTTCGTACAGCGTGGCGTATGCCGTAGGTCCTATAATAGCCGGTGGAGTTGTGGAAGCGATCGGTTTCACTGCTCTGAACATAGGTATAGCGTTCTCGAACCTGCTCTACGCGCCCGTTCTAATGTACCTGAGGCACATTTACGACTTCAAACCGTTCCAAGACGAAGCAGACGTCCTCATGCAGGATCCTCCCGACAAAGAGTATCAGACGTATGTCTTGCAAGAACAGAGACCCCTCTCCGGCGATGTAGGAAACCATCTGAATCAAACGCGCATGGAGACGAACGTCGATCAAGGTTACGAACAGAACTATCAAAGACCAGACTACGAACAGCTCCCGTACGGCCAGAATATCAATGCTCCTGATTACAATCGGGAGCAGGGAGGTTACGAGCCAACCTACGAGCAACCGGCTAACTATAATCAGGGCGTCCAAGGCTGCGCCGAAAGACCTTACGCGCAGGAGCAACAGAGTCAGGATATCAACCCCTTTAGGAGACCTAACGTTGAACAGAGACCCGTTGGAGGCGATAGCAATCCCTTCAGGCAAGGAATGTACTAATGTATCGGTGATCGATCGATATTGAAGAGTCTTCGGGACAAGCTTCCAATTGTCAAGAAGATGAACTGTGACGACACCATGTCTGTTTCGGTGATCGTAAAGTGTGTTATCCTGTGATTCTAACTTGTCGAGGAAGAGTTACAAAACGATCGTTTCGATATTGTTCATCTTACGCAAATACATCGTAAATGGTTGTACGTAATACCTTTAGCGGTGCTGTTGGAATCAATCCATATAGTAGTGTCGAAGAACTTCATTGATCGTAGGAATTAGTGTTACATATTCGAGAAGCAAGCATTCGAAGGGGAAGCAGTTGAAACGAGAGCCGAGGAATTAGTGTAGAATCTAAGTTGTGCGAAGATGTGGTCCAAGTTTAGTGTTGGCTGCCATGTTGGATTTTTCAGTTTGTACAAGTGATTTCACGGTTTCGGTGCATCCTAAATACTCGATGATGTTTGATATATACAAAATTCGTTATCACCATGTTGCAATGTTCTCGAATTTTTTACAACAGAAAGCGAAGAGAAGTGTTGCGAACGGATAATTTACTTTTTTTAAACGCGTTTGAAGCTTTTTGGACAGTAAACATGGCATTCAACAGATTGAAAAATGTTGGAGGAGGTCGAAGTTGACAGACCAATTTCCGCAACACGTCAGAAAATCGAATAATATGCACAAAAATAAATAAGTAAAGTAAAAACTGCTGAAACGTACTACAGGGGGAGGCGTTATATTGAATCGGAATGTGAAACGAAGAATATTAGAATGGCGGATAAACAAAGGTGATATTCCAGTGTAAGACGCATAAGTGTTCCGAGAGTATAGGGGGTTGAGGGAATATGAGTGATAAGCAGAGTTGGATAAACTGTAAGTTAACAATGGCTTATAATCGCAATTACCGGCAACAGTGAACGTGTACAGGCTGTCCCGAAAATACCAGGCAAGACGATCGAGTTACAAACTCTTGATTTAAGAATTAACATTCATTTTTCATTGTACAGCACGTATAATTTAGATGATATACATTTTCCTTATACAGTACCTCGTATTTCTAAACACATTTATTCCACATCAGAAAATTTTAGTAAGTTGTTAAATTCGCTATTGAAATAGTTTTAAAATATTCGAAAAAATTCAAACTATAGTACAAACTAATATAAAAATAACTTCCACATTAAGTTTCACAGAGTATATTAAATCTAACAGACACATATCGAATAACAGCGAAATTTCAGTACGTCGACTAACTAGGATTATCTTAAAAACAAAATACACTATTATACTTGAACAAGACTACTACCGAGGTGCGATTTAAAATTAAATCATATTTCGTTCCGTCCGTGATTCTATGTAATACTAATTTGGCGGAAATTTAGCTCAGGAGCAATGCAGGCCTAATTTAAACCTGTCCTGAAATTGAACTTCAACCTACTTCAAGTATTAAATTTAAAAATAAATTTATCATGATTATGACACAAACCCTGTGTACACTGTAAACCGCCAACATAGATTACGACATAACCAGTTTCGATTCAAGCGTGTCTCAGAATTAATCAACAATAATTATTGTGATAAGCGAAAAGTTAATAATTATGATAAATAATGAAATATAACAACCGTACTAAATTTCATTAATACTATGCGGCGCATTATTCTTAGTTGTTTATTTAGCGATACTATCTACGAATACAGTTAATTCAATTTCGTAAATTAGATATTCGTGATAATACTAACAATTGCATTGGAAAATTCATATTCGTTAACTTAATAAGCTCCTGTTGGAATTATTTAATTTTCAATTAATTAATTAATTTTCAAACTTACATGGATCGAATCGAAGAGTACATAATATTCGTTTCGATACGAATCTATTGTAAAGTTATTATTCTGGAAATTTATTACTAGAATTTACGAAAGAATATTTAATCGTTGAGGCAACCTGTACATGTAAAATCATTGCACCAAAAATTTTTTCACATATCTTAAATTCATACGCAAGAGATCCGAAAAATACGGCTTTGGCAAATATTTGAGCGAACAAAAAATAATTAACTTTGACCAACGATGGGACTGTCGCGATAGATTAGTTCAGGAACGAAATGAATTACTATCCAACTCTGCTGAGAAGTATGGTGGGAAACTGGTCCTCGAGGACATATCGTAAAGTAGTATTATAGCAGCGAAGGCTTCCCCTCAGCAAGGACCTTCGTTCGCTGGCAAATCTTCAGTTCTTACGAATTAATTTTCCATTATCTTGCTGAACCGAAGTATCATATCATTAGTTAAGGCGTCGGTTTAAAACATAGCCGTTGAAGCTTTCACGTAGGTAGTTGTATAGAAAATGGTATCGAGATATTTGAAATGTCGCCTCAGCTACGGTGTAACTCGTAACATATCATTCTCACGTACTTTAATCTCCTATTGTTAATAGCCGAGGGATATTTTAATTAATAACCTGAATTAACCGTTAAAGGGCATCGGGGATTCTAAAGAATGTTGAATCGTATTAATTTCGTTGCATCTGTGTGTCAGCTTGCTAATTCGAACGTTCGCTAAACCAGTGAATTAAACGTACAAGTCAGACGTTTTATACAGTTTGATATTTATAATTTACAATTGAAACTGCGGACGAGGAATCAATGAGACTTGATTAGTTAGCGCTCCATTAGCAATGTTTAGTACTTTTTCAACTTTGAAGTAGGGCCATAAGCGTACTAGAAAACCAATACACAATTACTCACTATATTTTAGTTTTATTTTATTTATTCGTACATTGCCAAACGTAATACAACCGTAACCTCGATGACTACTACCTTCTGTTAAGCATGTCAATGTTTTTACTTTGATAAGAAGAGATTGTTTCATAGTAGACTATGCTCGGTTTTGTGAGTAATTGTATATCGAATGCTACATATCTATATCTTGATAGTTTTTTAAGTACAGAATGTTTTTTTCTGATGACCTATGAATGGAAATCATACGATAATAGGTAATACGTAGATGTACGTTTCTATTATATATGTATATATGCAGATTGATGATTATCATGTGCCAGCGACTCGCACGTAAAGCTTCACGAGTCCTTCTCAACGTATCTCTGCTAAATAGAAACTTCCTTTTACCGCGTGTCAGTATTCGCAATGAAACTGGAAGAACATTGTTGCTTTGTATCAACACGTCAAAATGCATCTATTTTTGTTTTTATATTTCGTCTTTCACAAATTTAGTAAGCTAATGAAAGTAAAATGTCGATTTTGCGCAGTCCAGCATGCTAAATGAACGTTACTCGTCGCAGACAGAACAAGTTACCTTATCGCAATTCACACAATTACACTCTGTCGCAACTTTTTCAAGCATTCGAATTGATTACGCGTACTGGTCATGCAGACTCGATAAAGGCAAACATTATGCGCCCTATCAGTGGTCACTTTTTCTAAGCAATAAATCTACTTGTCAATGGCAGCGACGACCAAAATTACCTAATTGAAATCGAGGGAGTCGAACGGAGCAATACGATCCTTGGACTGATCGCTGCAAGCTTTCATCGTATAGGGCGATTCAGCTAAGGGTGTCACCCGAATTACATGCAAACTGGTCGACATATGAAAAATGGTTGGTACGAAAGTTGTATGGTTCCAAGAGTATCGTACCATGTAATAATTCGTTTTTTTTCTGTTTTGCTTTTTAAATAGAGATGCAAAGGTCACATTCAGGTTTTTTTTACTGTAAATGGTCAATTTTAATCTTGCGATTGAAGAGGAAATTAATCCCGAATAAAAAACTGTAAAAGCTGTCTGGTATGAAAAACTAGTTATGGAGATATTCTGTATAAATGTTTTTTAATGCCAATAATGCTCAAAATGTTCTCTATCGCAATTAATACATTTACGTAATCGTTCGAGAAATGCAAGCGATACGCATCGGAGTGTTTCTTGAGTTATACCATTACGTGCTCTAACGATAAGATTTTTAATATCTTGAAGCGTCGTTGTTAGCGTTTCACGATTCACTTCAGTTTTTAGGTGTCCGCAAGGAAGGTAATCAAGTTATTGAGAGAAATTCTTATTCGGATAAAAATCATCAATGAATAACAAGAAACATTCGAATGTAAACTTCGCGCAACGAATGATGACACCGCCCTTACCCGATTGTTTATATGGTAAGAGGCGTATCTAAATTTTCGTGACATTACCTGTTGAAATTGTTGCTTTGTCAGGTAAGCGCGCCGAAGGAAGTGCTCTTCAGAAGTTATTCATTTATGCTATAACTCGAGAAACACTTCAATGTGTATCGCTTGCACTTATCGAACGATTTCGCAAATGTATTAATCGTATTGGAGAACATTTTGAGCACTACCTGCATTCAAAATCATTTATGGAGGATATCTATTCCTTATAGTTTTTTATTCAGGACTCGATTCACGCTTCAATCGCATCATTGAAATTTACTATTTACTATAGAGAACTCGAGGTTACCTTTATTTCTCGACAAAAAACGAATACAACTTTCGTTTCCACGATTTCTTCATATACCAAATAGTTGAAATATAATTTAGGTTGCACACCTAGCCGAATCACTCTGTGCGCTGTCGAGATACTATAAAAATGGCATTTCATTAGCAATGGCTTAATATCTTCATTGGGAGACGATCGCTGTATGAAAAGTATGCCTGCGAGGCTCGTTAAATTTTACGCTCGTGTCTACAACATGTTCGTACCTACTCGTCAATACTCAGTGGTGTCGCGGGAAAACGAAGTTGTTCAAGAAATTTCCGACAGAGATGCACGCGGTTGCAATGCGACCATCGTGATGTTCGATGGTTAGAGAAACGGTCACGGTCGTTTGAGACGATGAGAAACCAGTATGGCTTTGGTACCTCTTGCTCGTCGCGATCTTGAGAATCGTCGTGCGTGCTTTGAGTTCACAGTGCCTGAACATTCATGTTTCTACCCTGTTTACGTCGTACACTCCTGATTCCCAAACATGTGTATACTCCACCTAAAGCAGCGTAAAATTTATATATATATATACATGTGTAACATCGCCATATTTTTCTGTATCTAGACGATTTTGTTTCTTCGTAGCAGGTATACAGGATGTGTCGGTTACGCGAATCACATTCGGAAAGACTTGTAAATGTTTTGTTATTTTCAAAGTGTTTATATCCAAAAGTTGAGTCGCACGGACTAGGGTTCTAAGCTATTTGAACCCTCGACGTACAGTAATAAGTAGTTTTAAACCGATACTTATCGCTAGTAGAAAGGCCATACATCGTTCATGTATAAGTGGTAAGAATCGTTCGACAGGGAGACGCGTGAGAAAGACAGGCGATCGAAAACGACATTAAAAATCGATGGAAATATCATTCGAATAGTTTTAAAGGTAATACAAAATAATTTATTTTTGCTTCAATATATTTTCGAATAGCGTGTATGCGTATACTCTTCGAGAGTAGAATAGTAATTAATTTTTCATTGATTTGTATTTCGAGGTCTGTACATTTTTATGGACAAGCAATGTGAATCAATCTAATAGAAAAGTAACTGCGAAAACCTTAATGCTTAGCAATTTTTGACCACGATAGGTCTTACGATGTTATGTTTATCATTGTTTCGAGACGGCGCTACGCGACGTTTGAGTTGTAACTGATTACAAGCGATTATACTTTTGTTCGAAGGATAGTTTACTAAATGATTCCTTTTATGATTGATTCAAGGTGTAGTTGATTCACCTTGTACGACACGATATCGTACATGTACCCGCAATAGTAATTTCGTTTCTACGAGCTGGCCTCTATGAATCGTAGCGTAAAAATTAACGAAATGTCAACGTGTTACTTGCCGATGGTTATCGGAATACAGAGAACTGTTACGATTATTTGTGGACGAGATTGTTTCTAGAGTCGAAGGAGTGCAAACGAGTGTCGGAATACCTAACTCAGACCTTTAGGATGAATTACCGCTGTAAATTTTTCTATGGTAATATATACGCATACGTTATCATTGTTGCAACCGTTTAAGATGAATCGTAACAATAGCATTTATTGCGACGAAGCACCGAAATGTTGTCCGTGGTATCGACGGAAACTGAATTGTTAAAAATTGAATGAAATGCATTTTGAAGAAGTCTTACAAAAACGTATCATATCTATTTCGTTGAACTCTAACGATTCTAATCGATTATTAAAAATTGTACTCGTTTTAAAAATCTGGAAATTTAACCTTTCCTTTTATTATTATTTTTGTATTATTTTATAAGATCGAACATAACGGTTTGTCGTTGAGTCGACTAACGATATGTTAAAGTGTTTAGCACGATTTGCACCGTAAGTATACAACGAAGTACTTTCTGGTCAGGTAGAAGATGTATGACAAACTTTTGGTACTTTATCACATATATCTTCCCATTTAATTTAAGTTACTTTGTATGATAGTAAAGTTATATAATATTATATCTTATTATGTACGTGTCGTGTATATAAGATGTATAATATTATATAGAGACTACACGAGTAATGATAGTAAATTCTGTACGTATTCGATACAGATTATTATATGTAGAACTGTGAGTACAAATTTGTCTGGTTGGTGCCATTCTTAGAAAGCAATAGCTCGTAAACGCTCGGCAAATTCTACTAACTAGATGTTTTTGTTGTTATAATTTTGGAAAATCCAGTATACCTAGAACACGCGAGAAGATATTTCTTTGCATTCGACCCGTCACAATTATCGGGAGCAAAAGATAACTATCGAGCAAGGCGTTGTGTGTACGTATATCGTATGTTGTGTCACAAAAATATAAATATATATACACTCGTATATGTATACGTATAATATGTCGCAAAATACATAATCGTAGCTTCTTTCGTCTCTTGTAAATACATTAGATGTGCCCGAACGTATGATGGAGAATGAGTATTAGCACTCGATTATTTACAGAATATAATTGTGGAAGAAGATGCGTTTAAACCGTTGTTGGATTCTGTGAAAGTATATAATTATTAAGAGGATACTCGGTACGAGTACAAATACTAATCAAGCGTGTACAGTTATTCTTTAAGTAACTGAAACGTAAATCTAATTGTTATTGAAATTTAAATCGACGCAACATTAGAATTAGTTCAAATGGAAATACACGCCTGTTCGAAGGATAAACGCACACCTAATTTGAACCTAAATTTACGAATTTCAACATGAACCAACCTGATAGTTGATATCCTTCGGTCAAACGCCTAATTTAAACTAGGACCGGATTTATGGTACACGTTAGTCTACATTTAATTAAACTTTGAGCCAAATCATGGCGCAATTTCGCGCTCATGACGATCCAAGGTGCAGCTTACGCTCGATGGAGGAATTAATCAAACTGTGAATCGAACGCAAACATAAATTTAACTGAAGTTCCAATTCAGATTGAATCCTGGTTTTACCCATCTACATTTGCACTTAATTCAGTTTTTTAAATTTTAATATGTAGTTCTTCTAATTCCCCTACTGAAATGTACATTAAATCTAATAAATATATTACAAACTAAATTCAGACGTAACCTAAAATGTAACTTGTATACCAATAAAAATGAAAATCACGAAATTATCCTGATAAAATTTGTGTTACGAATTGTTCAAACGCCTTTACGTGGATTTCTGTAATATATTCAATGTAATAGCAATGATCTGTGTCTTAGGAGGATTTCGTCCGATAAATAATTAATGGTATTATACGCGGTTACCGCTTTTGAACTGCTAAACATTTATTGAAACAAAACTTCTGTGTTGCGACTTTTAAAATAATTGAGTACTAATACTTATCGAACTGTCTCCAGAAAAAGAAAATCTCTCCTTATTTCTATTCGAGGGACCTGCGTAAATACATATCTTGCCTACGTGTAACATAACATATCCGTGTGTGTAATGACAGCGAAATCAAATGTGAGCGAACTAATTACGAAATAGTTGACGAAACAACAAAAATAAACGAGACGAAAGAAAACAAGGATAGAAAATATGTTTCAAAAAATGTTGGTAGGCGCTTAGGGTACACGCCATATTTTTCTCAATTTCGTGTGTTCATTACCCACCGCTGGTGGGCTTGCGAACAAAGAGCGAAGAGGGTGAAGAAAACATTGGATTGATGCAGAAATAATGCAAGTTTCAGAATTCATATCTGAGAAGAATAAATTAGTACATTTTCAAACTCGGTACCAGTCTTCCTTCGTCGCTAGTTACATTTTAATACCTAGCAGCCCTCGCTTTAGAATTTGCGAAAATTACATACATTTAAGAGAATTTAATCCTTCGCATTATTCATTCTAAAGGACCTTAACCCTTTTAGTACCTCAAAATCGATGATTTTCCACGGAATACCTTGAGTCGGTATTTCGGTTTTGCATTTTTTATACTATTTCAATACGTATTGATAACGTTTCATTTTTATATACGTAAAATGATTTTCTCCCTCGTGTAAAGCAATACATTTTACAGTAGAAACCGTAAAGATATGTTCGTTTGAAAACAAGATGAGAATTTTGATATCCGCAGGATGTCCCAGTTTTCGATCGGCTACACGTTACAATAAAAAAATCTACGGAACACTTTTTTGGATAAAAAGTTTGGGTAATCTTCGTCTTTTTCAATGGCATTACATATTTTACAAATTCAATCGTGTAGCACACTGTGATCTTGAGCCGACCTTGATTCCAAAAACGTTTTCTGCAAAGTTTCTGCAAATTTCTTTTATAGTGACATGTAGCCAATTGGAAAAACTTATCACTTTTGTGCCAGATCACCGAAATTGGTTGAAAATTCGTGGTATGTGTTACGTGCGCACCCCCTATATATTCCTAAATGCGTATTTTCCGTGGTAATTCTAAGCGGTACTCGGAAAACGTGTACGGTACTAAAAGGGTTGAAATCAACGTTAAAGTTAGATAAGCTTATTTTGTAATTTCTCTTACTATTTCTTTTCAATACCGAACTTCCATTATCCTAGCATCAATCCGATAGAAAGAATTTTGGAGACTATTATCTCCTGTAGTAAATTAATGGTCGTACTTTAAGATTATTTTAAAATATACAGAAAAAAGTGAAGAAAAACTATAGTAACTGCAATACACTCGCACTTCCGTCGTGCATATACACCGGAACGAGACGCACCTGCACCAACGAGTATATATACACGAACACATATTGGCGTACACACGAGTAATTATATACAAGACGCAAACAAAAAAAGAGAACGAAAGTACATGTGAAATATGAATCTATATACCCAAGCAGGACACGCATGTATGTATGTACATTTAAGGAAAATCAAGTATTGAACTGCGTAATTACTTGAAATCTATATGATACTGTAACATTGTTGAACCGGTTATTAAACATGTCATTGTTACCGAAGCATACCTTGAGTTGTGATCTCTAAATTACCAATTTCAATCACCAGAAATTACCCCTAACCACAATTTACCGATTACAATTCCTTTTGGTGGAAACGACTAAATCAATTGAATTTTTACTAATACTCGCAATAAAAGTGTACCGATGCCATCAATGGAAATCCATCTCATTGTCTGATCGAAATTTTTCATTATTGTATTGTCAAATCCGTTTAATTTAACTTAGGTGGCTGTCCACGTGCAAACATCGACCAAAATTTAAATTTGAATATTTCTGGAATACACGTACGTTTAATTAACTCGGCGATTAATCTCGCTGACTAAAAATAGATGATACAATCGATAAAAGATTGTTCGACATTCCGAAATCAAATTCGTATACCTCGATTCCGAAAAACTCGAGTTTTAACATAATTTATTCAAATGCACGTGTAATTACCAAATATGTGAACTAGATTCGCGTCAGAACGAAGTTTCAAATGAGAAATTATGATTTTGTATTTTTAACTTATTTTCGTACCTGAAACAACGTCTTGTCGATAATAATTGCCATATTCGGTTGGAACTTCGCCAAATGCTCAAGCACTTGATAAATTTTCATATTTGATTTTTTCAGAAACGTTATTCTACGTATAATATGCTATATTATGTTTCCAACTTTTTTTTGCAGAATTAATCAGCCCTATTAGCGTTGTGCCAAGTCCTTCGATATACCTTGTGTATTTCAATTTTGATTCTTACATGAATGTTTTTCGCTTAAAACTCACGTTGCACGGGACATGGTACACCTTAATTTCGAAACCTTGTTAAAACTAGAGTAATTATACATACATATATGGTTAAGTTTAGAGAAAATCAAAATATTTTGTTGTTATAGGAAAAAAATTAAAAGAATGAAAAATCGATAGTTTAATAAGAGGGGGGGTGGGGGTTGTAATAGTATGATTGAAAAAACCTTACTTTTGTTGTTAAACAAATGACTATCCTTTAAATAGCAAGTTATCATAGCTATTTTATGTAATATTCTGCATCCTTCTGCATCTATATACAACCGTCTTACCATTTTCATATAACAACCAGACTGCGAATCATTGTGCAAAATAAAAATTTTCTTTATTAATTGCAACATAGGAACCATATAGAAATTGATTACCATTCTTATCAATTCTAGTAATTTGAAAGTAACATCCATTTTTGTTATAAATGTATAAAAACCGCAGGTTAATAATAACTTAGGTAGAAGTTTTACTTCTAAATGTTTAGGCATTTCTCTTCCACCAGAAATTACGATGTTGCTAAGGGAAAATAAGTTTAACGCTAGAACATCGATACTAGACTTGTATGTATACTTTAACACAAGAGCACATTTATCGAGACATTACACGATTTTTTTCATAAAATACATCTTAATAAATAACTGTACCGAGTAAGTTTGAAAATTCACCTATAACTAGACAATATTAAAATAATACCGTCATTCTTCCGTATCCGTTGACCGTATTCCAATCTAACAATGGGAATGCATATACTTCTACGAAACAAACCAGAATACCTTCTTCCGCACGAGGTGCAAGACTGTCATTCATCATGCATAATTATCGTTGAATAGCAAAAAACAGAAGACCCCAAAACACGTATCTCCTATTTTGGATCAAAGTGAAAATAAGTGAAACTGCAAAAATGATCAAATTTTTAATATGTCGTTTAAACAAATAACTTTTGTTTAAATTTTCTTGTGCGACTGAATTTCCCATTCAAAAACACGCAACGTAAAAAAAATTTCAATTTTTTTCGACCTCTGTCGAAAGAGATATCTTAACAAATGTGGTTTCATTCTCCTCCTCTCAAAAAAACCTGTTAAATATTTTTCGAAGAACCATGTCTCACAGAAACTTTATCAAAATCGGCTTGTGTAACTTGAATACATTCCTTTGTAAGAGGTCAAAGATTTGAAAAGGGTCATTTCATTTGCAACAACCTAATACCTGTATCCGTCTTGTATCGTTTCATTCACGAAATTTACTTGTCGAAGGGATTACAGAATAAACGTTGAAACTCGCCGACAGAACTTCGCGAGAAGTTTGAAAATATTTAAACGACTCTAGCTGATATTGAAACGCAGCTTAAGCGCTTTATGCTTTCGGAAAATGGTGGCACGCGCCGCGTGGAATTCGGGCCTAATGAAAAAGCAAGTATAAAACAGGCGGGCGGAAGAGGGAGGCGAGAAAGCATTGATGGGATGTCTGCGGGGCCCAGTGTCAACGTAACCCCATCAAAGTGTAATAATATTTATATTAGGGCGCGGCTCGGAGGGTAGGAGACATCGTTGGGGTTCGTACAGGGGGACAAGGTATTCGAGGGGTGAACTTCCCCGCATATCCTGGAAACTTCCCCGATATGTTTACGAGAGGTTTGCTCGTTCACTATTCCCAATATCGACCTAACTGGTAATTGGACTTGAATATCAGGTAGCAGGAGCGAGCGATTTTTATTTACAAAACAAATGCAAATTGCAAATTTTATGTATTTATATGATATGGAAATGCTACGAGCGTAATAATGGGAGATTTGAATAATTCAGTAATTCCTATAGATAAAACCAATTGTTTTTTATATACAGCATATAAAATGATATTTTATGTCAGTATATAATGATAAATAATTCAAGAAACAAATAACAACGAACTGGGAAGTAATTTTTTGTGTCACAAAATATTTGACTTAAAAAATACCGATGCAAGTAACTGTGTAATCTGTATTTGTAATCTGTATTATAAAAAATAAACTAGATATCCAATGATGGTTTAAACTGAAACAGAGTGAGTTTTCAAACTAATTTATAATGGTATCAAATACTGTGACAGTCATATTTGGTATAACAATGGCAATTATAGTAGTACATCGTCCGATCAAAATGGTATGTCGCGGTGCAGCGTCCAGTTTACAGAATTTTCGTTTCGCCAATTCTAAAGTGTCCGCTTTTTTTAAGACGGGTCCGCAATGGAAACACTTGGGGCTATATCTTATTTTTCTAACAAATTAAAAATTTTTCCCTGCTATTAAAACATTGCATTTGTTTAAAACAATTTCAAAGTAAACGATGAAAAATTTTATTTCAAATGAAATCATTTTTATTAGATACTCGTGTTTTCACTGTGAGCACCAAAAAACTCATTTTCATCGGTTTGTTAGTTCAGCTGTTACAATTTAATGAAAAAAGGTTGACACATTATTTGACACATCTGTAAAACTAACAATTTTTAAGATTTCTAAAAATCTATTGACACGCGTTAATACGTCCCTGAGGGCTACAACATATTCGAATTTGAATAAAATCCGAAACAGTACTCCGAGAAATGTCCGATTTCGCGTGGAATAACCCTAGGTTGCGTAATATTGATTCCGTTTCTGGTTGATACCTGTCGCGTTGTATTAATTCGGTGTATTACTCGAGATATGATCACGAATTGTCCTAAATTCGAATTATTTCCCTTCGTAACAACACCTGAAACAAAGATATCGATCTACATATTTCTACTTTTAACAACAGTTTATGACCGAGATATACACAAGTTGAAATCCGTGAAACGAAAATCGCGTCACGCTATGCTGTTACCGAGAAACTTACTTTTTAACCTTCTAATAGTTCCGTGTAACTTTGAAGTCGCATACTGTAAATAAGTAATACATAAAGGGATAAATACACAATATGTGTACTCGTTGTTGTATATAATATGTTAAATGTTTCGTATAATAATCACGTATTGTTGTGTTTATCGATTAAAAATTAGAACAGTATTGGATACATTATTATTTAACATAATGTTAAACAAATAAGGGTGAGTGTTATTTATGTTAATTATTTTCTTGCGTGGAGAGTTCGACGACTATAATTCTACGTATATCTACGTAGTATTGAACGCTCGAGGAGCTCGATTGTGGAGATTTCAACGAAGTCTTCGATGATTTCAATGAATGTAGTAGTCGCATCGAAGGTCAAACGTATGCCCCCCCCCCCCCCTCCCCGCCCTCTGATAGTAAGATAAAATTCTTAACGTTTATTTAAAAGCTGTACAAACAACATACACTAATTATGACGAATAAATATTCTTATTCTTTCAATTTTCATTAATCTTTCTTTACATTATAACAATTAACAATAAGTTCACAAACAAATCTGAATGTAAATATGTGGTTCAATGCAGCATTTTGATGAAAGAATTCTTTCAACTTTTTTCTTCTTCGACCTTTATGAAAGGTTAACATACATTTTTTTATATTTTAAATGTGAAATGTTTCAGACATTTATATGTCAAAATGTTTAAATACTTAAATGTACAATATAAATATTTATATTTCATGATTTCATACATATACCTAACGATGAAGTTTATTTATGAATAGACTACGGATCATTATGCAAAATAAAATTTGTCTACATTAATTGCAAGAAATAGGAACCAAGTATTTAGAAAATTCTTCTTTTCTTTAATAACTTCACTATCCTGAAATTAGCCGCACGTGATTCGGCGTATGACAAATGCGCAAAGTCTACAGTCTAGTTATTAATTAACGCGTTTCACGCACGTTTAAAATTGAAAGATATAATTTTACAGTAATTATTTAGTTTATGTAAAGAGGACGGTACATGATGTGAAGACTACTATCTATGTATGTACAAAGTAACTTCTTATCGATCAATAATATATTGAAATAGTTTATGATAATATATCAATCTGTAATTACAAAGCATCGTATAGCCTGAATGAGAAGTCGAAAGGAAGCGGTTCTGCTTACTTTCCAGATCACGATGTTTGTTCTTTAAATTGTAATTGTTCCAATTCATTTGACGTTTAAAGGATCTTGCTATTAATTCAATTCTAATAATACTCCTTATTATTATTCGTATGTTTCATTCATGAAATCACAGCGATGTGTACTAATCAGTGAAATTGATCATGTAGAATGTTTTTCCAGTACTAATTTCTATTCCATCAGATAACGGAATACTCTACGAACTTTCCTCAGGTTTTATGAGAAATTGCTATTGTTCCAGTGTGTTATTTTAAGAACACTTAATTATCATTAAGATATATATACGTGACTTCGTGAATAGAGTGAATAGTTTACCGCATTCTATTGGTAAAAAGACTTTACTATTTATATTTTACTATACATCAATATTAATACATTCTATAGTTTCCACTGCATAACACTTATTTAATATTTACAATTCCTAAAACACATTTCTTGAAGAAAATAAGTTTAAAAGTTTTTTAACTTTATTGGCGATGTTAACGTACCATAATATAAAATTAACCAATTACTTAAATTATAAGTCTTTAATAGGGTAAAACAAAAGATAGACAGATTATGAATGAATGTTAGTCGATCAAATAGATATACACAGTGTTCTCGAAAGATATTACCACCTTGATTTTCGTCATTATTAATAATTGCAGCAAGAAACGTTTTGACGAAGATTAAATGATTTCAAGAGATGGACATACTAGTGCTATTAGCTCTTTTTTTTGTATAGGCGCTCGAAAGTCAAGTGATCGAATGTGGCTACTAAATAACAGCATATTATTTTTGTCAAGTTCTTTCTTAAATAAATTCCAACAGAGCTTCTGCGCAAACTTTATTCTTTATCCGACTTAGAATATATCCTAAATTAATATTATTTCGACATACATGGGTTAAAACTTTTTGTTATTAAAAAGCTGCATAAATTGGAGCATAAAAAATATACGGTTCCATTTAAAAAATCAAAGTTGACCTTCATAAGTCTTTGACGCGTCCACCTACATAAAAGCTCATAACACCGGTATGCGCATCTCTTGAAACAATTTAATCTTCATCAAAACATTCCTCGCTCGGATGTATAATTATGACATAAATTAAGGGTGTAATACCTGGCGAGATACTCTGTTGTTCTGTCGCAAAAGTCCAACAAATAATTTAATAATAATGTTTTCAGAAATTATCAGCAGTTTTGTGTGGTGATATTGTATATATAATTATTTTGTCAAATAATTTATTGTAATATATGTTTCATTTTATAAAATTAACGATTCATTTACATATTATTACGGACGTTGGTTAAAGGTACCGATATCGATAGATATCGATACATCGAGTCATTCTTGTTGCAGTGTCGTTTGGGTGACGACTATGTAACAAGGACAATAGGAAGTCGGTTGACAGACGTCGAGTTGTACGAACGTGTCAAAGATAAGTACGTGTAAAGATAAAATTCTTCTCTGGTAATAAAAGAAACACCATTTTTTATGACAGAATTTTTTATGACAAAATTGTGATTAAATTGTCATTAAGGGGAAAGTCGTCTCGTGAACTTTCTTCAACATTGTCTATCGGGAAAAGTACAATCAACGATACAATGAATAGATATCATGCAGGTCATGGCGTGAAAGATCGCCCGCGAAGTGGAAGGCCCCGAAAGACCGCTAAGAGAATTGATAGAATTATAAAACGGAAATCAATTGCGGACAGTTGGGAGACTTTTTCGATTCTCCATAACTATTTCAGTCAGAACCAATAAATAAGTGTTTAAAACAGTTATTTTCGGAACCTTTTCAAACCCTGGTTGTGAATGTAGCGTTGTCAGTGATGACAGAAGGATGGATGCGGACACGGAAGTTGGCAAACTCGACGTTGCGAACGAAGGAAATAATTCTGTTGAACCTTCGGGATACGAACCGAAGAAGTGCCAATTTTTCTTACTTCCGATGGTTTGTTGAACATTGAGAAGCGGTGTCGCTGTTGTAAAGTCTGTGTAAGTAGAAAAGGCCCGAGTGATCGAGGAAAAGTATTACGGATGTCAGATGTCGATAGGTATCGATACATCGAGTGGTTCTGGTTGCAACGTAGTTTAGGTAACGAAGACGTAACAAAGATAAGCGAGAACCGATTGACAGACATTGAGTTGTACGGACGTGTCAAGGATACGTTCTTCTCTTCTAATAATAAAAGGAATTCTGTGTTTTTAATAATAAACTCTTTTATTGTAGTCGGAGATGCTTAGATTACGCGGTCGTCGATATTTCATAGCAAAATATAATGATAAAAGAAAATATATAACTCTAAGGCACCGTCAATATTGCACTTAATTATTTCTTGCATATAAAAACATGAATGAAAAACTTTCTTTCAATTACTGTTATATGTGGATTCCATATCATTTGAATTACCGTATTTGTACAATTGATTGTTATATTTAAGAATGTCAATCCTGAACTTTTGTTTAGTTACTATAAAACAATTATCTCTGCTAATATCAAACAGGGTTTTAATGATTATCGTGTCAACGATTATCAAAACAGACTCGCTAATCGCGTTAATGATCGCTGACAACGATGACGATGCTAGGCTAACAGTGTTGTGGGTAACACGAAGAGCGCTGGTAATCCCTAAATCCGATTATTCGCCTCATCGGTCCTCAACAACACCAACTTGCCACCCTCTCCGTTCAATCAATGTTTCTTTTGCCATCGTAGGATGCTTCTTTGCCTGTTTTGCTCGTGTTTTTCTTTGTTCAATCTCTCTTCCACCGTCATATTGTTGTTGTCTGACAATTGGTTCATTCAGATTTGACAAGCCTTGAATTTGAAAAAGTACTAGAAAATTAATCACGGAATACATCGCTGTCACCTCTGGTCAAATAATTATGCAAAACATCCTTGCTACTAGTATTGCAATTTGAAAAATACCATAAAGTACTATTAGATTTACGGTGACCATCCGTCCTGTATTTTCGAGCACAGTTCTGTATTTTCATTGTTCGTTTTTAGATTTAGATTCATAAATATTGTTTTTTGTCCCTTACAATAAATAATGAATTATATTAAAGCCTGTAATATAAACGTTTTGTTATATTGCTGTGTATGTATTGCAATAATGTCTCCTTTTTTCTTTATCCCTTATATCGCTCCCAATGGTCACCGTGATTATATAAACACACACACACACATATATATCTACATATATATATATATATATATATATATATTTATATATATATTTATATATATACAAACAAAAATATTTTTAAATGTTTGACTAGTGATATTAAAAAAATTTTTGAAGTGAAACTTCTTTAGGTGCGTTAGGCGAAAACCTCGACGCGGTAGGAGTAAAACTGATCTGGCGATGAAACGATGAGATGAAATTCTATTTTATTAGCATATACGGTTGAGGGTTCGGCATTACTTAATAAAGATTATGATAAAATTCCGATGACGCTAAGTGGAGATTTCAACGTGAACTTTACACCGGAATAATCAAAATTATTCATAGAATTTTTTAGAAGTCAATTAAGATTGGAAATGTTAAATAATCCTCATGAAGCGACAATGAGATCAGGAACAACTCTCGATACAGTATTTGCAAGACATTTAGATAAAATTGAATCAAGAATATTGGTCATATTTTTGCTATCGCAAGCCACTTGTTTCAATAATAGAATCATAGAAAATTAAATGTCATAAAATGTTAATAAAAATTCGAAAAAAAATTAAAGAAAAAAGTTTCACTTCAGCCATGTGGTCTAAACGCGCACCAATTTTTTAAATATATTATACATTCGATGAAACGTAAATAAAACATTGATACTTTTACATTTATTTCTTCAGAAAGTACACGATTTTTAGTACTCTTATCGCAGAATTTTTTGAAAAGTTCGCTTACAATTGTTCATCTTCTTTCATAAATTCAATGATAATTATTCGGAATATGAAGGGGATTGCTCACCAATTTCAATGTCCTTGAAATATGTTGGGAGCACAATTCTGAACAACTTTTCCCTATACATGTTACCGCCGCTCGACCTTCGTTTCTGAGATATTTACAAAAAACTGTTGATACTGCACGGATTCGCTGTTCGTTGGGATTTTGTGCATTTCGTATTCACTAATGTTAATTTTAATATGAAATAATAAGTTTGGTAGCTATCAATTTTAAATGTTACTTTATATATTACTAAATCCTCCATATACATACGCATTTTTAAAAGCGTATTCTATCATCGAATTAGTTTTCCAGGGTGAGGGAGGGGTGAAGCCAAAGGACATAACCCAAATCTAAACAAGATTCTTTTTAAATAGCTGTAGAAATCTAAGCATCCCTGGACTTGGCAACTCCAAGAAATATTAAAATACTTAACCTAACGAAGGTTTACATAGTCATTTTGAACGAATTTCTCTTTGGTCTGGGTTAGGTTGTGGGGGGCGGGGGTCCTAAAGGACAAATTTGAGTATTGGAGAAAGGTAGAGTTCGCTATTGTCGTGCCAACAGTTTTCTGCCAATATCTTGCAAATCAATGTCGTCTGGCGATAACATATACTATATACGATTTATTGATAAAACAAAACAATAGCAGTAATTAAAATTGAAATATGTAGTTTAAATGATTACCTTGTGATTCGAAACAAATTTTCAAAATTTCGAATTGTTAAAATGAATAGAATCACAAACAAATAACCACCGTTTAAAGGTTATCATAATGCTTATTACTAGACTGCGAATTCTGTGCATTTATGATAAAAATGAGTAGCTGTAATTTACAACAGTCGAAAGTTTAAAAGAATTTAAGAGTACCGATATGTTACTTTCTGCCTGCAAGGCCGATAGTCAATTATTAAACAAAGATATACACATCTAAGTGGCTCCTGTTCGTTGCCACAGATGCAGGAAATGTGTATTTTACATACAAATCCGCAGTCTACTTATCAATTATCATTAGACTGTGGATTTGATGCATTTATGACAAAAATGAGTAGATCGAATCCAAATTATAAAAAATATTTAACGAATTTAAAAGTGCACTTTAATTATTTTCATGTGATTAGAATTACTAAAAAAATTATTCATTATATCGTATCTTATTATCATATGACACAACTTAAACTGAAAAGAAATGTTTTGCAGACATCAGAATCGAAGCATTGGTTCGACAATTATTGTTACTTTAACAGTTTAAATGTTTCGATTATGAAACCTAAACTTCGGTTTTACGATGCTGCGATCAGAGGATACAGAAATTGGTAATTAACCTTAACGATCCTGGTAGCGATCAAAGAGACAGACGAGTCCCGAGACGAAGAAGTTAAAATACAAGACTCAATCGAAGCCACCAACGCCCAACACAGATCTACACGGTACGCTAACATCTTTATGGCTTTCTTCGCACCCTCCTGGAATGTGTAAGTGTCTTTTCGAATCTCGTCTCGAGAAGTCTCAGAGGGCTCGCTGTCAATTAATCGTCCCCGGCCAATCTCGAAGGGTCGCGATTCGTTCGAGGTGGCAAGGGAAAGGACGGCGAAGCGCTAGAACCTAATTCAGCCCGATGCTGTCTACCACCCCGAATTCCTTTCTGATGTCTGCCGTCCGTGAATCCGATTTGTCGACTCGTTTGTCTTTCCGATACGCTCCTCTGATGTTCTCGATCAACCTAACGCCTGTTATCGCGCGAAACAGGCTGTCGATTATTTGAAATAATATTTTATATTCAGGATTACTAATAGGCAACGAATCTTCATGAAAATTTTATGATTCAAATCATAGAACTGGAGTCGAGCAGTTACTCTTATCATTTGTGAGAGGATATACAGAGTCGTTGAAGTAACCCTAGAAAAGTCATTGGATAAAACAACAGTTCAAATTATAGGAAAATGTTAATTTTCCTTGTCCATTTTCATCGTCGCTTCCGTGCTGGTTGGCTTTAGGGTATTTTGATATTGTGATGCTTTGCATTTACTTCTGCATTGACAGGGGCAACACCCCACACGCGATAGTCAAGGAGGATGCATTTGGGGCTACAGGAAGGCTACAAGCCGGGAGATCAGTAACAACAGAAGTTTTTGTAAAATTCTGCACTTATTTTGCGATCAAAACTATATATAGATATAGTACATCCTACTTTTTGTTCGTGTCATAATTCGCTTTTAGAGCGTACACTCAACCCTTAACCAATTTATAATTTTCATTTTCGTGAAATAGTACTCTGTCTACTAAACTGCGTAGAAAGCTTTTTTGAAGAATCCATGGTTTCCGAGAATTATTTTCTAGGATGTGGCGATGCGATCAGAACTAACTCGAAAACCATGGATTTTCCAAAAAATTTGTTTATGCTTTGTTTAAACATTTTTTAAATAGAGTTCACCTTCCTCAAAATACTTCACGAAAAATATCTAAATTCTAAATTCTAATTTCTAATTTCTAAATTCTAAAAAAAGAGGTAATTGCAGCTCTCAAAACAGAATTACGGTATCAATATAAAATAGACGTATGATAGACGATATGCGTAACCGTCCTATTCAGAACAGTTTATATATATAAACTGTTAATTCCATAATATATATATAAACGTATAATTCCATAACGCTATTTCCGAGCGCTTCAAGTATCTACAACTCGAAACTTCAAACTGTTGCATCTCATCATGGAAGTATCTGACAAAAAAATGTTTCAGACAAAATTGACTTGTTTTTCCTGTAGAATCTAAATATGTAACATTTTATAGGGGGTTCCATTTAAAATTACAAAGGTACCTCCCCTCCCCCGTTAAAGGGGAAGGGAGGCCACTTCACGTTTATGTAGTCAGAAAGGCCCTTCAGTTCCATGCAATTTAAGACTAAGAACTTTAAAATCGATGGCATAGTTTTCGAGATATTGAGCTGTTCAGAGTTATGTGGGCCACTCTGTGGCTATATATATATATATATATATCATAAGACACCATACACCTGCATATTACTTAACAAAAAAGATTAAGTAAGAAGTGAGTAAAAGAACACGATAGTCCGTTTCCACCATTTAAATTTCACAATTTCATAAACACAAGACTGATAACAAGGTTGAGAAAAAGAACATAGCTCCCCATGTATAGTTACTATTGTGAAACCATTATAAAAGTTCACGGTACAAAAATGTCAGAAAAGTAAAACAGTAAAAACTCCAACGACATCAATGATTAGAGTTTGGTGAAGGGGTCATTTTAATAATACCCACCTTCCTAAAACGGATAAAAGTTCAGAACGATCGTTGAACGTCATGAAGGCAGATTAACATCTTGTAATGTAAACATTGTTATTCGCAACACGATTCTAAAAGCATGAGCAACATTTTTCCACGAAGGTTTTTTGTAATTAGCCATAAAAGCGCAGCTAACCCGTTCCTAATTGCGAGAATCCAACTATTCGCTGGCTGTTGTCAACATGTTGCCAAATGCCATTATGCGCGAACTTATATTTTCATTGTTGGAGTGCCTCTTTCATAGTAATTTTGACCCCAGACTGCAATAAGCATCTTTTTCCTTACATCTATGTAGCAACTATACGTTTAGCAACACCGCGTTAGGAATGAAACACAGAACAAGTGTAGATGCTAATAATTTAACCATTAACATAACGTCATTATTTACAAAGCATGTTAGTGGCAATACCATAAAACGTATATTTTACTTTGTTGATACATGCATCGAACTGGACACAAAAAAAGTTAGGAATTGCAGAATTTTAATTTATGTAAATAGAATTTTGGAAAAAATATAATAACGGATTGTAATATAGTGCTAATATGTAGATGGCAACTAATACATTTTCTAATATTACAATTATATCTTAATAATATTTACAAGTAGATTTTTGTCGCTGTTGTTGTAATATGTCGTTGGTAAATATTATTAGAATATTATTATTACACGCCATAAGAATCACTCCCCTGTTTATCAATGTTTAAATATCAAATATCGTAACGTTATTACTTTGCTTTTTATTACATTTGAACGCTCGATAATTGACTTTTTTCTACAATCATATCCTAAAGACATGTTCACACCGTGTCAGTGAACTATTTCTTTGTATCACATTACGACAATAAACTGAATACACATAACATCATTCCTTGTGTCACAATATTAACTACAAGACAACTTTTACATGTTTTAATGTATTCACAAATTCGTAATAAATTAGTTACCAACAATAGCGTGTGCCGAGTTACGTACATAAAGTACATATAAATTAATCTTTATTATAGTCGATAATCGGGAGTCGTATGCGAGACTAAATGCTCTCGATCGACGAAAACGAGGCAGTAGCGAAGGAACGTTTTATGAAAAGACCTGTAACTCTAAAGAACTGTAGAACATTTTCAATCTCTTTGTAGCTAGTATTTAGATTACTCTTTAAGTCTGCTTTGATATTAAAGCGGTTTCTTTTCTGTAGCAACCTAGGACAGTTTACTAAAATGTGTTCGATGTTTAAAGATGCTCCGCGATGTTCGCATACGGGCTGATTTTGTTTGCAGATGAGAAATTCGTGGGTTAATCTTCAACGGCCAGTACGGATACGTGTAAGGACAGCTTATTTCTAAGGACTCTTCTTGAACGCTCGATCTTGTTTAATGTAGCTTTCTCCGTGTGCCAGTTTGTTGGGATTTAGTGACTTGGAAGTTGTTCCTTGTTTTTAATAAGACTATATATTTATATATATATATTTAAACGATTAACAATGATTAAAGTTAAGTGTATTGGCTTTATAGCTTTCGTAACAAAAAATAGAATATTCGATATTAATTTTACTTTTACATGTGCTACACAGGCAAAACTCTATCCAACTAGCTTCTAAGTTTTAGACGCTTCGCTCGCGACGCCGACTCCCTTATACGCATACGCACATGACACTCGCACACGCAATACGCACACGCTGATGGAGGTGTCGGATAATTCCAACACAGTTCACCATCCATTGTTGGCTCCAAAAGTTAGCGATTGGTTGTTTAATACTTTTCTTTGCGTCTTGCAAATTATTTCGGATGGTTTCGTGATAGGAGTCAAGTTTGGTGGCATCTTTTGCGGCTTTATCCGCTGCTTCGTTCCTACCAACTCCAATGTGACTGGGAATCCAAGCAAATGTAATGTTCTCTTGAGTTCTTGGAAGTTCTGTAAAAGATTTTTGGATGGATTAGATAGAGGAATTATTATGATTATGCGCGATTGATTATTGATAGCTTCGAGAGAACTTTTGGAGTCAGTGCAGATAGTGAAGTTGGTGGTGCTGGAATTTTGAGAATATATTAGGGCATTTTCTATCGATATCGGTTCACAAAGTCAAGAGGAAAAATTGTTGGGCAGTCTGCGGTCAAGAAGTTGTATGGAAGGGAGTTTAAACTTTTATATTAGGAAATGGCATATTGAGTTTTTTAAGACAGTTGTTGAGTCTGGCGGAAAAAGGTTTCGGTTCCTTTTTCTTTATTGATACGATTTACGAAGGTACATACGGTCATCGGTCATCGAGAAATGTAACACAATACGGGTCGAGTATATCGGTGTGAGACCACTATTAATCCAATAACGAAGCTTCTTTATTTTTCATTATTTTTTTATGGGACTTTCACCAACATATTCGTGGCATTTTCTAACGAAAAACGAAAATGGTACCAGATATATTATATAATTCTTATAATATTTACTTGTGTAATGAATGATAAAAGTTTCGGACGCAAAGAGTCGAAGGCCTTCGAACTCTGCCGGCGGTCGCGACTATCCGTCTGTTTTGTTATTGGATTAGTAGTGGTCTTCCGATCTCACGCCTACATACCCGACCCGTATTAGGTTACGCTCCTCGGCGACCGAGGCCCTTTGGCCCCTCACGGGGTATACCTCGCGGTAGTGGGGATAGTACAGGGACAATTACAGGTCAGGTATTTGGGACAATTATCGAGAATTCACTGCATATACGTATTGTTATTGTAATCGTACGTAGTAGTCGTATTTGGTGTGGAAGCGACAGAGGAGGCGTATGATAAACATAACATTTTACGTCTAATATCCAGTGGAGGTTCCTTCAATTCGCTATGTAAACTAGATGCAGGAGTTGTGTAGAAAGCGCCGGAAATTATTCTTAAACATAGGTTCTGAATAGGGTTCTTCTAAATCCACATTGTATATCGAAGAGTTGGTTTCTTGATTCTATGTTCCAAATAAGTCTGGCATTGACCATTTTTTCTAAGATTTTATAGAAGGTGTTAGTTAAAGCGATATGTCCGTAAGAGGCACATTCTAATTTGTTCTTATCTGGTTTTAGTAATTGAATAAGTTTAGAATGGTAATGGTGCCTGCTGCACGGAGTTCTTTTATCAGTAGATTAGGCAGGCCGTTTGGATCGGGACTCGAGTTTTTAGGAGTCCAAAGACTGCAAGAAGTTTGGATAATTTAAATACCCCCTACATGAAAGTTGGATGATGTTGACATATCGGATAACGCGCAGTCTTTGATCTTGAGCTTAAATTGCCTGAATTTTGGATCATAGTTGTCTCTTGAGTTGTTTGCATATTTGGGAGCTAGACAATTGTCGATATCACGTGGATTTGTCATTAGATGTTTTTAATAGGGTGTTAACAAGGTTGCGATAGTTGACATCTGTAATTTCTATTTATTCTTTGAATTTAGAACAAGCTACTTTGGTATCCGTTTTGTAGTCTATGGTGGACACAAAATCAATCCAATATTTTCTTCTGCTCAATTTTATAGTTCTGCAAAAATTTGCGCTATGTTTTTTGAAATTGATTTTGTTATCCGTTGTTGGATGCTTCGTTATATTAAGTACACGATGGACAGGTGACTGAAAGTAGTTCTGACGTCTACGTAAAGAAAGATACAGACAGTCACCGATTCGAAAGGATATGCTACTAAACGTTAATTACTTAACTTTGTTTACCTTGTAACATTTTAATAGCGTCTGTTTCTTTTAGATTTACCGGTAAACAACTGTTAATATCGTTCGAATACTTTTGTCACATGAAGTTGTTGTTCGTTATGAAATATATATTATTTGTCACAGTTTATTATTTCAGTAATTATTTAAAACAGGGTACTTCTCACCAATTTCAATAATTTTGAAATGTGTGGTCTAAGTTATCTTCTAAACAACTTTTTTGCTAAAATACGTTGTGTGACTCATACTGAATAAGTTTTTTATACTATCGAACAGTTACGTTGATTAGTTAAACTTAGTTCTCCTATCTTACCTATTAAGACCATCTCCAACAGCTCCGTATTTTGCGCGGAATTCATCTTATGATTTATTCGACAGATTTTTGTTTTTTTATTGGCTCTGAATGCAGCCCAAATCATTAACGAGAAACCACCGAAGTTACGACTCGTTGCAACATTATTTTCTTTTCTTAAATCGTGCCAGTAGAATTTGTAACCATCTGGCCCTTCCAAGTTAAATTTTTTCTCATCGGAGAAAATAATATTTTCCCATTGTTGGGTCCTTGGCATATGTCTTTCTGCAAATTCGAGGCGTGCTTGTTTGTGTCGTTCTTTGAGTGCTGGTTTTTGCAGCATGTTTGTCCATTTAAATCGCTCTGAACTTTTTATTTCCTTTGCTGCCAACCTCGTCAATAATGAATTTTGTCTAATTGCCAATTTTGTATTTCCACCTGCACGGTGTTTCTTACCATATGTTTTGCCTAATTGTATATAATTATCTATCAGAATACGTGACCTATTATTTTTTTCGCAATTGATCGATGAAAACACCCCATATCTTTGTAAGCATCGATGGATGCCTTCTCTTTGCTTGTTAATAACTTGCCTCGTGGCATTCTAATAAAAATAAATTCAAATATAATATATACACAATTTGTATGAATTTAGGAATCAATATTAATACGAATTCACACATCTTAATCGCAATTAAAGTTCCTTGGTTGATTCTCGCTGATGTTACCCACGCAAAATGTAAGCACAAACTAAGTGGCTTTATGGAAATTTCGCACTCTCGTGCCGCAGCCTTTAACGAAAATGTAAATAGACTCAAAATGTAAACATTTGTGAGAGAGTGGGATATATATCTCTACTCGGTAGTAAGTACACAATGTTATAGATATTCGAAAAGTATCAAATTTCTCAATATTTTTTAAAAATACACCAAAACGTAGATGGCTTTATAGAAATTTCGGGCAGCGTATTAGCAGTAATAGACAGCAACGGAGGTCCTACAAGGTGATAAACTTTACTTGTTTCGTTGTTTTAAAAAAACTATGAATTTTTCTATCCCCTTTTGCAGCTTTCTCGCGTCCATTATTATATAACATGTAAATATTTATAAAAAATTCATTGCTGCTTTCAAATAAAGTTTGAGTTTGTAAAAATTGTGATAGTTATCGTATACATAACTATTTCAATGCGCTTTTGTCCGCCATTGTGTATCTACGAAAATCGAACTTCTTTTCTCTTCTCTCCATTGTTCCCTCGCGATGCTTCGAGGGGCGACACGGTTTCCTCTATAGCGTAAGAGTTATACAAGGTATTAGCGCGGAAACAGATGTAGGCGTCGAGCGATGTGTCTAGAGCTCACCCTTCCCGTGCACCGACAATTTGTCACATTCGTGACCGCCGACAATGCCACCCCCTTTCTATCTCGAGTACGCAACACATCGATAAGCTTGATAAATCGTGCGATACATGACCGTTATTATCGGAAATATCATCCCCCACTTCTACCGCCTACTTTATCGCGCTTATCGGTAAAATAGGATAATGGGCACGCGTCTGATGCGATCGTTGTCCAACACATGCACGCATCAACTAAGGGTGCACGATAATGTTGATACAACGGCATTGCTCGAGATCGATTTGTAATTATTCTGAAGATTTATCGAAAAGTTATTATTACAGGATAGTAACATATTTTAACACCCTGTTTACTGCCGAAACGTATCACCTTGTAACTATAATTAGTTTGGAAGCATTCGAATAGACATAGAGAGGACATAGTTCCATTAGCGATAAATGGGTGGGGCACTTCGTGTGCGATTGGAATTCAAAATTGAAACGAAAAAATTACTAATCCGTTGGAAAAGTACGTAGATTTTGGTGGAAGATACACAGATAAATAACTCATTTGCATTTTAAAAAAATTCCACTCAACTGGAAAAATTGGAAAAAAAGTCCGATTTGCGTGTGAACGACCCTCGTATTTTACTGACCGGATATCAGTTTAAAAGAACGAATTAATCGAACAACTTAGGTACGGAAAAGAGTGGGCACCGAACACCAGGGAAGCTCCAAACGACCGCGTTTCCGATTCGTGCGGCAAAGTGTTTCCTTTCGAAGGGTGGTAACCCCTTCCGCTCATTGGCGGAGGGTAAAGGGCAACAATGCCATGAACAACCACTCAAACATTGGCCTTTGTCTGGAAATCTCACTCGAGTTCTTTCTCTTTTTCCCTTTCCGTAGCTTCTACGCTCCTACTCTTCTTTCACCGTTTTCATCCCCCATCAGTCTGAAAGTAGCGACCATAACCTTCTCAATTTCAGTATTTACAGCGAAACGTTTCGAAGAACCGTGAACACATCAAAAGAATTTAAGAATGTTATTGCGGATTGTTATGCAAAATAAAAATTGTCTGTATTAATGGCAAGATACCGGAGCTACAAAGAGATTTATTTATGTTTTTAATCATTTTATAGTGTTGAACACGATACAAGAGTATTTTTAAATTCTCTTAATATTTTTATTATTTCGCATTGTATATAATCATTCCTGCCTATATGCATAACGTTGATACTGCTGTTAATGGATGCAAACGTAATGTTTTAATGTTTCCACAATACTCTTCCACTATATTATTTTACAACTAATTTAAATATACTTATTGTTTTGTATTTAAAAGCCACATAACCCCAGTTTCCCTGGAGTTATACCGTTAGGTACTTGTTTTTTGAAGGAATATCCATGTACTGGCATATTTTTCATAATGTACCTGTAATTATAATACCAAACCACGCAATAATTTTCACGATATGTTTTCTAACACGACGCGATTCGAGTATCGTCGCTCTTCTGTCGCATTCTTAATGCATAGCTGGCATTTTTCGTGAATCACTTTATCAACAATTCCTTTATTTATATTTTTGCCTTACCTACATCTTATTGATGGAACTGTCCGAAAACATTCTGGATTTATCTCGACTGCAATACGATATTTCTAACGAAATCTTGTTTCCTTAGGTTTAGTATCAACATAGGTTTATACTTTTGTACTTAAAGTTTAATATTCTTTCGATCTAGGATAAGAAAAGTATACCTTCCCATTTAAAGAAAGGAAGCTGACCTTGAAATTTCGAAAACTACACTATGTAAGAAAACGAATTAACGATGAGAGTACGTCGTCCCCCCCCCCCCCTCCCTCCTTAAAACTCTACAACATTTGCATAATTTAAAAGTTACTTGATGTGTTCAAGTTATATGACTCATCCTGTATACGTATACAATATATATACTACCCTGACAGAAAATATTCAATCAAAATTGTGAATACGATTGCTGAACGCGTTGGCGTGTGTTGCCTTATCACAACGACGAGATTACATTTATTCAGATTTCGTCAATTTTTGTTTAAATATGTACTTCCGTAGAGAAGTTTACGAAAAAATTACTCTTGAACACATATTTACAATATCAATATTTGTAGAAGACAACATTAGAAACCAGTCATTTTGACTGGTCCGCTAGTTCTAGTGTCACATATAAGTATTAGAACACGCTATACACGATGCGACCGTAATAGGTAGTACAGCATAGCAGGGGATAATTCTACGTGTAAAAATATGTCGAAAAAAGAAATAATATTTTTTCATTTGACGACTCATCTTCGAGAAAATCATGCTCAAAGATCGGGCTCGCGTGCTTTAGTATACGCAGGAAGTAGAATTGGTTGACCATGATCAGACGCGTCAGACGAGTCCTATCTAATAACACGCGCATTCGCTCCATTTTCAAACTAGATTTTCTCAAAAACAAGGCGTCAAACGAAAAAATGCTATTTCTTTTTTCGACTTATTTTTATAAATGAAATGATGAATTGTTTTGCTTCTTACCAAATATTAAATAATAAACTGTTTGCCTGTAAGAGAAAATTATAAAAAAATTACAATAGCATAACAGTGCAATAGATCACTTTTTAATATTTCCAATGGTGAACACGACCATAGGCATTACCATAAAAATGTTCTGAATGGTTAAGTATAATTAATCCCATTCCTTAACCAAGTGTCCAATTTGCTCATTTTACGTGCACATTGTGAAATAACAAGCGTATTCATATTTATACCATTAATGATTTCTTTATATACGACACGTTTTATCATTGTCAAGTGACCAATTTTTTCAAGGGGTAGTCAATTTTCCAGAAAAATTATGAACGACAAAGAAGTTCTACTTACTGTAACCATAAAAGAAATCGTAGTGCGGCAGGCTAATGGTTACTGAGAAGTTGCATTTTTATCGGTTTTTTAATGGAAATTTTACTTATATTATCTTCTTACGGAAAAGATCGGGATTTGGCCGTGGATCCTGTTGAGACTGCTGCGCGATGCAGTCTGCGGTCCATCGACTCATTCTTCCCAAACGATGTAACAATTTCTTTCATCCTATGTCTTCCACCCTCGTATCTAGCCCCGAGACACGATCTCGTTTTATCTTCTCGACCCCTTACACGATCCGCGTTTGTTACGGAGCCCCAAGTCTCGACCACCATGCTCGCCGCTATCAACCCCCAACCTCTCTTCCTTTTTCGCCCTTTTCTTCTTCCCCCTCGCGGCTTGTTCGAGGGCGGCCAGCCTCGAGCGGTCCAAAGTTAGATAGAGCACGCGAGTCATGCTGCTTGAGGGGATCTTCGCGCAGACTGCGTGCCCTCTAAGTGGATTCGGGGGTCACATTCTCGGCTTCTCCGGTTCCCCCGCAGACCAGGGAAAAATTTCGAATCGGTACAACGCAAACGACTCGAACATATTAACTTGGTGCAAGAAATAATTGCAGTTTTTCTTCTTGAATTTTCAAGCTATAGTCAGGGATAAAAAGATAGTACTACGTTTTTTTGTGTTTCCATATGATGTTGGAAGAAAGATTTTAGCGAATCAATTATATTGTACGCATAGCTGTAAATGTCTGTACGAAAGATTATGCGCAATAGCCGTATCTAAGAAATTTGATGTAGAAAAACGTAAACATTGCAGTCCACAAGTGTGGCAATGTGATAGGACATGTATCGTATTTTCCCTACTCAGTTGTAAATCTGCTGAGGAAGTGTTAATATTACATGTCGTGAGAAGTATCCGGTACATAATACTTCGTTTAAGTGGTTGTTTGTTCAGTTCATAAATTCAGCTGTGGAAAAAATAAAGTGCATTTGAAATAGAAACCGCTCTAAAAATATGTTGGAACAATTGAGATGATAAAGAACATTATAAATAGGGTAAATTACATATTGCATCAGTAAAAAGTTTTCCTCTATAAATAATTCAAAAAATCTTGAAACTTTGCGTTGCTAGCTAATTTTCTCGAGGACTCTCTTCTGCAACTCACTCTAAATGCAAACTCCTAGGCCCGCATCCCACGCCTCCACATCTTTCCATTTAACTAAAGGAATCTTCCAATTTAACCTAAAAATAAATTCCCGGATACTTCGGGTAAAGGATCATTTTATATTAAACCTGCTTCTAGAAGCACTAGGTTAAATTAACAGTCTTGTAATGTACGGGAAATGCTCGAAAGTGACTTGATTACTTTAATATAGCGGTTGAGGTATTTAATAATACGTTCGCAAATAGTATTTGAGTATCCAAATTTATTTTGGTACTGTAAACATATTAGTATTCGCGTTAAAGCCAAGAATAGAAGAAACTGATATTAAAATACTTATTTATTCGGCGTTAATTGTCACATTAATTCTCTGCAAAGGATTTGCTCATTCTTTTTCATTAACAATAAAATGCTATCATCTATTTAGTTACGTTTATTCGTGGTAATACTAATATCATTGGACTTCTTAGAGCCACATTCCTTATTTTTACTAGCTGGTCAGCTTCTGAAATTACAAATAAATATTATAAAAAGTTAAACTTTCAAGAAATCAGGCATAATTTTGTAAAAATAGAACTGAGAATTTGAAACATAAATCTAGTAATAAATTCAGAAACATAATTTTTTCAAGTTTATTCAGAGTCAAAAATTTTCAATATTTTCATCCAGTTTACTCGCAACCCCTGGTTTGTTATCATCATTCGAACCAAAAATTTCCCTTGAATATAAACTTGGACAAAACTTACTACTTTCTGCAATCGTACTCGGAGTTGAGCATCATCCCCTGCTACTTTTACGTTCGCTATAACTTTCTTCTTTACTGTTTTCATTCTACGGGAATCGTCCCTGGCTTATGAATAAAGCGAGCAGTTGGGCACATATGTACCCTCTTAGCATCATCCACCAACCATTCCCACACCGGTGATGACATCAAGTTTTCTTCCAGACGCGATGTACAGTCTACCATGGGGCACCATGTTGCGTTACGGGTATCAAGCCGCACATAAAACAGCATTAGCGCTTCCCCCATATGCTCTGGCCCTGACTCTTGAATTTATACGAATAGACGGTCGGGGTAATGATTGAGAAACCGTTAAACGTCTTCTATTTCAACCGTAAACAGCAACTTCGTGACTGTATTTCAAAGGATATAGCAGGATTAACCTGGATATTCTTTGCCTAAAAACTATCCTGTAAAATTTCAGACCTCTATCCCTTTGTATAAGGGTAAAATGGGGGTGTAAAGTCTATACTTTACAATTTATTTTCTCAGTCGAGCTACAAATTAACTTTCTTTGGGATATTTTTCAGCATTTCAAATCAGTTATTTAGGGTTGAAAAAATAATTTATCTTTCAGAGGTGGTTTTCATAAATAATCCTTTGAATGACCACCTTTAAAAATGTCAGGGGTTATGTTCTGTCACGTAACTATTATGTATAAAGGTTTTAATTTTTGTGAAACCGCAGAGCAGCTACTTGCCCTCTCATTCCGATAACTCTTGCGTATGTTATAATTCTCAACGTTTTCAACCATTTTTTCTTTTATACGTTACCAGCGGTCCCGCCGAGTTTGCGTTGTATTCGCGTAAAACTATCAGTACCATTACAGTGAATTCTGCCTAAACTTCTGTGGCAGCGCACGCGTTAAGTATTGGTGGCCGGTCGCCGACCACTTCAGAAACAAGGATAAACCGACATGGATAGATATTACAGAGATCAGGACCGTATCGCTATTATCAATCAAAACGATTGCTCAGTAAATAGCAGCGATGTTAATTTATTAGCTAATGTCTTTATGTATCGCTATTTTTTTCACATTTTGATCACATTTCCCATTGAATAAATGCCCTTATGCGTTATCATGTTACATAAAATATAGCAGCACCTATAAAGAAACGGCCAATTAATTTTTTCGTTTATCTCATTTTCTGCAACACGGGAACCTTTGTACATACTAGAATAGGTCACTACAAATTAACTCGTTTCTCCGAACGCCTACACCTCGAAACTATTTAGGAGAATGTTTCTTCCGAGTCAGAATTTCAGGACAAAAAGACAAAAAGCACCCCAGAGATCGAAATTGGCACTACGGAGGGATTTCAACGAGGAAACGGTCAGAAGGAAATCGATGGTCGTTCGAGTCGAATCCTCATTCCAGTCTCGGCGGAACGAAATGGCTTGATTAACTGACGACGCGTCGTTACTGCGACCACCCTGCTGGTCCAGTATTGCTAGGGGTAGCGGCTGCTTTAGGGTGATCTGCCCGGCAAGAAAATGGAAGGAGGCCTAACCTCCCTTGCTTATTTATACGCGTTTACACGATCTGTGGTTTTCCTCTATGTTTATCAGCAAATGATACATCGTCATCTTTTATTCGCGCGGTCGGTCAAAATGACAAGTGAACATGCAAACCTTTCAGTTGTTTTCAAACTTTTTGGAACTCTGAGAAATTTCGTCCAAGCATACAACGAATAATCTGCAAATGTTTCCCTTGTTACACCTTGAATTGTTAACTCGAATTCACTCGAGCTTTGCGGCATAATTTTTGTGTAATTATTGAATACACGTTAATAGAAATCTTTTATCTATGACATTTCTCTGTGTATATTGGGTGAGTCGTTTAACTTGTACAACTCAAATAACTTTTAAATTATGCGCTTAATGAAAAAATGGTCAATACAAAAGTTGCATGGTACCAAGGGGTATAGAAGATCAACTGTTTCATTGAAAGAAATCGTGGTAATTATTTAGAAGTTTGACCTCTTCACCGATTCTGTTGACCTTGAAATATGTGGTCAATGTCGTAGTGGACAACTTTTCCCTAAACATGTTCCCGCGCTCGGTATTAATTATCGAGATATTTGCAAAAATATTTAGTCAAACTTAGATTACGAATACACTTCATTTGGTAATTAGTTGCTTTTTCCGCCCCCTCCCACGACCTCGACACAACTCACTCTATTCGCGTAATCTTTGCATTGTAGCTGTCATCCAGAATTAGAACTAGTAACACGTATTAAAGACTGGATGACATCTACAATGGAAATATTACGCGAATAGAGTGAGTTGTGATTAGGTCGTGGGAGGGGGCGGAGAGGGCCAGTCCGACCACGCATACGCGAATCCAGAAGTAGTCTCTAAAAATGAAAAGCTCATCTTATATATGCATGACCAGAGCGAAACCCTGTTTTCTTTCAGATTTTCACAACGTGTTTAGAAAAACAGTGAACAGACGCTGCGCCGAAGCAGGCTTGCATTGCAACGGAGCGTGCACGAATACGGAAAATTCAATTCAGTACTAGCAATAATTTTTTGCGAATATCTCGAAAACTAAAACCGAGCGACGGTAACATGTACAGGGAAAAGTTGTTCATAATGATGACCTTGACAACATATTTCAAGGTCATCAAAATCGGTAACGAGGGAAAACTTCTAAATAATTACCGAAATCGTATTTCTTTTTTGTCGTATATCGAAAAAATATTAACCCTTTGCGATCAGAAGAGAGTACCACATAGTCTGAGCGAATTTAACTTTTCGGAGTTATTTTTCCCTAACTTGAGTTAAAGCGAGTTAAAGCAAATATATGGATATTAAAATACACCGAATACATACGTTGAAGCTTATCTATTATGTTTAATAGTACTTATAATACATACAAAGCGCAAATTTTTAATTTTTGTAATTTTTCAGATGCAATTGCAATTTTTTAGAAATTCAGATGATCATGAATAAGATCATGCCGCCAGGAATGGCGACGCCGACTTCTACGACAATATGAAAATGTAACCACTGTGGCGGCACCGATCGCAAAGGGTTAAATTACAAGTAAAAAAGTATTAACTTGTGTCGATCCTAATAGTTAACGAGGTATTTTTTGGTAACTGCCTCTATTGTTTACATTCCAAGATATTAGTCTATGTATTTCTCTGACAAACTACACAGTAAATACCTTATTAATTATCAAGTTTAGGACCAATATCGGTTAACACTTTTTTACTTAATATTTAATATTTGTTTGAAATATATAAAAAGAATGATATGACTCCGTCTAAAGAAACGAAGTTCATCTTGAAAATATTGGAACATTTACACATAGAAAAACCAACACGCCGTTGTTTGTCTCCCGTAGAGCCATACAACTTTCTTATTAATCAATTTTTTATCATAAACACAATAGTTATTTCTGAAACGCCAAAAAGAAACAAAATGGTAACCGAAGCCCTGTCTTTTACACTAATTGTCCGTTAAATAATCTTGTCGAGCTACTCAATGGTCCACACAAGTATGGCCGCCTTCTGTTCAAATTTGAAAATATTGCCTGAATTGCTCTATCAAATTTCTCGAATCGCGTAGTATGTAATTTTCTAAAAAAAAATGTAACTTGAACTTACCGTCTTCCGAGCCATTCGTCGAACAATCATTCTTTTTGTAGTGCAGAGCAATTACTATAGAAAAAGAAACTTATTTGCAAAGTAGAAGGTTCGTAGTTTACATTTTCTCTGAATTTCAGTTACGTCATCGCTCGCAAGACGCTCTGTATATTTTTGTTTCGACTTTTACGCTCAAATATTTAACAATCCGTGGGAGTGTTGGAACAACTGTCAGAATAAGTCCTGATTCGTTAAAAGTTCTCGCAGCCCGGTAATCCGGATTTCGCGCATGTGCGCCAAACATCGAATATAAATGCGTCTCCCGTTTGCACGTCGAATTAAACCGAAATAAATCATAAATATTAAACGAGGCTTTCGGCCACGGGATTACGAGGGTTGCATCCCCTCGTCACGACTCGCCGTTTCTCTTTCTCTCTGTCTCCTGTCCCACCGGAAATTGCGCGGGTCGTTCCTTCCTCTTTCCCGAACAGGACAATTTCAATGACAATGAAACCTGATAAAGGCATATCTGACGTACTTTGCGTATCACCGCTGACCGTCAACAAGTCTCCGCTGACCTTAACATGGAATGAACGGACCAGCCACAGAGGAAGTGTCCTTCGGTGCACTTGATTCGCCGCTAACAAGACGCGTCGGATAGGGAGGACTTAAGGGGATACCGCCATAAGGGTTTATCCAAGACGATTCGAAAAGAATCTTTGAACGTGTCACTCTTTGAATCTTTATACGAGCCAAACCAATATCGCAATCATTTGAAATTATTCGGTTGTTAATTTAAAAGAAGATCTCTTATCTGATAGTACCGGAGGCACTAGATCTTTTCAAAATACGTAAAATTATACATGTTTGCAAATTTCTTGTAAGAAGGTTACAATTTCACGGATCAACGTTCAGCAATCCATAGTGATAAATAGACTGCGCAATAATTTCAACACAATAAAAATGGTGTACTCCTATTTTGAAATTCGTTTAATCTGCATACAAGCGGTGACAGTTTCATAGAATCGTCATCGTCATTGTTCCAGCGACAATGCTGACAATGCCCCGATAGAAATGCCTTCACCCTCGCATCCGGTTCCTTGCCAGGCATAGGGGAGTGAATTGCCTCCGGTATTAACTCGCGTAATTGAGATTTATTAATCCAGGGGCCATTTGGTGGGCAACGCTGCGAGCGTATCCTTCTTTTTGCGGTACGCTTTATCCCGTTACTTTATTATAATTATAAGTCAGAAATTTGATGCGTCTACTTTTTCATAATATGCGGTAGTAAAACTGATTCGTTCTATTTTTCAAATTGCTATAACTCGAATGAATCGTGAGAATATTGCTTGAAAACTTATAAACAAGAATTAAATTCATTTCATTCGTGTCGTTATTTCAAATTAGAACACAATTAAATATTCGGGGAAAATACGACTTCTTCGGTAGCTTATGTTCTACGTGTTCTTGTAATGGCGATCTGTCCCATCTGTTCTGTTCTGTTATTTTCTCATTACATAGTGTTGGCTTGTATCGCTACTAGTTTCTAGTTTTTACACTGTTAATACAATAAAGTTGTATGTTTGCGAGAAGGTGGAAAAAGAAAGGGAGCGTTTCGTCCTGGGCCCGCTAGAGGACTTGTCAATAAAGCTATCTAGCGGGCCCTGCCTTGGACAGAGGTATATCGTAAGAACGGTTTAGGACGGTATGTACATATATAAAAATGGGTGACGGATCAGGTAATAGTGGAAAAGGCGTTGTCTGTTTGTCCATCTGGTGGCAATCGTTTGAGGTAGCCGCCACAGTAGTATTATAACCACAAAATATGAGGATAACGTTTTATTTAATAAAATATGATACGAATAAAGACTGTCATCGGAACAAATGCTGGTAGCGAACTTGTTAATGATAACAATGTCATTATGAGATGGCTAAAAGAATACGCAACAATATTAATTAACTGCCCACTTTTATACAAAATTCAAACTTTCAGCATCGATCATAGGAAACAGGAATTGAGTAAACATGTATTTCTTTGTTTATCAGTTTTAATACATTGAAAATAGTATAACAATATCCGTAAATTCTTCTGATGTTATTTGCTAGGTATTTTACTTACCAATTTTTGTTATAAACGCATAAAATCCGCACTCATTATCTATACTTGTATTTTCAAGACAAACTTTTGCACAACGAAAGTTCTTCGTAACGCAAAATATTGCTCTATAAAGAAATTATCTGCTTTAAAAAAATTTTGTATACTACGAAGGGATGCGTAAGTATGGCAAATATATGAAATCTTCATTGTTAGCACCGAGAAATGATTTTAAACGCTTCTCCGAATCTATGTTGAATTTTCATATTCTTTATTCTATATTTTGTGATAAAAAGTACATTCAATAATATATCAATGTTTTGCTTGTCCGAACGCAACCTTCACCAGTGTAATACATAGCTTGTACAGCTAATTCAAATACTTCCCACGTCGGTACGTGAATAATCATTACGATATATGCTTAATTTGTTCAAATACTCTTATCGTGGGTAGCTAACTATGTCTAGTTTGCAGAAATGTTTTAATTTAGTCGAAAATAACACGACGAAGCAATGCTATGCTAGTTCGCGCATATGAGAGTATTTCCAAGCTACGACCGCAAAGAAAGTGAATCTGCACGAAAAAATAAGTCAAAAATGCAAAATAAAATTTTGTTATTTGAGACTTTGTTTCGGGAAAAACCAATTTGAAAATTGTTTAAAGAAAGTGGACATGTGTGTTTATATTCATATGTGTGCGTGTGGAAAGGTCGAAAGAACAGTGGAAAGATGAAAATCAGTAGCGAGCGAGCAAAACTCTAACTTTTCTTAAAAATACTTTTTAGTCAGATTATTGTAATTTCCTAAGAAATCATATAGGTCCACCTACAATGCGTTGAAGTGATCGTATTACAAGGCGGCCTTAAAATCTTTTAAGTTCTTGGGGCCTCTAAGAGCCTTAATCCGGCACTAATTTTTTGCTATCATTGAAAACAAGACAAATATAATGTAAATAAATATTTTCGGCCTAGATATACGGACTTTTTGCATGGAAAGTTTTATTATACCATTTCATATGCAGCAGTCTGACAATGAAATGTAAAGAGATAATATCGAATTGTCTGAATCGACTCTTATATAACACAGGACCTGTCCATGACGTCATGACTGTAGATAGAACAATTAAACCTTTCGGGTTAGTATCAGCGTTGGAGTGCTAAATATGGACCCCGTTTCTGTGATTAAATCTGTTTCCACCGCCAGCGGTAATATAAACGAGACAAAGAGCGATCCGTCATCAAGCCGTTTAATGAAAGTCGCGGCTATAACTTAGGACATTTGGGCTTAAGACACCGTCCAAGGAAACGGAGGTAGAGTCGAAGGTGGAAGTTGAACGCTTAATCTAGCAATATGAAACCACCCACCCCTGCGGCCTTACCCTCTCGTAACTCACCCCAGTCTCGTTATTCTGTTTTCTTATTCGCATTATGCCACAACGCGGTAAATATTCGGGTCGATAGGCGGACACTTTACGATCATAATCATACCTGTGTGTTGTTAAACTTACACCGTTGTTTTTCCTCTGTATCAGACTAATTACGATAATACAGGGCTATGAACCAACTCGATTACTTCGAATAACCATTAAACTATACACTTTATGCAAATTTCAAAACATGGAATTTAAAAGGATTCGAGGAACATTTTTCATACGGTACGAAGTTTTTGTAGGCGAAGGTGTTCCGGGGATTACTAGGTCACCTTGATTTCTCTTAAACGAATCACCTACCTCTTCTATCGTATGAATAATGACCCTTGTATGTCCCAAACCTACCAGTTAACGACATATTATCGAAATAATTTTCAATACGTGCTTACTATATTCAAGTTGAGGGACCTCGGTTCCACCTTGTTAATCACGATAATATTTTTATAGTATACATAATACATTATACGTATAGATTACGATTATATATTATTTTATTTGGTTACATGTTATTTGAAACAATCGAGTCTTATTTTATTGGTGCAGACAAATAATTTTTTTTTAGATTATTTCGTTATTTGGAATTTATTTGAAATCATTTTTCATTTTATTTGTTATTTTATCAAGTACTTTTCCAAATAAAATCTCAAATGCTCTCTAAGTTTATTATATCAACAAAAATTAATAACAATAAGTTAAAGACAGTTTACATAAATTATAAGAACTATGTGTCCTAACGTAATTAAAATGTTAATAAAATAATATTAATTAGTATTAACATAAATACTTGTGAAGCATATTATAGATATCTCCATAACAATGTCAACAGGGTGCCGAGAGTTGAAGTATCGAAGTCCGGTTCTGTACATATTTTTTTAATCATAGGGAGGTAGGCTGGAAATAAAGAAACGAAAATTTTAAAGTCTCCCAAATCTTTTCAACCCTCGCTGTTCCGTCGCGGAACGATAACAATATAGACAAGCACATCGAAAATGCCTTTACGATACGGGCGACCATCGGCAAGTTTTCATTTTTTCAATCCGTCAGTTTCTTTGTAGCATCGAGCTACATTTTATTTATTGTACTTTCCTTCGATAAACCGAACTGCGGCCATCAAACACGTGGCACTTACACTCCGGAACAGAAAGATAGCGCATCCTGCATTTTTTAAAATGTCGTATTAGAACTACTAAAAATGCATATTTCATGTTATTACTGCACACGATTGTAAGATGAATAATAAAAGAGAAGGGCGGAGAGATTTCTCAAAAGTCTACTCTTCTCAGAAAAGTCCCTTTCCTGAACGACGTCTTCAAGGATCCGGGACAATTTACGACCGTCGCGGTGCGACACTGTCGGGGCCCGTAGTTTCCGATGTTAACTTTCATCGTCGTCGTTTGGGGGTGTTCATTATTTTTCTAATACGATTTATTTTACGGTTGCAGTGATTCGAACGTCTTTGTCGTTCACAATTGCCTAGAAGAAGAAGAAGAAAAAATTGTATCTATTGTATTAAATATGTTCTCCAATAACTATACAGGGTGTTCACGGTAAATTGGATCAGCGTTTTTCTCTCAAACGGTAAGTATTTAAAAAAATAGAAGACAAACAACGTACAGTATGACTAGGAAGATATACGCAACACTAGTAAGCTACGCGTTAACCTATTTCAATTTTTTATGTTGGCATTATCTTTCGAAAAACGAAGGTGACCTTCAGTTTTTTTTAAAAATGGAACACTATATATTTTTGAATGCCATACGAAAGCCTGGATCAAGACAAATTCCAAGTTTAAGCATCTTAAGTGTCTAAGTATCTCGGACAGGTAGCACGTTTCTTAAATAATGTGTTTCACAAGTACAGACCTATAAAAGAAACTCCAAGATTCCACGATTTATCACTCATTAATTTTTCCATGGCATCATATTGAAGATATTGTTTATACTATACCGCAAAGTGATTCAAATGACATAGAAACTAAGATAATAATGCATGTGCATCCATATTAAGTGCAAAATTGGCACAAAGTACCAGAAATTGTTAATGGAAATTATATTGTACACGATATGCAGTCTTATTAATTTGTAGTTGCAACATACTAGTAAATATAATGTTACAAAATTTTCTATTTACATGCTTCTCTTATTTCCGACCTTGTATGATCTTGGAAGTTATTGTGTTAGATACGAGTGAATTCGTCTTATAGCATATAGCATTCCCTTTAAAATACCGAAGGTTACCTTCGTTTCTCGAAAAATAATGTAAATATTAAAAAATGGCATACGTTGTTGGGTTGCCAGTAAGATGTAAATTCTTCCTCTTCCGTTTTTTGTTTAAGTGCTTCCTGTTTACGAGAAAAACGTTAGTCCAATTTACTGGGGAAACCCTGTATATTGACAACAATTGAATAGAATTTTGTTTTGGTTTCAAGGAAATTAACATCATACGTATTTAGTAGATTCTGTTCGAAATCTTCAACGCGAGTCTTGCACGATATTTTAGTGCAAGAGGTTAGGAAACTCTACCATAAACGCATCAAAAGAAACACAGAATTGCTAAAAAAAATATGACTGAAATGATTACGATTTGTAAGGGCCTGATACATATACATATGTCCAAAGCTCTATTTTCATTTATCTGCTTATTCTTTCAGAGGGATGGCGAGACTCGGTGTTGGGGGCCTCGCGACGCTTATTGGTAACTATCGGCAGTCTCTCCAGGGACGCCTCGCCATGTCCTGACAAGGTAAAACACGCGTTCTTTACTGTCTATCGAGTAAAATACACAGAAATAGTGGTTTCAATATTTACGTTGGTGAAATTACTACATAAATACAACTGCTCGTAGACCAGAGCTGGGTATATTTCAGATAAAAAGTATTAGAAATAGTAACTGAAATATTTTTATTTAAATAAGATAGTACTCAAAAGTTATTTTGTTTCGTAGTATTACATACAAAAATATTTGGAAATATTTATTTCTTGTGCGTGAATATAAATTATTAATTGAAATAATTAGATACTTTTTTCAACTAATATTCCGTGCTCTGAAATTCACTTTACGATACGCATACCAACACAATTGTAATCAGCGTCCCGTTTTCGATGGTAATACCGTGTAATAACGCTTGCCATGCTAAACTTCATAACATTTAAGGTATAGAGTTTTTAATTTTTGCGCTTCGTGGGAACTCGCGTACCTCCTCAACCTCGTACGGTACTGTACACGATAAGTGCAATAAAATTATCCACATCGATGCAGGGTATTATTATCGAGGGTCCAGAATGCTCGATCGCTTGACACGGCCAAGCAATGTAAGATGTCGCGAGTAAAAGTATTTCGGTGAGCCAACGCTAATGCAATGACAAAACTTTTTTGTTTCTTATTATTTATTCATAAAGCTTTTACCAACGCATTTGTTATATTTGTCTAAACAAGCTGATACCAAACACGGTATTGTTTACTGAAACAGAGACTAGAAGTTCTGTTCTGTTACAAGGTACTAATCAAGACACTGACAAGGAAAACTTGTCATTTAACACGGTCACGAGAAATGAGATCATCCAGCACAGGGGTAATAATACGTACAGAATTACCGAAAATCCTGAGTGTTAATCCTACTGCTAAAAATGAGTTAGCAATATAGTTCAATATAAAACTCCGAACCAGATGGCAAAAGTGAATGCAAGATGACTTCCCGGATGAAAACAAGAAGTCTATAATCCAAAAATATCCCAGGAAATGTAATTTTTATTCAGAGGCGCCATAGGTCAATCCTGAAATCGAAACCCTGATGACTGTAACCTCGATAAAGCGGGATAAACATTTTCAAAAAACTCAAGATTATATTGGGCACCCTTGTTAGCGCTAGGTGATGTCGCGTCTATAATTCTGGGGGATCCAGAGGAGGGGGTTGATCAGGAAGCTATAACAAAGTACCTACAAAGCGATAACAATATCTTTTATCGACAAACCATAGCATGGATTCATCGCCCAAGTATCGAGCAGATCAATGGGACCGACACTGGAAGGGAGGAAAGCAGATGAGATTGAGGGCGCCAGGAGCTACATACCTGAGGCACTTCGAAGCGCCAAAATTTAAATTTCTATACTTTAAATATTGTGAAGCTTGGCATGACAAGCATATCCACACGGTATTATAAAATACCATTTTACACCATAATGGCTGTTTGTTTAATTTAGAATATGTGCACTTTTAAAACTAAGTTCTGACAACTAACAACATTTATATGCTTTACAATACAAAAATCTTTTACCCATAATGAACTGAAAACTTACACAAACAGTAGTAACTTCATCCGGTTATTATATTCTGTTGCTGCATACTGTTTGCGTATTTCTTAACCACTCTCAACTTCTTGTTCTATAAAGAAATTGTTGGTTTAATACATTTCTATTCCATTAATTTATAAAGTGTAGTCCTATTATTTTTGATCACAGTCATTTATTAGCAAACGAAACAAATGATTCGTATTCAAACATCGTATCTAGTACTTTGAACAGAAAGTTTGTTAAGTCCTGTTTAAGAACGTCGAAAACTACTGCTATATATGTACTACGATTAGAAGTAACATAATTGCGTACCAACTATTTCGATTATTTATCAAGAAAATAATTTCTACGAGGTATAAAATTCTGCAAAAATTAATGAAACATTCGTTGCTCTTATCACTTCGCTTACGCGTCACCTCGAGGGTAGAAGCGTGCGTTCGATACTGAAATGTAAATCGAAAAGTGGTTTGGCAACCCTCGTACATTTCGGATTGCCAAAAGCAAGGATCTGCCGAACGCCTCCGGCTGAAATATGCAAATGACACGCAACGGCATCAGATACGATCACGTTACTGCCATCGCGAGCGGGAGGATAATATTTATCGTAGGCAGATCAAAGTCTACGATATTCATAGAGTTTCTCCATCTTGTATTCTTCTTTTTTATCACTCTTACTTTATAAAAATAATGCCATATGTAATTTCATGTTGTGGTTTAAGTACTTGCATGATATACTATAAATTATACCAAATCATTTCAAACGTACGTCCGTGGATATTAGCTGAGAAGTTAAAACTCTGATCATTCGCAAATAAAAATTGTTGCATCTACTCGGAAACTCGGTCCAACAGAATAAAACTTTTCTTGTATTTTGCAATATCTGTTGGGTGATACTCATAGAGTTTGCCATTCTAAAACCAAATCCGTAAGCAGACTTGCTCCATGACGCACAGTTTTCGAAAAACATTGGATTTTTTAAAAATGCAGGATTTTGATAAAAAACTAGTTTATACATATGCTATTGTCAGATAGGATAATAGTTGTACAATTTATCATTGGTTTTCCGAATTCTTTATAATATTTTTTGGAGACTATATTTTAGAATCTAATGTTTATATATAATTTATTTAAACGAATGTATGTTTGAAAATTCGATTTCGTTTACTGATTTAAGTGTGCGCAAACTCTTAAATTGTAGAGGAAATTGGGCAGTTGATTCAAGAAATTTACGAACGTTTTCCAAAAGAGCGCATACAGGGAGAAAATAATATATTACTATATTTCGTAAAGTGAATAGAGGGCTCAGAAAATTTGGTGACATTCGTGGAAGTGGATTATAGTATAACAGTTTGGACCATGCGCGAACGTTCAGAAAGAATAAAGTGGACTTAACGGCTATTCCTGGAGAGTCGCCTTAAACGTTTCGATTCTTATAAGCTCAATAAATATTTCAATATTACAAAATTATGATAAAGCATGACCAAAGAAATGAAATAAAATATTTCACATCAATTTTCATTTACAAATACAATTAACCATCTTTTCATAAGTAGTATTCGAATACGTCTAACCAAATAATAGTTAGTAAACTCATATGTAACTCGTATAAGTTTTAAAGCATTTCTTCCTATTTTTCCAGTTAACATTCCAAAAGATAATCATTATGGTCAGCTTATTGTCTTAACAACTGCGTCCTTTTATTTATATGTATATACATATATATATATATATATATATATATATATATAATGTAAATTTGTTATTCAACACTCGATCCTTTATTTCAAATCATTCACTCAAATTCTTTCCCGTTTTTATTAGGTTGTTGCATATGAAATGTCCGATTTTAGAATCCAAATGTTATAAAGCGTTTCGATCAAGAAATACTATTAGAGTCTACAGGTTTATTACACATCACTTTGAGTTATAAAGTCGATCCCTAAGATCCTATCTTCAATTTTAATGTAAATGTCTAATTTTTCTAGTAAACAAATTTTATTTCAACGCCAATCAATGCGATTGTCATGCATTCTTTTTATGTGTATGGAATAGCAACATACTGACGATAGCGTTATGTGAATTTTTATCAACATGCGACGATTAATCGAGGTACTATTTGTTGATGGCGACGAAAAAAAAATATAAATGACAATCTTGAAAACGAAAAACGTAAATGACCACGAAACTCAGTTTCTACCGTAATACCATCAAGAACCTTAAAGTTCATTGACAGAATACGTTGATCGCGATGGTCCTTACTTTTGTTTAATAAATATATTTAGATAAAAGTTGTGTTTGTTTAAAGTTACTGTTCAAAATTGGACATTTCATATGCAACAACCTAATGAATCAGCCCACATCTTATGTCGTCATTTATAATAATCGGGATACCATTCGAGCAAGGCACTGTTTTACTTGTACGAATGGTTTAAGGACAGTATGTTTTATGTACTTTCTCTCTATACGTATAGGACGAGATGCATGTTTTAGAAATAATATTTTAAACACAACATATACGACAAATATTTTTATTAAGTTACAGCCACTCAAACTCGACTTCAAATTCGATTGGTAATTTTAAACGTGTTTTTCAAAACTGTTTTTTATAACTGCTTTTTATAACTGTTTATTTATTTAACATATTTTACAAACACATTCTAACTAAGGTTTATCATCGGACGGTGAAAGATCTTTTTATGAAATTAGATTAATAAATTTTTATTAAGCGAAATTAAATTCTGCAACGTGCTTAACACATTATCTATCGACAATTATTTAATGCATACAGTGGTGCGTTATGCTATGGGCAAAAGGGGCCTCCACCAACGAGGAGGACCCAAAACCAATCTTTTATAACCTCGTTGCTGTAGTAGCAATTTTACAAATATACTTCTCAATTCCTGTTTCCAACGCATCAGCAGAGCGATTGTTCAATATCTTTAAAAGAATTAAAAATGATATTAGAATTTCAATTGGACAAGAACAATTATGTAATTTGGCAATATTATACAGCGAGAATGTCATTTCAAACAGGTTTGACTTTAACGAACTGATTGACAATTTCTCAGCTCAAAAAGTACGAAAAGTAAAGATATAAAAACTTTTGTTAATTCATCCCTGCAATTTGTCTTGTGATTTTTCTGCAAATCTTCGTTGTAAATGTTGATTTTTTAAATTTAGTGTATCGTTAAGAATTGTGTTTTTTTGAATTTATAGAAAGTTGCTATTAAACCAAAGTCCTTGCATGGCCTCGAACCACGTCAAAACAGTTTCCATTGGTTCTACAGTCGGACGCTCCACCGCTGCACCCATCGACGCCACTTAGAAAGTTTGTTCCATTAAATGACTGCTTGTTCTATTAAATGACTGTAGTTTATATTCTATATACCTATTCTAATTCTTGTTTAATTAATCTAGTTTATCATTTAGTGCGACAGAAGTACATACCAACGCAATGGTGTGTATTATTTATGTAGTTTTCTTGTGGATTACAGTTAATTGTTAATAATGTCATGCGTGTTTTGTTTTTTATGAAATTTGATCTACAATTGTTCTTTAGTTTCGTTTTTGTATGAGCAGTGTTGAATCTAAGAGGAAACGGGGTGGGGTAAATTCCTCCAAACTCCCCCAAGTTTTAAACAGAAATGATAATTTCGATCGTAAAATAATAATAATTAATAACTGTAAAATAACCTAGTAATTTTCTTTAGGATTATTATTTAAGAGCATATTTTAAGCATTTTTTAATAGGTAATGTAAAGTGTTAACAGAGTTATCTAGGTCTTGACAAAGTGGATTTTTTATTATCACTTTTTTTCTTTTATTACAAACAACAAAACTTTATATAGAATATGTAAAATTATCCTCCTTTCGGTTGTACCATCAGCTACCGATCACCCTGTATATTTGAACCCAATATACAGGATGGGGCAATCATTTTGTCCTCATTGAATATTTCCGTTACGTATAATAATGTGAAAAAATAGTCTACACAAAAGTTGCATGGTATAGAGGGTTAAGTATTGTGATGTAAACATTTTTTCTGGGCGCGAATGCGTTTCGGAGATTTCAAGGTCACTTTGATTCCATTAAATGAAAAGACCTACATTTTGTATCACGAGTCGGTAGAGTATCAAATTCTGCGAAAATATCTATTGACATCATATATCCTAGATCTAATTTAACAAGATTTAGGTTAACGAGATATTATCGAAATACTTTTCCTTATATACGTATGTGTATATCATTTTTCATATTATTACAAGCAACGGAAATAGTCGAGGTGGACAGAGTTATCGTCCCATCGTGTATTTCTTCTACTTTTCAACCGTTCAAAGGTGTATTTAAAGATTGTATAACAACCCTTAATGGAAATCTTCTTGTGGTACTTTTTGGACCGGATCGATGCACGCTCCTGCGGAGTGTTGTCTTTTCCTGAAAGAGTCGACAAGGACAAGTATCCTTGCGAATAGAAGCAATGCTGCCGAAGACCATAGTGTCTGGACAATGTCGCTATCCCTTGTATTTCGTTCATTCGTATTTCTTCGCTGATAACGAGTGACAGAATATCCCAACGAAATATTACACCCCGCGCGCTTTTTGTCATTCCTACTAGTTCCAATTAACCGAATGTCGATAGCTTCATTACTTATAAATCTAGTTTACGTCGAAACGTAAATTGTCAAACAAAATTATCGTAATTGTCAATAATAATTTCGTAGAATGAAAGTAAATTAGATGGTGAGATGAATCTGCGTGTAGAGTAAACGGTACACTGAGTATAAATCTACAATCGGTGTGAATTCTTGAGCGTGAAAACTGAGATAATTCAGATTCAAAGGTCTGAAAGAATATATTTATTAACAAATATTCTAACATACATATAAACTTGAGTCCACAGAAAAGAAACTAAACCGCTATGGTTCGATGAAATGTGCGATTAGTTTCTGAGCCCTTCATTTATTCTGAAACAAATATCGATATAACAAAAATGAATAACACGCAGATTTGTCTAATACGACACAATCAATATTATAGAGCATCCTGTGACCGTGCAAAACGTATATAAGAACCCGTCACAAAGTTTGAAATCACAGTTTCTTTTCTTCGACTTTGTATGTAAACGAGAACTTGTCGTGAGGGACCGAGCAAAGCGACAACTCGCCTGACTTCCACAACTTCTAAAGCATATCGCGCATATATCAATGTTTCAACGAGTAACGCAAACCTTAACTTTTCTTTTTTCTAAATTCTACCTTTGTGAAAGTTTTACTAACAGATCGTTGAGACATCTAGATTACGTTCTTTGATTCTTTTTTCCTTATGGTACGCGTGATCAGGTAATGACAACTTGGTGTGAACGATATTGTGTTCACGCACTTTTTTATGTACAATCTTCCAGAATCTATTTCGACATTTTTACGAACACATATATGGAAACATATTTTTCATATGAACGACTCATTTTGAGTCCTTACGTTATTATTCTATTTTCAAGACAGAGACTTTTAATTTTGAAAAAATTGCTCTACCTCTTTTAATGTCGGTATTCCGTCAATTCGTTAATTAATTTTAACAACCGACGTAATTGAGAAAGTTGGTCAAAGGTCGTGCGCTCGAAACTACTCGCAACATTATAATTAATCAACTTGCCCCATTGACGTCATTTGCGTGCCAGATGATTCTACGAAGACTACGACTGCGACCCCTACGTTATTCCAATTTTCGATTTCGTAAAGGTCATTCCTTGTTTAACGTGCGCGACAAATGTTCAGTTTATTTTGTTATATCTAAAAATGTATGTTATACAATCTGTACAAATGCTCCGTTTCTCGTCATTATTCGATTATTACTTCGAATTATTAAGAATAAAAATATATATAATATGTGTTTGTTTGTTATTTTACATTTTTAATTGTTCTTGAAACGACATTTTCTGAAACTTTCGCCTCCATACCTCAAGTTCTAATTGACCAATTGACTTGAAATTTTAAGAGGATGTTCAGAACATATCCTGTTGCCGTAACAACAAACAATTTTTAAATCCATTGTTTTTTCTTATTTTTTAACGCGCTAAAGGCGAAAGAATACTTAAAAAAATCAATAATCTAAATGCAAAATATCGACATATTGTAAATAATCAAGATTTTTTATCTTCGATCAGCAGAAGGGCCAGATTCATGGCAACAGCCAACATATATTTTTACAAATATACTCTATAAAAAAAATACAGGTTGTCCTAAAAATGTTCGAGATCCTTGAATAGGGTGATTTCTGGGATTATTCTAAGGAGCTTTTCTTGGCAAAAATGTCATACGCGACTTCGTTTTCGAGTTATTAATTAAAAACACAGGCCAATCAGAGCACAATTACTGCTGACAGATTCCCGTTCGGCGCGGCGCAGCGCGACGGCTGATTCTCATGACCATTAGCGTTGTTGTCGTGCCGTGCTCGAATCGTGTGCAATACAATCGAGTGAGCATGCGTGCAAATATTGTTTGGTATAAGATAAAAACAATTCAGTATTGCCGTATAAGAGAATTCGAAGGAGCGAGTGCACTTACGGGTGAATATGCGGGCTTTATTTAAATTAATTGTGACTGCTTCTCTTGGTCAGGATTCGAGCACTGCGCGGCAACAACGCTACCGCTCAGTAGATTCAGCCGCCTCGCCGTGCCGCACAGTAGTACGAAATGGCCAAAAAGCGGCAAAAAAATCCGTAAAAACGAAAATATCCAACGAATTTGTTTGAAAATTTGTGGAGAATTTGCCACAGGTACAACGCTTATTTTGCAAAAATAATTTTTTTTAAAAGTTGTTAAAAATTAAGTAATATCAGCTAACCGGAAATTTCTGTTTTCTACTAATTTTTTATTTACGGAAGCAAATCTTAAATGTGTCAACAGTCGTCGCTTTAAAACTGATTATTTTGGCAAGGTGGAGGTTACGGTGTATTTGATGTGTAAGATGAACTTTTTCAGGAATATTTCTAAATAATAAAGAAAAACGGCAATTGCATATGATATAATCCTCTATCTATAAAAAAATATTTAATAACAATGTTTTAATGTTAAATAAACAAAGTTTTTTGTTTCAACAGGAATTTTTCTGACAGTGGTTCAATGAGTGCTAAAAATAATTTATGTAAATAAAAATTCGCAATAGTAGCTCTGACAGTTTTTTACGAATATCTCGGAAACTAAAAGAGACCGCCATATAGTTCCAAAGGAAAAAGTTGTTTAGAATCATGTCCTTGACAACATATTTCGATTTCATCCAAATCCGTGGGGAGGTAGCTTTTCGACAAGTTTACCCTTTCTAAAAATAATTTATGTACTTCAAATGGCCATAAATCTGTGTAGAAAATACTAATGCAAAAAGTTAAATAGGTCTACTGAAAAAAAAAAAAATTCCTACGAATTGGTGAAAAATGACATTCGAAACCAGAGTATCCCCTTAACCATCTAGTGCCAAGGGTTGGGTTTGCGAGTACAACGAACTGAGTTTGTACTTTTTTAATGTTCGTTAAATTGTCTTGGAATTCTTCAATGAATTTTTGCTTTACTTCCAGTAGTGCAATAAACTCTAGCAACAATCGCAAAATGTATAAAAAGTTCTGAATTTTCAGAAGAAATTTAAACGCAAAAATTGTGCACTTTAGACTCGTGCACTGGCGGGTTAAAGATAATTAAATGAACGTATTGTACAAAGTTATTCTCAGCGTTGTAATAATTACTAATTAATCCAAATGGCAATCCTGAACAGAATAAAGCTGGTCTGAACTAACATTTTCGGCTGTTCGAGCAATTGTTAATTGATATCTGGGCGTGGTACACCTGGTTGGCCGATCGATACCAGAGACCCCTACGGTCACGCATCTCATCCCCATTTCTACCTCTGTTACTCACTCGTATTCACCTCCCTCTCTCTCTCTCTCTCTCTCTCTCTCTCTCTCTCTCTCTCTCTCTCTCTTGCAACCACTCGACTTCCAGCCTGAAAAGAGGCAATCGTCTAATCCGATCGCCTACCTTCGATATACGTAAAATCAGAGAACATCCTCGTGAAACACGATCGAAGATCCAATATAAAACCAATATCGGGAGCGACACTCTACCGAATATTTTTTCACTTTCATTTCTCTTTCTCTCTCCTGTTCCCTCCCCGATCTTCAAAAGAGGCGATGGCTCCCTGGAGAGTAATTTTCTTATGGATGCCAGAAATTCTCGTCGTTTGTCATTTTTTCTGATGTGCGAAAGAATATTTGATGGAAAGGGGACGTTCCACTTATCTAATACAAAGCAGCTTGAAATTCGTGTTTGTAATGTGATATACATATTAACCTTAGACAACCTTAGAAGAGATACTCTTATGGAACAAAGAATGGCAATTAGATAACGTACTTCACAGTACACTGTTTATAAATTTCGAAATAACGTTTCTTACTTTGGATATTATCCAGAAAGTTTTGGTACAAACAGAACCATAAAATATACATTATCTTTACATTAATTAAAAAATATCGTAGTTTTCAACTATTTTTGTTTCACGTTTGAATTTTTCTATTGTGTTTTATTTATAATCCCGTATATTAATAAATAAATAAACTTAAATTGTGAATAAACTGGAAGTAAATTGGAAATAAATTGTAAATAAAAAATGTTACAGCATCCGAAATAGAAAATGGTTGAATTTTCATCCGAGGAACGTACGAATATTAACTTTGTATGTATAGTACATGTATATGCACATATTTGATACTAGCCCCTTGCAACATATAGATAATTAACAAAGTAAGGTTTACCGGTCCATAGTCTGTGCATACGATTTGTGTTTTTTAGACAATCTGTTTGTATTCATCTTTATTATCCGTACAACAACAAAGTCTGCAGATGCATAACAATATAATCGAAAAGTTTTTCCATGGTATTAATATAATAATGCAGCACATTTTTAATTGCTTTGCTTTAATCGAATGGAAAACAAATCGAAATGTGTAAACAAATACCTTGAAACTAAATGAAAATAAATAATACAATCAAGTTAAAAAACTCGGTAAGTACAAATAAATTAGAATTGCAACTTGTTACGTAATTATTAATAACTTTATAATAAATTCATCTAATTTGGCATTATATGTCAAATATGGTCATTAAATATATAAAAGTGGTCATCTAAAAAATCGAAGTGTAGCATTACATTCTAGTGAAAGCGTATCTGGTGTAATAACAAGATTAATTTCGGTTTAAAAAATTTATTTTTTAATTTCCTCTTTGACAAAATATACATATAATTACGTATAAAACGCAGTTGTATACAACTTCCAATGATTAATGAATAATACGTTATAATTACTCTGGATATAATAAGTTACCGAACTAAAGAATTCAATTGTTATTATAGATCATGTATAGATCATTCAATTTAATAAACAAATTCTGCATCATTGGATACTCTCAAGTGTAGGAGAGTGATCTACAGTCGGTGTAAAGAATATTCATACACCTTTAAATACGAATAACTGCTTTGAATGTTTTTGAGATTGAGTTAGAAGGATTAGTTTACTAGCTGATGTGTAAATAATTTCTTGTAACAAATTGCTATTGGTCGCAATTGTGAAGAAAAAAGGAAAAATCATGATTTTTAGGTTTTTATCTGTGCCTATAATGAAAAGTTAAAACATGCATTTTGTAAATGCAAATAAGTAAGTTGTGCATATGTACGAAGTTTCGTCGAAATCGGTTGAGGCATAAAAAAGCTATAAGCATTGTAAGGTATGTAAAAGTTGTTGAATTTAGAGTTTGCGATTGATTTAAATCGCAGTTGCTTCCGCTTTTGTGCACGTATATATAACTTACTTAAATCTACAAAAGTTATCCTCCAAATGTTCAATACAGACACAGATAAAGTGCTTATAAATCGTGACCTATACTTTTGGCATAGCAATTGCAAAAAATAGCGATTTAAAAAAAAAATGATTCAAGCATTACCTAGTAAATTAATCCTAGCATTCCAAAAAAAAACTCAATTCAATCTAATTTTAGAAAAGTTATTCCAAGCTATATGTTCCATTTTATTTCCAATATGACTTTAGGAAGCATCCGAAATTTCTAAAGAAAGAATAAATATGCTCGAGGGTATCGTTGCGCGATAAGAAAATAACAAAAGCGTGGCACGTGTCGGAACCAACTGGACGTTAAACGGCAAAGCCCACTTATTCTACCTGAGCGCATCCCTCGATCCTTCGAATTGCATTAAACTAAAGCTAAACGATCAGCCTTACCTGCCACCGCTTCCTTTTTTCCTAAGGGTGCACCGTCACGAGCTAACCATAAATAACGCATTATCTCAAAATCCGATAGAGGCTAATTTATTTACGAATTGGTGCTGGTAGAGGGTGATGGAGGTTCCCTGGTGAGTCACGTGCCATCTGCCACAATCTACCTACTCTATTATGATATAGACTGCAGTTATCATTACCTTCGGTGACTAGGTTCTTCTTTGAACGTGCAGCAATCATTTAAGGAGACCAGTAATAAATTGTTCCTCCTTCGTCTATCCAGTCAAATTATTTTACTTCGATCCTCGATCATATTATTAACACTATGTGGAACTACCGACACCGAAAAAGTAACGGATTTCAGATGTTTTCTTTTACAACTCGTTAAGTAATAGAAATATTTTTCTGAGAAATTTTTTAGCATACTTTTTTATACAAGTACATGTTACCAGACAAATCCTATGAAATCTGAATAAATTCAATCCTGTTATTATTATAAAGAAATATACATCGGTCTCGTTTAGGACTCGATAGTTCTAGTGTTAAAAATATGGTTATATAAAATATATTATATACTTTTTTGTTGGTTTACCATATATACCGTCAAGAAAAAAATGGAACTAATGAAACCATTTTTTTTTTAATTATTATTCTTGTATTTGTTACGATAAAATTTCCAAGACCTCCAGAAGCACATGATTTTCCATTTCTTTTAGGTTGGGACCGATCGATGCTCTAACACGGTTACATTTCGTTTACTAATTACAGAATTATATTCCTGACTCGATTTTGCACAAATGCAAAATACCAACAAAAAGATATGTTTAATACTTTGTCCAAAGACCCTTGATACAAAATATCAACAATAGTACGGCCAGGTGTGTTTACATCCACTGGACATAAATTTCTAGAAGTGCGATTGGCAACAGTTTGTATAAAATACCAAATCATAAAAGAATTAAAATAGTAATCGTTTCTTAAGTCCAAATCAATGTATTAGGAGTGCAAATAAGTTCTGTTCCTTTATATTTTCAATCGGCCGTAACATTAATTCAGATTATACTTTTTTCCCGTCCTTGGTGACGTTTTAATATGCTGATCTTCAGCTTTAAAAATACCCCATTACGCGAGATCGATACCTCATCGCCTTTGAAAGTTAAGTAAAATTCAAAAGCTTGGTCGTTGGATCTCCCACGAACCGAATGAAGAAATCAAAAGACACAGAATCGTTTTCTGCACAAAATCATAACGTGCGATGCAAATGGGTTAGGCATGACAATCCAAAACGAAGTAGATCATGGGAGAACCGTCCACGTCCACGGCACAGCCTAACACTAACGACAAAAAAGGTTTGCTGTCATCCAGGTGGAACTTTAAGGGCGTCATACATAATGAGCTGCTTCAAACTGGTCGAATAATTACTGCAGATTACTACCAGCAACAATTAATCAATGTATACATTGAATTGAAGAAAAAACGACCTTTCGTTGGCTAAGGGAGCAGGCACGTAATCATTTTGCACACAGGACGAGGGACATTCTCCTATGCGTTAGGATGGGAAGTCATGCGGTATGCAGCATATTCTCCAGACATGGAGAAAATATTTGTCTTCTGCCTCTATTGGTCGTAATTGCGAAGAAAAAAATGAAGTTCACGATTTTCAAGTTTTTTATCTGTGCCTATAATAAAAGTTTAAAACATGCTTTTTGTCAATATATATATATATATATATATATATATATATATATATAAGTTTCCTATATATTATACATTTATACATGTACAAAGTTCCATCGATATCGGTTGAGGCATGCAAAATCTATAGGCATTGTTAGGCATGTAAAAATACATATTTGTATTTGGATCGTGCGATCGATTTAAATCGCAGTTTCTCCCATTTTTGCTATTTTCAATTAATTATATTTCATAGCAACCTTGATCGATATAACATACTTAAATGCAAAAGGCAGCATCGACCATTATTCTCTTCTCCGACGTTACGAAATATAGCAATTTTTAAAAAAATTATTTAATCAACACCTAGAAAATTAATTTCTCTGACATCTCAAAAATACTCAAGTCGTTTGGTTCATTTTTAAAAAAGTTATTAGTTTTTAAAGCGTGTACGAATACTTTCTACACCTACAGTATGTAAGATGCGAATTTATAAATAAAATGCAATTCAAAGTGAAACTAAAGTGTAAAAATGAAAATAAGTGAGAACTACGGTAGAATCTTTAATTAAACTATTTTTCAGAAGCGCACGAGAGTTAATATATTAATACTTGATTTTAATGAATTAATCGCCATTTGTAAAACTTCGGACCGTACCACGGAAATAAATTGATTTGTCTATTATAAACTTGGTATCTAACGGTGTCTATTAAGTTAAACCGTTATGTATCGCAGACTATTGCGACTACCGCAAATTAGTCCGTAGTCTAACGATCGGTAAATTGGATCTGTTCGATGCAGGATGAATCGTGTAACAGATCGAATTCTCGCAGTATTTACGTTAATAAGCTCGATCGAGGTTGTACATACGAAACTGAATGGTAGTTCAACTTCAAAGCGCATCGAGTGTCGCTAACTAAAGTTTGAACGACACGGGGTGGTGAGTTTGCCATTTCCAATCCGAGTCCATTTCGTGATTAAGTGTAAACTTCTGAAGTTGTCCCTGAGGACGGACGCAAACAGAGATGCGTAGGTACACTGTGTGCCTCCTATTCGTGTCAACTGGCCGTTTCTCGACAAACATCGAAAACAGAAAGTGCATTTTTATTATTTACCGTGGACTTGGAAAAAAAATGCTGACGATTAATTAAGTGTACGAATTTATTTCAATTCTTACCATCCCGGTATACAAAGGTAAATTCTAACTTTTCAGGGAAAAATATTACATTTTTATATTGTACGATCTTTTATTCACTTTTTGTTACTTTAAGTTACAGTCATTGAAATTTTACATCGTTAAAAATGTACCATAATATTCTTTAATGTAATAAAAAATTTGAAAAATTTCTTATGCTACAGACAAGTTTTTTTTTTGTTATTTCTACGCATGAAGTGCTTAGAAATCTTACGGTGGAAGAGAAGACTGTGCGAACCTCTACTGTGTGGGTAATACAATTTAAACGTTAATGCGCTTGTTAAAAGTTACGCGTGCGTACCGAGCCAGACTTTAGACAAAAATGATGATATTGTTGTACTATTCTTTTTTAAGGAAATTACCACAGTTTAAATATCGGCAATTCTTCGAGAATGGGAAATTTATTGTTCAAATACGTTTTGGATCCACTGTACATATATTTTAACATTCTTTAATGCATATGTTGTAGCGTTGACGACTGCAAAAAGAATTACGAAAAGAATAAGGCGGAATTGTCCCGTCAAGTAAAGCAACGCGTAATCGTATACAGTAAAAACCACGTTAGAAAAATGTACGGTACTCGAATAGCAATCTTTAATATATTCCACATACTTTATAAATCTTTCATCGATCGATTATTATCTTTTTAGTTTGTACAAAATTGTATAACAGAACGGTCATTTACTAATGAACAGAATGTAATAAACGGTATAAAGAATAATAAATAATATAATGGTTTTATATACACCGAATAGCTACTCGAAAGCCTGACGAAAATAGATTTGCTCCGGTTCCATCGCTTTAAATAACTTAAACCTGACAACACGAAATTATGGGGTGTAAAAACAGGAGATCGATGAAGCGATTACACGCTACGGAATTCTTCGCAGGTAGTGTTGCCTCCCATGAAGTTTAAACGATCTAAAATTAATAATGAAATAAAATATGAAAAAACGAAAAGCTTGATATCGGAGCGGATATCGGGTTCCTAATGACTCGGCGCAGCATTGTACCATAAAAATGTACGCAGGGGTAATTGAAGGGAAAACCAAAGTACTCTCTATTAACTAGTAGCTTCCTCTACCTTCCCGTGTTCCTTCCGCTTCGCTCTCACCATTCTCATTTAATTGTTGGCCAAATTACTTTCCCGCGCTACAGTTAAATCATATGGAAATTTATGTTTCCGGCATTGAAATCACGCCACGGTAACTTAGCAGTAGACTGTTAATACTAACCCACGATAGATCCAAGAAGTGTTCCAACGCTACAATTCCAGTTTTCGAGAAATTGTCCATGTTTGAACTGTGATAATTTTGTAAAAATAATAAACCTCGACACATTTTAAAGCACGAGCCTCTACTTTTGCAGTCCATCTTTTCTTTCTAAGATATTTTCGTACGATACAGTAGGCAAAGATCTAAAGAGACATTTTTCGTCGGAAATACTCCAAATTGAATCGTACGTAAAAACATCAAATTCTTCGCAACGACTGCTCAAAACTTGATCTACGATGTTTATCGCTGTTTTATAGCACAGAAAAAGAGAAACAAGTTTGGTCGTGTAAACCTCCGCAGTGTAGTCTATGTTATTACGAAGCTGGCAGTACACCTTTCATTCGAACCTCAATAAATCGATCACAGAAAACTCATACATGAATTTGTAAAGAGTCTTTATAAGCGAAAGTTTCAACCTTCAAACATATGGTGAATTCAGTGATGAGACAAAATTCTTAACGTTTTTACAGATCATTCGTTTACATTCAATTACAAATTTTCGATCAAATAAGTGTCTTCAGTTTCACAGTCGTTGTATCGCGTAAAAGTATTTTAAATAAAAATGAACGACACACGACAAGAGTAGAGGCTAAATTAAGACTAGAGGTATTTTGCAAGTTTTGTAAGATTTACACATATTATATGTCATTATATAGACTACGGTTTATAATGCAAAGTAAAAATTTTCTGCACGGGTTGCACAAAACAGGAGATGAATAAAAATTCATTTCTTTTGTTAATACTTTTAAATTCCTCTGAAGCTTTTACCGTTTTGCGTTTCATTACCCGTTTTTCCTATTTTGTCGTAAATAGCATAAAATCCGTAGTCTAGTTATATGTATAACAATGCCATTCATTCGTATTTTCAATTGGCAAAGGGTGTTAATAATGTTTACAGAATGGCTTTCGAATACGTAATACTTTGTAAGTTGAAATATTACTTCGGAAACGCTATTCTCTATTCGATGTTATTCATTCTAAGCAAAACTATTATGTTAGATGCCATATTTCATAGATATATTGTTGTTAATTAGAGTTAAAGAGTGTAACTTTTATTCAAAAATAATGCTTAAAATGAATGCCAATTATTACGAGGATCCAAACAATTAATAAAAACTGTTACATATAATTATTTTTATAACAAAATAAAGCGATACATTTTATTGAAGCGTGTATAGTACAAAATGTTTCTCAATTATATTATTACCGTAAGGTTATCTATTTAACCTATTATATAAAGTTAGTTTCTAAAGAATGCTTAGATTTTTTTTTATTATTATTGCTATAGATAATTGTACAGAGACTAGATTATGAAGAAACGAATATGAATTTTTTAAATATAAAAGAATTATTTCATTTAAAACTGGTCTAGGGTCGTTTTGGCCACATTGTACATTTATTAAAATGAACTTTACATTTAAATTGTGCTGCCAGATTAATTTGGAAAAAATTTAAAGGTGCTCAATGTCTGATAAATTCAAGAATTATAGTTATAAACGTTTACTCGTGGACATGTACATTGAAATATACAAAAATTGATCAGCCTTCGACGCAAAAGAGTGAAAATAAATTTGAGGAGGGTGCGAGGCATACTTGTACAGGGGTCAAGTTCTCGGTCGTCTCATTAGAAACGCGAACATAATCCCCTACTGGTTTGCTCTCCAATTACTGTTCGCTCGTTCCGGGTTCCCAGTTTGGAGCAGGTTCAGGAAATACGCAGTGGCGTAGGCATTGAATCAGATAAAATGTATTTAGTTACATGTACAGGTGCTGTATGCGAAACAATTTAAATTCCTTCTCTCGTAACAATTAGACTCGGTACATTAACGATAAACTAATTGTTAACTATACGATTTTGTTCACTATTCAGGTATTAACGCTAATCCTACTGATCATTAAAAGCGGCTGGCACGCGTTTCCTTACAAAAATAACAAGATTAAATTTATTTAGACATTACACAATTTTTATCATAATAAACGATTGAATAAAAAGTTTATCAAATCATTTCCCACGGAAATATCTACATATTTTCGATAAACCGGTCATTTGATCGGTAGTGTAGATTTTGAACAACCGTAATTAAACAATTATAGCAATATTGGTGAGAAAATATTTTTACGTGAAAAAATAATAATATAGCGATGGTATAATCTTAATTCTTAAATTTATTGTACTACATAACGGTAACGTGTTCGCGCATAGTAACTTAAATAATAAATGCACAGGTGTTAGCATTTAGATCTGGACATTTACTATAACTTTTGATTTACAAACATTTATTTCACATGTATAATCGATATCACTGATAGAACAAAACGTCACATTTTCTGATCAATCGATAACTAATTTAGACTATATTATGATTCATAATAATACTTGAATAATAAATTGGATGTAGAATTACGATATTAAAGAACATTTTATATTTATTTAACTTTACCCCAATGAAATTAGTGTACTTAATATGTTTTTCTTATGCTGGTGTATTCTTATTTACTCGGTTATACATAACTATATTTATGTGTAAAAAAATGATCTGAGAAAACCTGTTTATTATTTGTAAATGTCATGGAAACTCTAAATACACTGTCCAAAAACCATTTTAATAATAATCTACACTAGAGCACTCTTTTCGAAGCATATTGATCTGCAGCGAATTAAAATTTGAAAATAAGGTGCTCAAACACGGGCTTGTTCAAGTACTTATTGAAACAAGAATTAAGTCTGAAAGAAGTCGTCTGAAATAGATATCCAACATGACAGGAACTTTGAGATGACGTATCGATGATAGTTGAACAAATTTTGGATAACTTTAAACCAGTATTTTAGCGATTTAAACCCCGCTGCTCAAAAGGTTAACAGTCCCTAAAATCTCGCAGCAATAACAAGTTAAATTGCCCATTACGTTTTCCCGAGTTTCATAATTTTGCTGATAAACTAAAAGTCATGAACGTACTGCGTATTTGATGTATTCGTGACAACAATGAATAGGACATATTTAAAAATATTAATCTATCGATTTCAGCTTGTTAAATCGTTAAAATAAGGAAGGAATTTCTACTTGACTCCTCTTTCCTACAATTGTTGCAAACAACTTCAATATCGCATTAATATCCGCAGTCTAGTTATGGACTATAAAACTATGAACCGGCGATTTGAAAATTCTTTCAGGTAATGCGGTGGCTACGCCAGTGTCACCGTTGTTGAAGAAAACTCTCTCGGCCCTTTTCGCACGTGTACAAAGAGTTTGCACGCGTCGTTCACGCAAAATCCGTAATTGCTTCGCACGGTTGCACATCGCTGACTGTTTGCCAATTTGTTCGGTTTGCCGGTGTTTGCGTTACGCTGAAAACACTCGGTGTTCCCTCCTTTCGCTCGGGGAATTTCGTCATCCGTTGGAAACGCGTTGGATCACTTTCATTCGGCACACAGCGGAATCATCCTAAAATAATGCTGTGTTTAACTGCGGTTTCTTGTATCGCCAGTCAAGAAATGTCAACCTTATGAAAAGTAAAGCATTTTGGATTCCATTCGCATTCTACGGAAGGCTTTACTTTAGTCAATCAACGTAATTAATGGGGACTATATGCTTTCGATAAAATGTAAATAATCGCTTAATATTACATACATATGTGTGTAGTGAAATTTATTACCTACTGTTGCTACTATCAAATAATGAATAATGTTAACAAATAACATAAATAGTTTACACTTTCTGCACGATATTTTCTTACATTATATTGAAATTAAGTACAATCACATTGCATACAAGAGAACTTAATTAAAGAAAATTACAATACCATATAAATGGATTGCCGATTATACGCAGTTATGACAGAAATGGATAGTTCGAATAGAAAACTGAAAAGATAGTAGAATATTATTGTGCATATTAAATTTAACTTTTTAAAATGGTTACAAGAGAAATTACAATTTCATTTCACTTTAGCTTCTTACAATTGAATTGAACAATTTTTATTTTGCATGAAGATCCACAGTATATTTGTAAATTATAGCCATTTAGTGGTGCATTAGTTATGCAAGTTATACTGTATATTATGAGTTCGATCACAATTTGTCATGCAACGCAAATTTCATAAAAGTCGGTTGACAAAATTTGAAAAAAATAAACTAATTATACTAGCATTTATAAAAGAACGTCGCTTATTTAATCATTCATGTTTGTTTATGTTTAATACGATACAATTAAGCTTCGTTAATATTCTTATTAATCGTAAATATGTGTAGTTTCAATCAATATATCCACGTCATGCGGTGAAAAATGAGGTGGCGAATTTCTTTTGTACTCCTTAATCAATGTTTATCGATCTTTTTCATGCCAAAATATAATTCCATATCACAGAAGCTAAAAGTGCTATGTCATATTTCATTGACTCCATGTCGAGACAGCTAAAATACAATACGTCATTTCGGTGTTTTCCTTTCAAAGTCATCAAAACGTTATTTTTAATTTTTAAAAGAAAGTGCTGTATTTCTAAATCCATCCATTTTTAATGAAATAAAATATATATTTACACATATATATATATATACAACTTACGTTTACGTAAGTATTGTAGAACCAACCGCTTCGATCGAACTTCGCGTTAAGGGTCAATTTTCACAAAAATTTTGAGAACTGTTATTCCGCTCTCACCTCTTAGTGATTATCTAGTCGTTATTAGACAGCAGTGATTTATACAAATTCAGATTTTTATAGAAAAATGTAGAAAATCATAAAATTAAATGAAATGTTATTTTTTATTTTAATAGGTTCAGTGGATTTTTACTGATTTGTTGAGATTTTCGTGTGCCATAAATCTACAAAAATCTACACTCTAATCTTTCCTATGGGACATTACTATATTTAATTTTCATTCTAAAGAAGAGTCACAAAAGTCACCATTACTTTCCTTCCAAAAAATTAAATTAATCTTTCGGTGAGATTGAAGAAAGTACAACAAAAATGTCTATTATTCGATGCAATATGTAAAGTTTTCTTTAACGGTTTTTCATAATGATAACATTTTCAATGAAATTTTGAAAGCAATTTCAATATTGCAAATAATAACGGCGGTGGAAAAATAACTTCCAACAGGAAGACTAAATTTTAAAGTACATTTTACAAAAAATTCATGTGTACAGTTTGTTCAACGTAATATGTCCGAAAGCAGTAAAATGTTCGTAAAAGTAAACAAAACAGTCGGAGCTGTATTAAAGCTGATATAAACTTTCGTGTTTAAATTGCTCGAGGCAAAGTTTATATTCGACCATCCCTAAAAGAAACAAAGGTTGAAAAAACAGTTAAATGTTTTATCGTGGTTCATATGAACTGAAATTTCTTTTCATGTAAAAGTCTAATAGTTGTAACTAATTTTTAGATGTAGAACTAAAAACTGGGAAATCAAAACTTCTCTAACAAGAATTTTTTATCATGCTTTGATGTAGACGCGTTTTATCGTTGACCTTCCCATTTACAAAAAACCTCTATTAAAACAGTACTAAGTGATTCGCGTTAGAGACGTCGCACAGAGTGCAATTTCTGCAGTTTAGCTGTACTTTATTCGAAAAACTATATTATATTGTATTAAATTTCTTTGTTCGATTTATTTTTTTAGTTATATGTAAAGTCTGTTTAAACGCTTACTTTCGTAAAAACAGCTTCCTTTCGTATTAACTTACGTAGTTAATATTCAAGTTTTGTACTTTACTTTAGTGTACTGTAGCATGCCTCGATAATAGGAATTGATCGTATATTTTGGAAATACAAATTTTCTATTTTGAGTTAGAGTTTGAAAATTTTCTGCACCTTCCTTAACTCAAGATCAAAACACGATAAAACAACATGATATTTATCAGACACTATTCAAGCATAATATTGTACAAAATTAGTTGCGCATAATTACGTATTTTGAAAATATTAATTGAAATGAGAATGCAAGTTTCGACTCAATATCGGTACTCGTGGAAGACGAAAAATTCTGTTTCATCTGAATGTTAATGTGTTCGTACCGATTACTCGTGATTATTTTGAAGATATTGAATATTGTATTTACAAATTTATACCGATTGACACATTTAAAAAATTAATAATTAATTTTTTAGATAATTTTAATTAACACGCGCATTTTTAATTTAATTCTTTTTTGAAAATTTGTAAGTTTTCGATTGTATTGTCATGTTCGTACAGTAAATAAATTTCGTTGCATTCAGAATTTCCGAAAACTGCGACAATATTAGTTTAGTAAAATTAGATTGCTGAAATCGCACAATGTGCGTCGTCTGCAACTGAAGATAATATGATTCTTTATCTTATCACAGCCAAGGAACATACTAAATTTTTGGAAGGAGACAAGAATACACACGAGAGGATTTATCAAAATTTATTATTAAAATTCAATGCGCAACATTTCTACAGGATCACTTTCTGCAATCAGCTTGTCATCGTTTGTGACTTCTTTACCCCATTCATTTCTGAAAATCAGTGCACAAAAAACCGATGTATCCGATTGTGAGACAACACGATGGGACTCTCCACGCGAGGCGTGACTGCCGTAAGAAATATTTTCCATGTTTTAAACATTCCATCTGTTATACCGTCGATGTTTCCTTGTCTATTTATTACATTAAAGCATATTCATTCTGAACACCTGTCACTTGTAGATAAATTGCAGAAAGCAGTTACAAGCATTAGAATGCGGCGTTTAAGAATACATTCATTCAAAATGACAAATTTGTTACATTTATAGTATGTACTATCAAATAATGAAGACAATAATTAGACAGTTTTTTACTGAGTTTTATTATGATAAATGTCTGCACAATTTTGTTAATTTTAAATTTTGTACGAATTCCAATACATTGATACATTAATTTGAGTTTGTAATTATAGCTATTTTATCCAAATAATTTTTCAGGAGTAGTTCCTAATTATAGGTACATATGTTTCCTACAAATCTTTTCAAATAAAAACCGAGTATAATAAAACAATGCTTCTGAAATATTCCATGTATCGGCTTATGGGGTTATTATAAGTTTCCAATAGCGAAGCAATTAAAAATGAGTCAATTTAATGGTATTTGATATCATGAAACTATATAACCTAATTTATTCAAATTATTATATATTACATATTACAATTTAATTTATTCGTAACAAGTAATGTGTTTTAAAATTTTCTTTCTTAAGTACACATAATCTACAATTAACGAATAATAGGTGAAATACATTATGACCTCGATTATCCGAACATCTGATGTTTGACGTCTTCAGTGTCCCAACATGCTACAAAAATAAATATCTCGATCTGAGCTTTTAAATAGGCAACGCTATTTATTGCATAATTCAAATAAAATATTGTAATGAAGAATTTAAGGATATTATTATATTATTTTCGACATATTTATATTATCGAAAGAGGAAATACATTTGAATGTAACTTCTGTTTCTGATAATGAACTTGAATAACATTTATTTTGCATAAAGATCCGGAGTCTAGTAACGAGGATTTGTTGAAGTGCCTTCCTTCGCGAAGGAAGTGAAATTATGATTGAATGAAATATCTTAAAGATACTCGCTAAATCCATTAGGCTCGATGAACCATATTATTCGTTCTGAAGCAGCATCGCAACGTGCAAGTCGACTCTCATAATTCCATGGTAGAAATAGCGGAGAATGTCCACGGCTGAAGCAAACGAATCTGTTTCTTCCCCAAACCACTCCGAAAACTTACACTTCCCCTGAAGTTTCTCCTCTGCCATTTTTCTACGGCGGAGGAGACTTTATTAAAGTGTTGCGTCGGCCAGAACGGTCCTGAGGGACTGGCACGTTTATATGACAGACTCGAGGCGATTAGCTATGAAGAAAAAATTGAACATTCTGTTTTCATCGTAGCACGGCCTGCCGGATGTTTACGCAGTTATAGCTTATAAAAATCGCGCAAGGAATTTCAATCTATGTGACATTATTCTTAAGCTGTTTAAACTGAATAGTTTTCTTCCATTCCATATCGACCGAGGGTCGATGAACAGTGAAAATTTCAATTTGTATCAATACCCCACACTCCATTCATGCGACGCTAATCTCAAAAGCATGCACAAATAAACCACATTATACACATATACTTTGTTTAGAACCGAGTAATTATTTACATGGCAAACGGTAAGTAATATATGAAATAAATAAACATTTGAAATACAAAATGCTGGAAGTGTTGAAACAAATAAATTGATAATGTTAATAAATAAATTAATTAATTAATAGTATGTTACATACTATACAGTTATCATAACTAACTAATAATACAAACAGGTGGGACAGTACTGGGATAAAAATGAAAAGTATGTAAGCATTACATAAGCAATACGAGTTAATATTTGATCTAATAATCATACATCAATATAGAGCGGAACTATAGAATAATACATAAGAACCTTCATTCGTATACAGGGTGTCCCACATAAATGGGAACACCTAAATATCTGTCGTATTTACGGTCCTATCGGAAAACTTCAGAGGACAAAGTGACACTATTGCAGGGGGAAAATATAATGGTAAAGAAAACAATATTTTATGTCGTGTTTTTTAATGAAATTTCAAGGTCATCGATGTTTTTTTAAATGGAATAGTATATTTTTGTTACGATAGCATGATAGACAATAAAAAACTGAATTTAGTGGATACCACCTTTTTGACCTTGAAATGACCTTGAGCAAGAATAATCATGTTGGAGCGGATAAAATGTGGAAGTTTAAAACTTACGTGTTTCAGCAAAGATTACGCGTTGTTTACGGCGTGTTGACCTTTACATATCATAATAAATGTTCGAAATGTTGACCATCCTCGTTTATGCAATATTGCAATCTTGCATTAAACGATCTGTAGGCATTGTCGATTTCCTGAGACGTAATTGAAGCACATGCTGCAGTAATCCTTTGCCGCATATCCTCTGGCGTTCTGAGTTTATCTTTGTACACAATACATTTTATCTTGCAACATAGATAAAAGTCCAATGTCGTCAGATCCGGAGAACGGGCTGGCCATGGAATTGTTCCTCGTCGCCCAATCCAGCGTCTATGATATTTCGTGGTTAGCACCGTTCTAGCAACTTTAGAATAATGCGCTGGACAACCATCATGCTGAAACCCACAACCCACAGTTTTCTGATAGGACTGTAAATACGACAGATATTTAGGTGTTCCCATTTATGTGGGACACCCTGTATATACCGAAATCTTGAATTATCAGAAACTTGCTTATCAAAAGTGAAAGTAGAAACTGTGTTCATCGACAGTGTAACTTTTATTTTGAAAACAGTCATTCAAAATATATATATACATAGAATTTTCTGAATTAGATTGGAAAAATACGTATCTAAAACAAACTTGTAATTATGTAGCATACTAATAACAAATTTTATGTGATCACCGATAGAAGACATTGATTACATTTTCCAATTACTTTTCATACATTCTTTAATGTACCGATAGCAAAATATCTAAATCCAAAAATGAGAATCCGAATATGAGATCCCTTCGATGAGCCAAAATTTTTAACACTTATTACATTAATAAAATAATTCTTAAAAAGCATCAATCAAATCTTTATTTACGAAGAAATTTAAATTAAATATAGAATAAAGGAAGATTTTTTTCGAAAACCAAGCCTTAGATAAAAAGATATTATTCTTTCTTTTCAACTTATTTTTGCATGTAGAATACTCACCCTGCCGGTTGTACCATGATTTTTTATGCACACTGTATCACACGAATATCGAGATTCTGAAAAATCGATATCTAACAATTCGTTAATATGGATTCAATATTTAAAATCTCGTGCTTGAACGCATCAAAGAAAGCAGATATCAAGCTGTAAAAATAACGATTCAATATATTTGAACAAGATGCAATTTCCAACAATCGATCGCATAGCGACAAGCGACCAGATGAAACAAAAGTCGACTAGGAGTGGCTGGTTCTTCTTATCGATGCAAAACAGTGCGGAGGGTCGTAGCAATTAAGAGATAACAAGGTTTCCCCCTCGGCACCCCTTCAATTAGTAACACCCTGCACCCCCACCCTTTACCACTGTCAGACCAGGAACAACCCCCTTAGGCTTCCTTTATATCCACAGTTCTACCCACTATCCCCATCTTCCTTTTTGCTCTCCTTTCTCTTTTTCCCCTTTGCTGCGTGTACTTTTTCCCCATAATTATTTTTTGCCCCTACCCTCCTTTTTGTACCGACTTTTTGTTTTAAATGCGTTCTTATAGAATTTTTCAGCACATTTACCTCGAATATTCCGCATTTTCCTTAGCAGCCTTTCTATTTTCTCTCCTTTTCCACTTTTATATAATATTGATTTTTATTAAAATAGTGTAATATATCAATGTTGCATTTCATTTTGATTTTCGGTAAAACCCGAAAAGCTGGAGATAGATTCGGATGAAAATAAAATTAGGAACCTAAATATAAGATGAAATGCCAATCTTCTTTTAAAGTTTTTAGTGAACTTTTAATATCACATATTTTTGTAACATACAATTTCGTTTTCTTTTAATTAAATTTTAAGTTGCTTCAATATCAGAGAACATTAGCAACGTTGTAAAATTTTTTTGAATATTTTTATTTCGTTGGATAGAAATTTGGCGGCTGTAAAGTGTGTGTGAGGAGGAAAAGGAAAGGGAGCGTTTCGTCCTGGGCCCGCTAGAAGACTCGTCGGTAAGGCTATCTAGCGGGCCACCGATATATGTATATACTATGGATACGGGATTCGGGTTCTGGAAATGTACCGAATTGAAAGTAGATTTGGATGCCAGCGCCGCTATCGGTCGACCGGTGTACTGTATCCCTCGTACTCCTCTTCACCTCCGTGATCCTCTATACTTTGCCATGTGTTTGCGTCGCTCTAGGTGGCGCTGCTTTCAATCGAGTTGATTGGACGCCATTGACACGCTACGAAAAAAAAGTATCGATGACGTCCAATCAACTCGATTGAAAGCAGCGCCACCTGGAGGGACTCAAACACAGGGCAAAGTATCGAGGATCACGGAGGTGAAGAGGAGTACGAGGGGTACAGTACACCGGTCGACCGCTAGCGGCGCTGGCATCCAAATCTACGTTCGATTCGGTACATTTCCAGAATCCGAATCCCGTATCCATAGTATATAGATCAGTGGTTTCAACTTGTAAGCCATCTTGGATGACAAACACTGTGGTGCACTCTATAGACAGTGTTGGGATATGGTGCAAGATTTCACGCGCATGCGCGGCGATTTCAGCCTCGGTAAAGTAAGATTCTCGATAAAATGGGGTACCTTGAGCACTCAGCAGAATTTTAAAAAATTGATACGATTTGATTCTGAAAAATCAATGTATAACATGTTTTACCTATGTTTTACCAGTATGCATCGACGGTATTAGAGTATGCAGAGATCGCGTATCTAACAGCTGTTCGTGCCGCGCGCCTTCGGGGCCGTTCGCGACTGTAATATCGCGGTGCAGCGTTCGCTTCGAATAATTTTAATTCCGTCAATTTTAAAGTGTCTGCCTTTTCAAAAATAGGTCCGTAAAGAGGAGGCTTGGAGCTATTACTTCATTGTTTTCGAATTTTTAAAAAATTCCGGGCTATAAGAAAATTGCATTTGTTTAAAACATTTACAAAATAAATGATGAAATAACCATTTTTTCCAAATCAAAATATTTTCAATAGACACTCTTATGTGTTCACTATAAGCTCCTGAAAACTTATTTTCTTCGGTATATTAGTTCTAGTCTTATAATTTAATGAAAAAGAGTTGACACTTTTCTTTGCACGTCTGTAAAACAAATATTTTTTAAGATTTCGAAAAATCCTTCGAGATGCGTTCATAGTTTAAAAAAGACCAACATATTCAAATTTTAACTATCCGAAATAGTACTTGATAAAATTTTCTTCTCTTGTTCGTTATTTCGTCCGCGGTGTATCGCCATCGCTCGACTGCTGTCGCGCGCGGCCGTCTTTGCCAATACGCGTCTAGGTCGCGCTCTGATTGGTCCGTGTTTTTCGTTAATAACTCCTTAACGGAGCCGATACGGGGATTTTTGCACAGGAAAATGTCGCTTCAAATGGTCTCAGGAACAACCCCTTTCAAGGAAGAACGACATTTTTGGGACACCCTGTATATATGAACTGTATGAGAATGGGTCAGAGCTGTATTGCCTTCTAATGATAACAATCTACTGAAATTCGCATAAGCGTGTTTTATACAAGCCCCATGAAATCGTAGTACAAGTGGTTAATGTGGAATAACTTTTTAAACCAAAGATTACTAAGCGATGGTGAGTGGAAATAACGTCAATTAAACACACGAATATAATTGAATGCTATCTATCTATCAACGAAAATACGTTACCTTATAAGAAAACAGAATAAATGAAATGTAAAAGTTATATTTGGTACTGAATTTAATAATTGAAGCATTTGTTCGATCATCGTATGTATATTGAAAATTTCATCGAAACGGAGTAACATTGCCGCGAATTATGAACGATCGAAAATAATGAAAAAAGCGCACTTATGTACTTGTACTTCATATTATACTTCATGCTGTTATTTATTAATTCAGTTTAATTTTCTCGACAATTTGTGTACACATCAGCAGATGCTATCAACGACTCAAAAAGAAAAGTTCAAGTCGTTTGAATCCATTTTACAAAAGTTATCATGTTTTAAAGGGTGTAGGGAGTCTTTTTCTGGTTATTGTGTATTTGTAGTTATAGTCTCTTATTTTTAATAAAATTGAATGATGTCGGTCACACGTGGGTGACACAATTTGTCGTCTATTTCTAAAATTTAAATTTGTTCCTAATACAGATGCTTGAACTGAACTTTATTAAGTTTTATGCAACCTGGAAGAGTCCAAGAAGTACTTAAACTTTGTGTCAAGCTTTAATTCTACAGTTTTGATTGCAACAACTAAATTATTACATTGACTTTGTGGAGGGTAATTTTTCGGCAATCAACGCGTTAGTAAATAATAGAAATTGTAATGCATATTAAAATTTTAGATTCTTTCGAACAGTGTTTGTCCGAAAACATTTGGCCGATACGATATTCGATGCCCAATTCCATTGCTTCCGATTTCCGTAGTTCGTTCGAATATCTCGATCTTTCGTTGTGGACTTCCCTCTCGTGCTCCACAGCTCCGAGTTTGCATAGAATACAGGTCCACCGGGAATTCCAGGAAGGGATCGCGAGGTGCCATTCATGATGGAGGTACATATTATCTGGCGCGCATCCACAGTAGGGCAGAACGAGGGGATGTGTAAGGAAATTGAGCGTACGTAAAATTTCCGCTCTGAGGAAATACATGAAATCCTCGATGGAGAATCTCCTAACTGTTGTAACGCGTCACACCTATCGTCGCGATCGTTTGATAGAAACATCGCATCGAATTCCGATATAGGTGTTAAAACCCATGTGAAAAAAATGATCATCCGTGCAAAGCCGTGAAAATATTTATTTTCTTCTTCCTGCAATTTCTCAACGCCAAATGCAAACGTCCAAACTAATGTGGGGCGGAAATGATCGAAAATCTATATGACTTTCAACCTCCAAATCAAAGTTAAATTGCTTGAAATTCAACTTTCAAGTTCAAAGTTATAATTGGAAAACTTAAGGGGAGTTTTCAATGGTTAAATCAACTTTAAAAGATTCTTTAGTTAAACAGAAACGTCGATGTTCTTTGGAGAGAAGGTTAGAGAAAATACATCTGTTGCGGTTTATTAAAATATCTTAATGTTTTATACTGCGTTCATTACAGCAACACAATTGTAACTCAGTCTCGACACCTATAAATCCCCAACGTGATAAGTTAATAAAAAGTTCATAGTGATAAACGATAAAATGTTTATACTTGTTTCATATTATCTATCCATACTATTTTTACCTATACCCTAAAAATTAATAGCTCATGGCAAAGAAGAAAGTTTACATACTCATGTATATGATAACTACCACAATTTTGATATTTTATAAAATAATGAAAGCAAGAAAACTAAAAAGAGGACAACTAAAACGATGAAACAAGTAAAGAGATCGGGTGGACAACAGGAAATTTTATTATACATTTTAGTGATTACGATTTTGATATTCAAACATTTTGTTAGTTTTATTACTTTATAGAACTTCCGTACTTAGCTATTTACTACAGCATATAGCCTCTTTGGTATACTTGCAATTAACCACTTTACCGTTCGATTACATTAATGGTTACAATAATTAGGACTTCTTTGTCGGTAATAATTTCACAGAAGGGGCAAAAAAACTTATATTTATTATATGTTTACATTTAGTTTAATGCTTTAATATTGGTTACAACGGAATAGAATAACATATTTAGTATAACACTTATATTTAGTACATTTTGCTAGAATTGTTCTGTAGTGCTTCCAAAATAATAGTTCCTTTGTTGGTACGAGTATTTAAGGGAATATGCTCTTATAAAATTGTCCAGAAGGTTTCGTGTACACCCGAGTTTTTAAATTCTTTTTACCAGAAGAAAATTGGATGTCTCCTCTGTACATTTCCTGGAAAATAGAAATACGGTTTTCCTTAACGTCTCTTCTCGTTCATTGCTAATTCCGGTGAAATACAAAGGGAGCAAATAAATCATTGGATCGATTCCATAGAGCAAGTAGCATTCTTCCGTTACGTGAAAAACAAATTCCAATCGCATAAAAGTTCTGCAGACGATAATTCGTGTTTGCACGTTGCTATAGAGCTTTTCAGTGAAACGACATGGCTTGTCTTCTTCATTAACGAGCAGACTCGCGCCAGCAAGCGTATGATTCCGTTTACAGGATGTTCATTCTGTTGCAACGCAAGCCAGCTAGGGAGAAATGCCAGAAATGAGGGGTTTGGAGATAGAAGGGTAATTAATTCGTATTCAGTGCGTTCGAATGGACAGCACATCCAATTGATTATTATCGAATCGGACAAACGAGGCTGTTTGATCGAATTTCTTCGACCGTTCTCCTCTGCCTACGGATTTAAAACGTATTGTATGATATTATTACTATTTTCAAAATACTACTTTTCCATTTGATCATTCAATGATCACCGTGTTTTTATCAATATCTATGCGATGACAATAAAGATCCATTTATTATTATTTAGATGTCGGCTATCAGATTCGAATAAGTCATAGCTCATACATTAGCCCAGATAGCACCGTACATCCATGGGGCGTCCGCTTAAGTCCGATACGTCCAATGTCCGTCGTGTACGTCCGTGGGATGTCCCACGGACATAAATGTCGGACATCCCATGGACATCCGTTTTTACGTCCGTGGAAGATCCCTCGGACATAAATTTCGGACGTCCCACGGACATCCGTTTCTTATGTCCGTGAGACATCCCTCGGACATAAATTTCGGACGAACCACGGACGTGGGACTTGGACTATTTCGTACTTGCCAGGGACGTGGGACTTAGATTATTTCGTACGTTTTCGGATGCTATATTGTGTTTCTATTATTATACTTAAAATATCGTTTATGAATTTTTTCAGATTTTTAAGTTCGCGGCGCCGTTGTTTGAAAAAAAACTAATTTTTTCAACGTTTTTTCCGTGAAAAAAATGAGCTAATCTTCAAATTGTTAGATTTTATTTATTCTGTAAGTTTATTGGACACTGATAAACTTGAACATTTCATAGAAATAGTTGAAAAATTAAATTAACGTGATTAGTATTACCTCGTACATCAGCGCGCATAGTATCTGAAAATATTAATCGTTTCACCAAGAACTCGGTTGGATCAGCGCGTTAGGCGCTCTACTGTTAATAAGCTTATACTAGGTTCGCGCCCGGCATAAGTTCACTCTTTTTCATTTGATCGATTCCTCTTTCTCTAGCTATGTGATAATCAATGGTATTTTTGTAGAATTCTTTTGAACCAATATTTACATATTTAGAAAATTTTTTAAGGTGCAAACACGCTTTCACGTGTCCGACAAACATCCAGAATATGTCCGGCCGGATGTACATTGTACGTCCATAGGACGTCCGCGCGGGCTTATACGGAGCCACTCTCGATTTCAATGTCATTTACATTAACATAGTTGTTAATAGTACATATTTGTCGATGTTTCTCTTAATTTCTGTGAACATAATGACTTTAAGTAACAACTGCATGCTTATCAAACGAATGAGAGTAATAGTTCTTTTGGCAAAAAGAATGTTTAAACTCGAGTGTTCACCACAATCCCCAGATCTCAATCCCATTAAAAATCTCTGGACAATTTTATACGAGCATACTCCCTTAAGTGCTCGTACTAGCAAAGGATGCATTATTTTGGAAGCAGTCCGGAACATTTGTAACAAGATCAACTAAATATAATTTTATTCCTTTGTAACCAATATTTACGCATTAAACTATATACGAAATTGTAATAAATATAAATTTTCTTGCCCCTTCTGAGAAATTATTACCGACAAAGAAGTCCTAATTATCGTTACCATGAATATAATTGCAAGTGTACCAAACAGGCTCTATGTTATACAATATGTAGTAGACGGCTACGGAAGTCCTACAACGTAATAAAACTATCAAAATGTTTGGATATCAAAATTTTAATCAGAAAAATGTAAATTAAATTTACTTTTGTGTACCCGATCTCCTTACTTGTTTTATTGTTTTAAGTAAACTATCCTCTATTGTAGTTTTGTTGCTTCCATTATTTTATAAAATATAGATATTTATAAACAATTCATTGCTGCTTTAAAATAAAATTGCAGTTTGTAACCATCGTGTTAGTTATCGTATAGATTACTATGTAAACTTTCTTTTGTTCGCCACTGTAACCGAGCGGTAATCTTTAGTTTGAAATATCAGAAATACGGCTGGAATTTATAAAATGGATATCTAAAGGGATTTTCTAATAAGCTTCTCAATGCTTACCGATACATCGAAAACGGACGAAATCGTAGGTTCCTCGATCGAATATTTCAAATCCACGCAATCGCGTGGGTCGATAAGCCGTTTCGGATCGAAACGCTGGCTGTAGATTCAGGGGTGCAAAGGTCGTTAGCAGAGTTTCGAGCGGTGCATAGCAATGAGCCTTGAAAAGAGGGTAGAAAACCTCCTGGGAATCGAAACACCCGTTACATGGAAACTTGTACGAAACGAACGGGCTGCAACGCCGAGGGGCTAAACCGACGCATGCCGAAGCAGTATAATCGAACTCGTTACCGAGCATTCTCTGGATTCGTTTCGTGAGCCGAATCGAGTATTGCCTATTTTTCTAGATTTCCTCGCGTCCTCGAACGAGTAAACGACTTAAACCGAATCGTGCTATTCTTTAGTCGTCAAATTCGATCGCGTCTTTAAAACATACATTTCGTACTTGCGCCGTCTTTGATCTTCGATCTACAGGGAAGAAAATTTATCGGTTAAATTTACAGATTACGAGCTATGAGCAAAAGTTTTAGCCTTCTTCTTTTCTTTTCTATAATGGTTATAATATTCCGCCATTTTGTTTAACTGTTTGTTCATTGCTGATGTGTCTGAATAACCAACTCCGTTATCGACTTTTAACGTACCTCGTGCATCGTGTATAAATATAAGAAAATTGAAAAAATGACTACAGAAAGGAATAGAATAATTGAAATGAGGTGAATTTTTCTTACGTCAAATTTTCTTAAATAGTGATATATGGTGTTATTAAATTGACTATACCATAATTATAATTACTATCTGTGAGTACATGTTAGAAAGATATGTACAGAATAAAAGGAGAAACTACGCGTTAACCCATTTTTGCATCCGAAGGAAAAACGAGAAATAATGTTCTTATCGGCAATTTTTCTTTTTATTACATTTCAATCGTATGTATCCTAGCTCTAAACAGGCAATTAACTCCTTAAATCTCAGATTCTCAATCGACATTCGTATGCGCGGACTATTCTATGCTTTGCGACAAGTGACAATCATCGTGTGCGGATTATTCCGCTTACGGATGTAAATGGGTTCATTTCTCACAAAATAAGAAACAAAGACGTTCGATGAACTAATTGTACAGGGAAATTGTACTAAACCCTTGATTCTTAATTAACGCTTTTCTGTTCATTACTAGACATAGAATATGCGTACGTATGAGAAAAGGCAATAATTGTCCCTAATTACTAATTGACGGTGTCCAATAGAATAAAATTATTCTTTGCGTCAGTGAAATTACATCTTGCAAAGGATTGAAACATTCGCATCTACATATTTTTGTGCGAGTATTGGCTGATAAATGCATAAAAAAGAACTTTTCAATGGTAATTAAACTTTCATAACTTCAAAAAGGGTAAATACCAGGAATGTTGAATCGAACATAACAGGAAAAATAAAAGTAGAACAGTATATATAGCCAGATAAAAAGAGAAAGATAAAAATAACTTGTTTCGATAGAAGCATGCAAGAGGAAAATGGTTTCAAGGAGTTCTGAAAGCACAGACTTTGTAGAATCGAATCGATAAACATTAAAATACGTTTATTTATTCGTTCGTAATCAGATTTCACGAACCACTTTGTACAAATATTGAGAAAATGATTCATCCATTGCATAAGACCTATCGGTAAGTACAGATTTGATCAAGAAATTTACTAAAATGATTCGTTTGTAATCGTATATACTTAAAACGTTTAATGATAACGAATGAATAAAATAATAAATTGACAGCATAATAATACCTCGTGTGGAAAAGAATTTAGAAATATTTTTTGCATAGAGTAACCGCTCGATAAACAGCCGTTATGAACAGCATTCGCTGACGCGCATTACGCGCACACGCGCGCAGATGCTACTCCATCACTGACAAACCCCCAATTTCTGTGTGTAACCGCAGAAGACAGCAAACAGACACGATTAGGGGAGGACGCGCGTGCCATGAACCACTCCATAAGTAGGTATCTTAGGTATTTTAGGTATTTTAGCTCCGAACGTAGTCTTTTCCACGAAACGGCTATTCGCTTTTATCGAACAGCTACTCTATATCCATTTCATAGTAAGGTCTGCTGGTTAAGATTTTGCAAACGTATCGATTATTAAAAGCAATGTAACTATTCTATCATTTGTGATGAATTACTATTTCTCTTATTAAAATGAATTCAAAATTAATCAACATTATCAATGAGTTACATGTTATATAATGTTTTTTGTATTATAAAAGTTGTATTTAAAAATATACTGAACTATTTAGGGAAAAGCGACAGTGTTTGTACGATTTTCGTAACAGCACTGAAGGAATAGTAATTACGGATATATTATAGGTTCTTCAATCAGAATTATCTTTTGAAGACAAAGATGTCCTCAACCTATAAGATTCTCTAACTAAATACGATATAACTATAAAATACGAAATAACTAAATATATAGCTAAAAACAATGAAGAAAATATTACATCGTGTTCCGATTAACAATACACGGTTTTGTCTTTTCTATTACAGGATTTTCACTTTGACCATTATAATATTGATATGTCGTAATCTTAAATAAATTTTAACTAACGCTTTGCCATACAGACGCTTAAAATCTTTGGTAAACAATTTTGAATCTATAACTTATCGCATTGGACACGTTTACAAAATGGATCCATATCAAAGTTAATTATAAAACATTTATCATATTATTCCCTAAGACATTTGTTTTGCAAGAAAGAGTCGGCATAATATTAAAGAAAATAATATTCGCTTCAACGTTAAATTTAAAATTTATTATAACTTCCGATTACATTTGAATTTCACTAAATTCGGAGTTTATAACAACGTTTAATGAAGTGCTTCGTCCTCTTTTTCCCTCTCCTGCCTGTTCTCTTCCCTTCCCCCTCTGCCTATTTTCCCTCTCCTTATGTTTCTTGCCCTCTTTCTCTGCTTTTCGCCTTTTCTCTCTCTCTCTCTCTCTCCCTCGTTCTCCTCTTTCTCTACTTGCCGTACTCTCTTTGTCTTTTACTCTCCCCTCCTTTCCACCTTTTTCACTCTACGCCTTTGCTACCTCAAAACCTCATTTTCTGTTCCCCACTCCTTGTCCCACTATTGCACTTGCCGGAAACATTCAAAACGAAGAAGGAAGGGTCGCATTGGCAGAGTTAGTCTTGTTAGAAAGGGGATTCTGATCAACGAAGCGTGGTGCCCTTAAGGGCCCTTACTCCCGTCAGACACGCTTCGTTTCTCAATCGATTCTTTATTTTACAATCGCCGTGACATCGTAAAGGTCAACGTACGTCATGTTCGAATTTATGTATTCTCGAACTTGTTCAATTCTGCGGTAAAGACATCAATTAGTATCCCCTGTTTACTAAAGTCACCGCTATAGTCCTTGTTGTCCTTTGTACCAATATTTAAATCGATAATCCTGATATACATTCTGGAAATTAGGATTACAATAATACCTCGTCGTTCGCGACTTCACCGAACACGATTTCGCTTATTTGCGGTTGCCGATGGAAGTTGATTTCCGTTATTATCGCTTCCCCGTACAATTCAGCATTGATTGACTTTCTGGAAACTCGTCTTCGATTATTCGTGGTTCAGATTGACAGTTCTTTGAATTCATTAATTCTTATTTTATACTTAATGCTTTATTATATACTTAATACCTAATTCTCTGTTTATACTTAATACAATTAGTACGGTAGAGTTCTCGATATACATATGAAAGATATGTGTACGATATTTATTAAAAATGTATTCGTACCACCAGGGGATGTAGCTCTTGTGGAGTCCAGAAGCTCAATCGTTGGAAATTGAAATATGATACGGAATGCTGTATACACGAGTCAATACTAATCCAATGGCAATACTATTTTGTTATTAATTATTTTTGTACGAAACGTTTACCGAGGTATTTTCTTGACATTTTTCTGATTAATCTGAGACCAAACATTACACAATTGGAAGCATATTTGCTTGTTCAACTGACGATTTAGCAGAACCGACGATATGCGAGTTCTAAATTATCCGAATTCGTGTTTCGTGTGTAAACAGTTCAATCGAAAGCAATCCATGCACAACGTTATTTATTGTGCCAATCGGTAAAGATTTAATCTAACACTGTACCCAGGTAACTGTTCTGTTATCCGAACATTGATGTTCCACTGATTAATACAGAAGTTCTACTGTATCGTGAATTAAACAAGTAAATATAATCCGAATTGTGTCATGTTTGATGTTATTTCAATCGGTAAAATGTCGCAAATATGTTGATAAACGTTTCATAACAAAATAATTAAAAACAAGAAGTTTTGTTACCGAATCAGTGTTTTCTCATCGATAGATTGGCGTCAATATTTTGTTTATTTACTATACTTTTCTATATTCGGCGACGGCGGGAAAAAGTAAGCAAAAAGTGTCTGTACACGATGTAAATATTCGGATGTTCTTAAAAAGACGATAAATACTTTTTTGATACTGGATTTTACGACTTGCATTTTTTTGAGAAGTTAGAACAATTAGTTTACCACTAAAATACTAAAAGTTGTATTTTGCAACATTTGCATGTGGGCCTGCATTGAAAATTTATTAAGCGTCGTAGATTTATGTCGATTATACATATCCTGAAAATTTCATCAAACTCGGTCAACGTTACATTGAGCTGCAAACGTTCAAAGATAATTTATTTAACTGTAATAAATCTAAGGTTCTTGCAGCCTTCAATGCCTGCCGTTTTTTTTCACACCAACCGATTTTGATGAAATTTTCGTGCTATATATTAAGACAAATCTACAAAACGTGTTTTTTAAATTTTCGATATAAGCCGCTACAAAAAAATTGTAAAATACTTTTAGTATTTTCTCTACAATTGCAATTGTTTAAAAATTTCTTCCTCGCATCGTGTAGTAAACTAATTTTTTTAAGAGTGTCCAAATATTTATAGGAGTCACTGTGTATCGAGACATTGCTGTATTTGTTCTCCTCATTTTGTCATGTTAAAACCTATCGGAAGAACCGTCGTTACAAACGTTATTGTGAAATGCCTCCAAGTCTTATGCCCATACGTTCGTAACATTACCGTCTTCATTGTATCACTTGAAGCTAGTTCTCACCGATCTCATTTTATCGAGTCTTCGCTGTACGTGGGGATTAAGTTTCGGTAAAAAGTAGAGATCGTCGAGGTACTACTGTACTCGGTCATTCCAAGTCCCTTTAACAATCTTCTTGCAAGCAATGTATCTCTTCCTATTGTACACATTATTCGGCAATTGATGAGAAAGTATAGTATGAGGGCTGTAAAAAATTACAACATCAGCTTCCTTACTTGCAAGGAACTTGAGTGTCTTAAGTGGGACTAATATTTAACTGGGGCATCGATTGATCGAGTTTTTGGTAAATATCTGGAAAAGGGAACTCCTTACAGATTTCAACGATCTTGAAATATGTTGTCAAATTTTTCCTGTACATGTTACCATCGCTCGACCTTAGTTTCCGAGATATTTGTAAAAAAAGAACTGTTAGGTCAACTACAGCGGACTCTGTCGCTTTAAACGAATTGTGGTTAGGTCTGCGTTAGGTTTGAGGGTGACGGGGTGCAGGAGGGGCTGACCGGTTCCCCCGACTGAAAACACGTATTTGGTCAATTGAAGAGGGCAGTATTTGGTGTAGCGGGTGACCGCAGTTTCTTGTAAATAAATCAAAAACGAAAGCCGTGCGGCGGTAACATGTAAAAAAAAAAAAGTTGTTCAGAACGATGACCTTGACAACATAATTCAAGCCCATCAAATTCGGTGAGGAGTCCCCGTTTCTAGATATTTACCGAGTTTTTTGTTATTCTGGCTTCACCTATGATTTTACTCAAATTTCGCTTCGACTAATATTGTTGCCTATGAAAATCCAAATAATTTTCCTTGGAATTTTTCAGTTTAAAATGTTTTCGAACGCCCACTTTGAGGGATCACACCCTTTAAACCTGTTCATCCATCCATAAAAAAAATACGTGAAATATTTTTGGCTAAACTATATATGTGCAAAATTGCATCAAAATCAGTAATTGACAATTGGGCGATGCTCCTCGTAAATTGTTAAGAATTAAAAGACTCTTTATTTCATTAATAGCAAAGTATGTAATTCAAAGCGTAAAGAACACTGATGATAACGTACCATGCAAATGGTATAAATAAAAAATTTACTTTCAATCATTTAAAATATTAAATTTTTTCTCCGCGTAGCGTTGAACACTTTGAACAGTCTATTGTTACGTTGACTGTTCACCTACAAAATAGGTAAATTTTGAGACTTTATTCTGCATAAAAAAGTGAAACGAAAATCAAGATCATGTAAAGTACAGTTTATTCGACGTTTTCAAATTAAAAATCTCCTCGAGCAATTTTGATTAACCATTGTAAGATAACGTATTATAATAATAATACATTAGTACGTGTTCTAATAGTGTGTCAAAAAAGAGGATCAATGGCGTACAACAATTTGCGTGAATGTAAAAAAGAAATTCATACAATCGTAGATCAAATCTTTTAAATAATTGTGACCGTTCAGGAAGATTTTTAATTAATAGTTACTTACGATCAATGCAGGAACCGTAACATCGTTACTCTTATTTTTTATGTATAATAGTCCCTTACGGTCAGTCCCACCTGTTGCCTATACCTTGTACACAGGATGTTCTAACTGTCATGTTATACTGGGAAAAAAGTGCTATGCGTATATGTACAAGGTGTCCGACACAACTTGAACATCCTCAATATCTTGCTTATTTTTTATGAGAGGAGATATGACAGATGATGAAAATATTTTCTCGGGGGAATAAACCTAATGATAAGCAAAGAAATGTTCTTAAAGTCAATTTTTTTTAAATATCCAGGTAAACGCAATTTGTGAAAATGGAACTACATATTTTTGTCATTGCCATACGATAACTAAAGACGACGTAAATCCAATTACCTTCAGATCATCTTGAGTACAAAAAATTCATATAGTTGAGTAAGGTTTGAAAATGGAGAAGAAAAAATTATTTTATTGCAACAAATGTTCAAAAAGATGTTCATTAACGTCAATGCATTTTATTTATTTATATATTTTCCTCATTTTTTGCGGAGTACAATTAAATCAACAATGTACAGCAACGGACATAATTTAAACGTTAAAGTATTAATTACTTTTAGTATTTAATATTTTTAAATATTTTAATGAAATAAACGCAATAAAATAAATAATATAATACGAACTGATGCTTGGATATAAATCGGAAACAGGGAAAGTCAAAAATAGTGAAATGTATACTATCGTGGAAGATATAAGTATCTTATATCACCATTTCATTACAAGGACTATTTAACCCACAACTTAAAAAACACAGACTTCGCGTACTAAATTTTTCTAAAACTTTCCACAACTTATTCATCGTTGTTAGTCAATTGCGATCTGTCATCGTTTAACCTTTAACAATCATAGTCATTTGAAACATACAAAGCAGCCCCCACGCGCGATTTCCTACTTTACGAATCAAAATAACAATCTAGCCGTATGATAACAATTGCTTCTTTTCCTCGTTAACAGAAAGAAGAAACACTACCAATTCTTCCAGTCCCGAGTTTAGAAGTAACTATGCAGAAGTATTTGGCCCAGGTTGAAGTAGTTTCTCCGAATCATTTGGAGAAGACTAGGAACATGGTGAGAGCGTTTCTTTCCGGGCCGGGGCCTAAACTTCAGCAACATCTAGTGGAACGAAAACAGAAAATGACGAATTGGGTAAGTAAGAACCAAGTTGTCCATCATTTTTAATAGGAGGATCAGTCAAATATGAATCGGATTTTGTATTGTACAACGACATAATGGTTCTTATGAAGATAAATCCAAGTCAAAGTTTAAGCAGACCTGTCTTACATTCGATCTGCATTAACGGCTATTCTACTTAACCGTTTTTTCTATAGCAGAAACGATGAATAAACGAATAGTATTATTATCACGTTTTCGGCTATTTAAGGTGGAAAATCCATTGAAATCTTACACGAACCACGTTGACAATTTAGGGATGCAATGTTACCGAGGTCCTAAGTGATCGCTTAGCATTCATTTTAAGTCATTTGGAAACTGATTCCTCAGCCGTTTGAACACAGAAACATTTTTAAAAAACTACATAGGACTTTGCTGTCCAAATGAATCAACTTGCGATTATAATTCGTTTGGATGGTTCAAACAGGCATTGAGAGGATATCGTTTCACTCGTAACGAAGAAACTAAGCATTTCGTATGCAATAGACATTAGGTACAATCCCTTGCTTTTTATGAAACTTGAATTAAAAAATTACGAATCCGATGGCGAAAGTGCGTAGATGGCAGCAGAACATCCATAGAAAAATAGTTCGTTGATATTTTTGAAAAATTTCGCTGAAATCTAATAGAATTTGACTCGTTGAAACCTCAATTATTGCACGGAATTCTCGTTCGTTGCATACTAACGATCCCCACCACGAGTTGTTAGAAATTCTGGAACTCGTGGTGGAGATTGTGCTGGTTACGTAGAAACAAAAGGAAATCGACACTACGAATGACTACTATCGACTACCTCTTTTTGGTTGCGCAACTTTTATTTTTTCGCGCATTTTCGGCCCCGTTTTTGCGCAACAAGGGAGGTTCTACCATAGAAAAATAGAGAAAAAGATCGATTTATATTTGACTGACTCTCGTATCACAGAAAGTATCTTGTTTCCGATATTAAACAAAAAACCGAAGAAAATATACAATTCATTTAGAAAGTGCTAACGTAACAGATTGAGTAGAACCTGAAAAATGGATTACGATGTTCAACAGGAATAGAAAACTAAAAGTAGCGTTTGAATGATAGCTACTTTTCAAAATGGGTTTATAAGCCTTGTGTAATGAGAACGGACAAACGAGATTCATTTATCCCAAAAAGTTTTTAATTTGTACATTTCGTCGCTGGAAGAGTCGTTAGAAATTATGAGTGCAATTATATTGTGCTCTGAACAACACTCTATGAACAGTTCCCACGACCAACCGTGCGAAGATCCTCGTTTCAACAGCACATGTAGTCTGGGCGCGAGTAAAACGTGTTCGTAATGCAGTTTTAAGAGTTTCCTTGTACGATAATCTCTACTCTAGATTATGCATAATAAAACTACTACGAACGATCTGTAACTATAAAATTGCTACGGTTTATAACTGCGATCGACATCAACGACTTTGACTTCTATCACGCGCAAACAAGTATTTTATAGAAGAAAATATTTACACACTTCGCGTTCCCAGAAACTATCTTTACATCGTAATATCTAGTCTTGAAGTGATCGAATTAAATGAACCGTACTTGGATGGCCATACCATTGATAAATTATACCACGGAATATACACGACTCAATTTCAAGACTTTTCTTCATATGTTTGCTTAAAATAGCTTACACCATGTTAGATGTAAAAATGAAAGTTTTTATGAAAAATGGAGAAATTTTCATGTATAAATTCTGTTTTTCGTTGTTCCGTATACATACATACATTTTCTAGTAAAGTGGGACCCATTTTCTGACACATAAAGAGCCTACTTCGTACAGTTAAAAGTATCGATACCATTCTCTGTTGTTTGAATTTATCCAATCCATTTGTATCTGAAATAGGAAAAATGGATAGAAGAAATAAGAAATGCGAAATTGCCTCCACAATATTCCACATACAGTCATGCCCGAATATATAGCCACGACTATCCTTACCAATTGACAAAACCTTTCGCTTGAAGCCCGCTTTGGCATGAGCCGAATGAGGGCTCTCTCTCTCTCTCTCTCTCTCTCTCTCTCTCTCTCTCTCTCTCTTTCTTTCTCTCACGTACGTCCTACTTCTGATTCTTACCGATACCATCCGAACAAATTCCTGGAAAATCACCTCTCCAGATATACATATGGCCAACGCCGCATCGCGCCGCACAATCCGTGAAAACCAACTATCCAACAAAGTTTGAAGACTTGTGGAAATCATACCACAGGTACAGCGCTTCTTCGGCAAAAATAGTTTTTTAAAAAAGTTGTTAAGCATTACCTAATACTCACTGCGTTTACAAGTAAATATCAACATTCAGAACTTCCAAGAATGAATACCGCGGTGGTTACAATGTATTTGAAGCTTTTGGTGAAACTTTTTAAGAGTATATCATAAATAATGCAGAAAAATGTGAAATGCGTACGATTTATTAATTCTTTATTCCGGCGAAGAGTGGCCGAAGGCTGCCAAGATCTTGTAACACTACGTTTAGGGAGCACTAAAATTGATTATTTTACATTGCTTTATAAAAATAATAAAATTGTATTTACTTGGATCTTCAGCGATTTCTATTGCAATATTTACACAAAAAAATAAATCTATTTAATAATTCCTCACGAATGCCTCCTTACACTCTTAATCGTAAATTACAAATTTTTGAATCCGTCATTTTGACGGGCCCCGTAAATCTAGTGTTAAACACAATTAGTTCAGTATTACACGTTGCAAAACAATCAGTGCCAGACCAAGGTCTCTTAAAGGATTTTTTGTCTGCTTCCGTAAATAAATATAATTTATTGCAAACGAATTTCACAGTGGAGGTCAGAAAATTGAACTCCAATTAAATTGCATTTTTTAGAGCCCATAGAATTTGTTTTTATGATTTTTCTCTGCTAAATACGTAAATCCTTTATTCTAAAGCTCGATTACCGTATAAACTTGAATTTTTTGAAATTGTGACACGTGGAGTTTTCCCTTGCAGCCACAGATATTTTAGTGAGGCATTATTGCAGTAATAAATTGATAATACTCCACAACAACTCCGCAACGATCATTTGTAGAAAGTAATGTTTCCGTGAATTGCTTCTGATTCTTTCCTACAAGCGTCAAGCACATATTAATATTTTCGCAATAAATTCTAGATATTATACTAGGTATGAAATAGTCTAGGTATCGACGTTATGGTAGATATCAAATAGGTATCGATATTTGGATAGGTATCAAACGGATATAAATATTCGTGTAAATATAAAACGCGTATCGATACTTGCGTTTTGATCTCACTACAGCATTGGATTGGTATCGAATGAAGAAGAATCTGTATCGATAATTGGTACCACGCACCTGAAATTTTGATACGATATTCGTACTTACTTCGAAAAGAAATGCAATCGTTTAAAAAGTTGCTCGGTAAAGAAATACAAATATAATCGCTACACTACACTCGAAACTAGATGTCTGCAAATGACGACTTACTAATTACTTATTTATTGGCAGATAATAAGTAATATATATATATATATATATATACACACACATATATCACAAATGTATATATCATTGAATTAAATATTTATTATTTCATTTTAACATTTTCATTTTAACTACTAATATTTAAGGTTTACAATAAATTCGCAATGCCAATTGTACAATTCACGCATACCTAAACTAATTAATTCTCTACTTAATCTATTTTTTCCTCAAAGATTATAATCTATGCATTTAGATGTATTTGTTGATGTGTATTTTTTAATAAAAAAACTGTACAAAAGAATGTTATCACCTCTGCTGTACGTTACTGTTGCTAAAGGATTTCAATTGCTTCGGAACGAAATCAGGAGTAATAGAACTGGCAAGTAGCAGTTGAAAGAGGTAAATAACAGTGACAAAATGCCGTCGTCTTCGGTATAGGGTTAGCAGTTACAGCTCATTTGTAAGGAACAGCTGTTACTCTAAGACGCAATGTGCAACAATATTCGTGTGTCCCAAAAATCGACTGATTGTCGTAAACACGAAATTCTTGAATGAAACGCAATTCGTTCGGACTGCGGCTGTTCGTGCAAAAGCATATTTTTATAGAAAATAGGCAGACCAATGGGACCTGGACAGTGATAATTAGGTAATACCTAAAATATATATTTTTTATTTTGTATATTGCATATGTTTTGCATAATGCACATTTGTATTACATATCGCATTGTTATACGTTTCTTAAATAAACGGTTTTACCATAAAACGTCACCAAATTAATGTCTACACCCAATAAAAACGAACAAGTAAAATGTATACGAACAGGGCACTAAACGCGATGTCGTATAGTGCCTATCATCTGCACTGAACGTAAGATTCTGAATTCATTATACTTTACTACTACTGCTGTCGTTTGTAAGCGGCAGTTAGACGAGGAGAGTGTAAAATACATATGAGAGCAACCATCCGTTAACAACAGGGTACAAACGATATCTTTTGAAAATAAAAATTGCGGAAATTGCTTTTCCTTGCGAAAAAGCAGCACGTCACCTGACGGAATCCAAAGTAATAAACCGCGCACTTTCTACCCACTGTATATTCTGCTTCAGTTTTATGCCCTTTATTGTTGGCCAACTTGAAATGTTCTGACTCGAATATTCGTTGCATAGTTGAGCGGAGAATTTGCATTGCATGTTTAACGAGCAAAGAAAATTGCATACACAATATGTAAGAGTTTACTATAATAAATTGCAAATGCTCATCCGTGAGATTCTTATGGTGGCAAACGGTAAGTGATTACTAAACTTCATAAAATTGTAGATTTTCATGATGTACCTTCTAGAAACTACAATTAACCAGAGAAACTTGCCAAATCCTATTAAAATATCTCTATTATCGAGCTCATTGTCATTGATGGTCTTTGCTATACTAAATTCCAGCTGCGTGTGTTATAAGTGTATAAACTTGTACGCTAATGATTAGTAAAAAGAGAATGCAAATCACTGTAGCTGCAGGAATTTTGACGAAAAGTAATCATCCATGAACGATATCCGCTACTCTCTTATTTACTTTCCACAATATTCTATTCGTTTGTAAAGTGTCATATAACCTACACAAAGATTTACAGATACAAACATTTGAAATAATTTTGAATCCAAAAGAAGGTTCGAAGAAGTTTGAGTTGTCTCGGTGGTCTTCTAATTATGAAACTGTTTATTGATAATTCTATAACTTTAACCAAATCAATTTCAATATTTTTGTATAGAAAAGTTGTTAAAGCAAATTTATGTATAAAAACCATATAACATTGCTAAAGAAATTTCTCGTGACACAATTGCAAACCACAAAACTAATTGAAATCTTTAATTTTTTTTAATAATTTTGTATACAAAATATTTACTTTTCATAAAGTATCCGAATATTAATGAGACATCAAAATATGACAACATTCTGTTTAAAAAGTATTATACAATTAAGAGTTATCGTTAAAAGGAAATTGTTTCTAGATTTTGAATCAACAAGAAATAGCTTATCGTTTCACTCGAGCAGCGATATCATACTTGAACCATGTCATCATGTACAAAACAACCAATACAGAAATACTATTATACCCAACTATTAGCCTGAGCAATTGTAAATATATAAAAAAACAATTTGTGTAAACATTGTCATCTATGGTAAGTAATGCAGTTATCAGCAACTTGAAAACATAAATGGAGTAAGAGAAAAGATGTATTTCTCATTGGGCACTCAAAAAACTGACTTTAAAGAGCTTCGTTAGATATTCATGGCATAAAAGGTGACAAAAGTCAGACACTGGAGAAGAATACTCCTGCAATAATAGACAAAAGCGGGAAAAACGGAGCAGATTTCCTGTCTAAGTGACACAACAGCATTTTCGTTTCAACCCACCTCGCCTCTAGAGAATTTACTTCCCGCGACATCAGCCTACGCAGAGTATCCGTGACTTTTGCGATCTTCCTCCCTGTCCGCCGTTTCCAGAGTCCCATGGGAATCTCGGTTCGATGCATACGCCACCGTAAGCCTCGACGTCCCCACGACCATCCAGTCCCCGTGCTCCCGTGGCACATAAATAAATAAATAAATGGATTTACGAGGGCTCGTGCACCGACTCGTCTCGTAACGGTTCGCTGGTAAGGGGCAACGATGAGATGGATCTGGTGTACTTGAAAATATACTGGAACAATGCAAATATTACGATAGCAACGAGGGTGCAAAGAACAAAGGGTTGAAGAAACTATATGGTCAAGGACTGTCGTCCGGTGAGATGCTTTTGTTCTACAATTTTGGTTAAATTGTACGTTTACTATGTATCAATACGATCAATTTATTCGTTTGTCTTTCTTTATTAACCAATACTAAACTTTTCATTAACAAAGAAAGGAGGACGTAAAAAAGTGGCCGACTATTGAGTAATTCTTCAGGTTCTCAGAATATGTAAGCCCACCATTATCTGTAGGCAAAATGATGGGAAGTTGTTACAATTGATCGAAATTGAAATTCATTCGTTTGAAGTGCTTATCGCCTCGTAAAAAATGAATGAAATGTAAAAATTCAAACTCAAATTGTATATATAGATGAACACTCTATGTACTGTATAAAGATATAGTTTGAACATGATTTTTGCGAATGTCGTAAAGTGGAAAGCAAAAATGAGCATAGATGTAAGTAATTTAACTAATTTGGATATAAATAGTTGACCTAACTGTAAGAAGAAATTCTTTTCAGATATGGAAACATAACTGCAAGATTTCAGGCGACGTGCAAAGACATTCAACCTACGTGCAAGCGATTAACACACAAAATTCTTGAGAAATGTTCCTGTATTTTGACCTTTGGATGTCAGGGTATCATCAATACGCGGTCTTGCTTAAGAGAACCAAACGCATCAATCATTTTATGCGATTACCTAATGCGTGCTAGGAATACATAACCTAGACGTTCATTAAACAACTGATGCATTGCACAAAAGGGCGAAGAATCTCTGTAATTAGAGATTACTGTTTGTGTTCGAATTGCTAATTGTGGTGGTTTCGCAAGTTTCGTAGAACACATTTCACTGCAGCAATGTACAGTCTACCAAACTCCATTGCCTTTCAACGAATCGTCACGTTCATAATTCGTTTGAATTTGTAGTACGTGTGTAGTATAAGATATAGTCGAGTCTGGGGGTGTAGTACAAGATATAGAAGAGTCTGGGGCATCCCCGTCACGCTATACGACAGCGGACAAACGTAAGCTTAAAGTCCTTGGCATTGTAATAATATTATCAACTGCATAGTATACATGTGTCGATGTGTCTCTTAATTTGTGTGAATATATTGGACTTTAACTAACAACTTCATCTTTAATTCCACAAATAAATAAGAATAATAGAATTAGTTCGGGTCGTTTATCTTTCAGCAAGATATCGACACCAAGCACACTTTAAAGGTCGTATTAAATTTTGTTGAGGATAAAGGAATATAAAAACTCGAGTGGCCACCACAATCTCCAGATTTCAATTCCAATGAAAATCTCTGGACAATTTGATACGAACGGATTCCGTTAAGCGCTCGTACTATCAAAGAAAATATTATTATGGAAACACTTCAAAACGATTCTAACAAAACCTACTGATTGTGAATGGTATGCCTTTCTTCTAAAATGAAATAGAATTTTATTTTTTTGTAACTAATATTTATGCATTGAAATAAATATCAACATACAATAAATATAGATTTTCTTCCCTCTTCTGTGAAATTACTACAGACAAAGAAGCTCTAAATATTACGCGCGATAATCGAACAATGACTCAATATTACCACGTTTTTATTAGCTCGCTTTCTTGTTTGTTTGTTTGTTTGTTCGGTACAAATCTTGCAATTGATTTTAAACTAACTTCCCGATGAGCTAGAGACTTGAAATTGGAAACGCAGCTCAGAACTAGATGACAATGCAGTATTAAAAAAAAAATTTTTTAAAGTCTATCCGTTTAAGAGAAATAACAATTAAATATTTTTACCGTTATTACCGTTACACCGCGGTCATCGCGTTCAGCGATCCCCACTCCGCGCGACAACGCTCCCTACTTTACTATGCGTACGCACTCTGACTCGTCCCCACTCCACGAATCCGCTTCGCCCCGACGGAGCTCAGTATATGATAGACGATCGGTAGTACATCATCGCTTTGTTTACCAAGCGAAAGGACCGTTACACCTTTCTGTTACAATTTCATCAAAATGTTTAAAATCGATTGAAATATACGTGCAAGAAGTAGGAGAGGAAGCCTTTTGACTTTGGGGAGCATGTATGATATAGGTAATAATAATAATATCGTGTACGAGATTAGAAATTAACAAAAATCTGTGTTTGAAAATGTCAGAAATAATGTCTACAAAAAAAAAGGAGCAGTTCGTTAATAATGATTTTCACAGGGAAGCCGCCAAATCACCAAGTATGTCATTGCATATTTTGAGTTAAATATTTTCTTGAAAAATTTCACACACGCAAGATTAAAAAGCAGAAAATAATTATTTAAATAAAAATAAATCTTTAAAAATACCACGTTTTTAAAACGACCTAAAAAGTATAAAATAATAATAAATAAAAAACAATCATTTGAAAAAAATAAAAATAAAATGGACTAAAAAGTATAAAATAATTTTTAAAAAATGGACTAAAAAGTATAAAATAATTTGAAAATAAAAACAAAAATTTGAAATTGTGTATTTTGAATAGCTGTGAAAATACTTGTAAGATTTAAAACGAAAAACGTGGGGAGCATGCAATAGATAATTGATGCATGAATAGCTCACCTAAATCACTAAAACTTTATTGCTCCGCAAATGATATAAACTGTTGTGTTTTATCAACGGCTGCTACTCCCTACACTCCTTACTATTATCTTGTGCCCCACTTTTTTCGTTTTAAATCTTACAAGTATTTTCACAGCTATTCAAAATACACAATTTCAAATTTTTGTTTTTATTTTCAAATTATTTTATACTTTTTAGTCGGTTTTTTAAAAATTATTTTATACTTTTTTGTCCATTTTATTTTTATTTTTTTCAAATTATTGTTTTTTATTTATTATTATTATATCCAAAGAAAGCTACATACACTATGAACACAGGTTACATTGAAATGACTGGCACACGTTTCGCAAATATTCTGTTTCATCAAACTTTATATCAACACTTTTACGTGTGATAACTGATAACACGTAACTCTTGTTTCCGACTGTTTGGAAAATCCACAGAGTTTCATTAAAATCGGAATGTAACAATTAAGCCATTTCCATTTTTAATATTTTTGATGCTATTTCTCGACTGACTAATTACGTGTATTATTTGTGTGTATAAAGACCGTGTGTTCTTACATTCGACGATCCAGAATTTTAATTACTAATAATTATTAAAAGATCAATGAAATTAAATTATACTTTCAGTGTCGAACAAACACATCAAATTGTAACAGAATAATAGCTTTTCGAGATGTTAAAACATTTTTGTGAATATCTCGGAAACTAAAGCTGAGCGGCGGTAACACGTATAGGAAAAAGTTGTTCAGAATGATGACCTTGACAACATATTTCAACGTCATCAAAATCGGTGAGGAAGCCCCTAATGTAAATATTTACCGTATCAAATACTAGGACACCCGTAAACATATGGAATAAAGTGATTTACGAAACTTTAAAGCGCTGTGTCTAGAAAACGGTTAATTTGTGACCTATTATCCCTATAAGACTTTTGTTCCTTGCGACGAGTAGTATAGGAAGTAATAAAAAAAATATTGACCTTAAAAATCAATGTCGCCATTTTGGCATAGACTTTTTTTTACAAATCTCCACCGGTTCAGAGGTGTAGAATTTTGCTACGACCGGCTTTACACTTACTTTTTATATACCCTGTACGTATACAATTGTACATATTTTACTTAGAATATATAAAAGCATGTCGTAGCGACATCAAAGGTGATTGTATATAATTAATTTATTATGTAGTCCGTTGGGATTATTTTAGTAGGGTCCAAGGAATATAGTAAGCGAATATATTAACATTACTATCGCTTATATAAAGTTGAATTTATCTACACGCACTATCTCGCAAACTTCGTCGCTTGCACACTGCCACAATTGTTTTCCATCTGCGTATAGCGCCACGCACGGTGCTCGTTTTCTTTATTTCGATATTCTACTCGATGCAGACGCTTCGAATCGCTGTTCCAACGCAGTCAACATTAAAATGGCCAATAAAAATATTTTTTGAAGGTGGGCACAAAATTCGCAGGTTATTCGCATTTTAAACAGTACTTTGGTTGTGCGAGAGTTAGTCTTACACAAATGATAAGTTAAAAAATAAATAGAATCTTTGGTCCAGTAATGCGTACGCATTAAACAAGTCCAGTGTCGATCAACTGTGTCAGGACACCGTGAAAGGAAACGAAAGATCGAACGTGCAACAACTTGAACGACGCTCGACTCTCTCGAGAAAATTGCTTTCGCGACATTTCGTTGGGGTGTCGAATCTCTGTGTCAGCCCTCCGACACAAGAAACGAAAACGTAATTCCAGATAGGTGCCGCTGAATCGAAAACTCTGTCCGTCGATTAACATCGCCCAAGTCTGGAGAAAATGGATATTCCAAATAACAAATAATAAGTCAGCATATTTATTTCTTCAGTGAAAACACATAAAATGTATTTTAATCTGTTAACCTTTTAACTACAGCTGGACTTTCCGCAACACTGTATCTCTGTACGACAAGCTTCGACGCGGGCTGCGCATAAACTACGCTTCTTACTACGACATTAGATCGAAATACAGTTATAAAAGAATAAATTATAATTTATTTATACATTTTCATGTAATAAGTTCGAAAAATACGCAATATGAAGATGTATACTTTATTAGTTAATAGTATAATTGTGTGTGATACGTTTTATAGCAAGTTACGACGCGGAGTCCCACATCACAATCTTTACATTCGTACCGTGATCTTCCCTTTACATCATTTTTCGAGCACACTACACGGTATCGCAACGGTTTTTTTTTTTCTTATTTACAGTTTTACAGAATGACAGGAAATATTTTTGTTTTACAAACCCATGAAAGCCACTATAGTGGCGTACCGTTCGAAAAGGTAACATACGCAAAAGCCGCTATAGTGATATTTAGTAGACAAAAGGTTAATATAATAATAATGTTTAATCTAGGCGGTGTTTAATGTTTAAGGGGGTGATTCTACATTAAAAAAATATTTCGAAAATGTTCGCTTTTAAGGCTTTGTTTTCAAGAAAATCGTCTTTGAAAATCCATCAAATTCGCGCGTTTGGTGTTTAGTATTTATAAGAAGTAGAACCGACAGATCATGAACAAACGAGTCAGACAATTCCTATTCGATACCACGCGTTTTCGCTGAATTTTCAAACTCGATTTTCCTAAAAACAAAGCCTCGTATGAAAAAATTTTATTCTTCATTTTCAACTTATTTGTTTGGGAAACGTCATCCTCTTTGCAGTTGTACCTCCAGATACCAATCAGCCTGTAGAAGTAAAACTAGAAAGCAGTAGAAAACAGTAGAAAGCAATAGAAAGGAAGAGGAAGAGAAAGAAGGAGAGAAATAATTAATGCACATAAAAATGGTGTTACAAGCAGTAATAAGGTGCAGTTAAGAGTGGTATAATGAATGATACAAGAATGACAGAGGATGTATGATAATAAGGCAATTATTGTAAACCGAGCTCGTTTTTTACAGCCAGTATGCTGAAAAATATACTATCTATGTATCTATAAAATAATATGATTAACTAATTGTGATTTAAAATTTCTCATGTCGCAGTGAAATGCTGCTTCGTTTTTAATTAAAAGCATTTTGACTAACCTAATGCAATACACACAGAAATTCAAAAAGGTTCCGATCATTACAAAAAATAGTAGAGTGAGAACGAATTGCAAATCTATGCTTCGATCTAATTGGAACGAATGACATTTGGATAATTGGATTCTCATCCTGGGAATCGATAGAATAATGAGAAATACTTTTCCCATCCACCGCATGCTCCGCTTGTGAGTAATTTAATTAAATCTTTTGCAGTACACTTTACCGTAATGTAAAAATTCACTTATTTCTTTTCAGATAGTCTAAAATATTTGATTTCTTTCTGTTTGTGTTCTAAAGTAATTGATTGATTCAAAGTGAAAAACAAAAATGTGTGAGTACTGTCTTAGGAGCTTTTATGTAACTATTTCTGAAGAGTAAATGGAGGTTAAATAATTATTCAAATCACAAAGCAAAATGTTATAGAACAGAAATAGCTGGTAACTATTGTATTTTATACACGAGGATTTTGAGAAGCGCTTCCAGCTGTACATTCTAGGTACATTCTTGTTTTTAGCCAATGTTCCGAGTTGCGCCAGACTTTCAAAATTGTACGCCATTTTGTCTCTCCAATTTCACGAAACGTGCTTTCACCGTTTTGCGTTATAAATTGACCCTTCTTTATTATTTTAGTATTAAACTTATAAAAACTACTGCTACTGCTTAACCATATAGACCCATAAACTCTTTAGAGTTTTAACATATATAATATTTAATTAACGTAAACTTCTAAACTGATTCCAAGTGGTATAGTCTGATATTTAAAAAATGATCATCCGTTTAAGAGCGTCCGAATATTATTACGAACGACTGTATTTTCTTAAAGAAACATTGATTGAATTCATTCAGACTTCCTGCGGTATTTATCATAATGCGTGCTTGAATAAAGAAGTTAAGTAAACAATTTCTCACGACAATATTTTCGAAATGAATAATTATGAAAGAAAGAGTTAGGATTGGTAGGATAGGTACTGATATTTGGTCCCCTCAGAGTTTCAAATCCATTTTACCATTCTCCCCCTTCTTCCACTTTGTCCACTCTCACCTAACGCCAATGTTCATCCTATTTCAGCCTACTTTTCAGCGGGACCTACTGTTTATTACGGTGGGTTCCGAACCAACAAATGAAAGAAAGAGTTAGAAACAAGTTATTTTGACCGGTCTGGTAGTTTTAGTGTTAAAAACGAAACACAACTGTTTATTTGGATAGCTGCTTTATACAAGAAATTTCCAACAATTTTTCTAATGATTCAATGTAGTTTTAATGATCAGCGCTGCCGGTCCCTAAATACCAATCGCTTATTTTCTTGGCTGGCCTCTCTGTCGGATTTCCTCGTTCCCCTATTTCGCCCCTCCCGACAATAGACTCGCGTTTCTCGGAGGCGAGAAGCGGGTCTCTATAAAATCGTAGCATGGGGTGGACAACCCCGGAACGAAGCACACGGTTCATGGGTTCGTGGGTTCTGTCGGGGCAGCAGGGGCTTTGGTTGTTGGAACCGTGGCGGCGGTAAGCTAATATTACGGTGCCCCGCGGCGAACTGGAAAATTTCATTGAAACTTCCATTATTCATTCGCGAACCGCTTCAACCCCGACTGTCCGTCTGTCCGTTCATACCTTTCCTCCCAGTAAATCCAATTCGAATTACAAGGGCACGAATTAGCTCGCCCCACCCACGGAGTATCTCGATTTTGCTTGCGATATTTCGTCAGCTTGAAATCGCGCAATTAGGTGCTTTAATTTCCGATCCTTTGGAATTTGCCAACTGGATCCTATGAAATAGTTCTCAAAGTGTCCTTACTACACGCTAACTTATCTCAATATTTGTTTATTTAACTCAAATCTATCTCCAAAAATAAAAGATACACTGCGCGACTAAAAAATGCACATCTGATTTATTTAAGGTTTTCGTAATTTTCACGTAATGAGTAATGCGTTTTAGTGGCATACTTTACTTGCAAAATACATCCTATCAGTATAAAGAAAGGAAAAAGTCTTATTCTGAAAGTATATAAAGTATACACAGGAGTAATAAAATATCGGTGCATCAAAATGGTGGCATAGATTTTAATATACTTCATTATTGTAATATCAGATAATTCAAATAAAGCATATTCCCTCATCATTGAGTGCCGTTTAAAAAATAGGCATGGTGTCTTCTTTTTGTGAAAAAATCATATTTTCTAAGATTTTGACGACATTATAAGTTCCTCATTTAATACCAATACACTTCTGTTTGAAACATGTTATCGTTAACACTAACCGTACCGAACACCCAAGTGTGACTGGTACACGTGTTCACTGATGAAAGCATCTTCGTAATTTCAATAATTATAAAGTAAACAAATGTGAAACTGGTCATTTGACTGGTCGTGGTACGGTTAGTATTATACTACCAGAACAGCTAAAATCTCGTGTCTAACCAATTCAGGAATCACCCTCCATTTCTGATCAACTAAATAACAAAACATTTCTTCTAACCTAGAATATTTCCATTGTACATAGTTTTTTTCATTATATGCGTAAGAAACTGATGTAGTACCTCATAAACATTTAAATGTTTAGTAATTTATTGCATATAAACAGATTTAATCGTGTAAACAATATTTTGAATAATGGTGTAGCAATTTGTAGTGGCGCCTCAGAGTCGCCATCCGAGTGCTAAGGGTTAATAAGCACAAGTCACACCACTGTTTAGAAACGTTCTAAATTCAGCATTTTCATTCGACATTTCTCATTATTATTATTATTTGTTATTAATTATTTCAATCAGGAGCAGTTCTGTATTTATTCCTCTCGTGAAATCTAATCTTCTTTATTAGGAAGCGATGATCACATTTTTAACACTAAACTAAAATATATTTAAACTTTGTACCGCTTCCATCACAATATGTGCTTAAATAAAGAAGTCGATCTAGTCATTTCCTATGAAAACGTTTCTAGAATTTCAATAAATGTGAAACGGAAAACCGTACACTTGACCGTGGTAGATTTAGTGTTAATATGTGTACTAAGTAATTGACTTTCTCCGGCATTTGCGATTGAATCGAAACGCATTGTAATATACTGTCGCCGTTAAATTCAGAGCATCTGCGCTGTAAGGAGATAGGCCGACGAGCAGATGATCGCTTCTCGAAAAATATATCGCAGACACGTGCAAATGGCTGTATGCTCAGACTTAGAGGGGTACTGCCAAGGAAAAGTACTATTGCCATCCCTCTTCCCCCGTAGGAAGGAGGAGCTGAACAGAGGCAATAAAGTTTCATGTCTCAACCGGTACAGCAGCAGAGGATATAGCTTCCGGAACTCTTCCGGGAACTGCCTCGCGAGCACTCTTACCGATACCGCATGCACGCGTCCTGCCTCGTAAACCAAGCATTTCAAATAAATGTAAATTTTACCAACGTCAAATTTCAAATTTCTGTATTTCTATACAGTGATATTTTTCAACCGTACACTTGTACGCGTAAAAATCAAATAACCACTCGATACGATCCTCGTCAAACGTAAATGGGAGGATTTTTCCGAGTCACAAATGTAAAGACGGATTCGAATTTACGATTTTATTATTCGTTATCTTACGACGAATTATTACAGTTACATCCTTATCGGATTTAATAAACGGTCAGGCAAATCTAATGACTACTGCATGTAATAATGTAACGTTGACAAATCTAGTTGTTGGTACATTTAGAAGCAGAAAATTCAACACTGAAAATGTGATTTATAATGTTTTTGTGAAATTCACGTTCTATTACTGCTATTGTAGTCGTCAAAAAGTTCCTACCGTTCTACACAACCTACATTTCATAATACATATAAACACTCGCGTATAATTAAATATAAAATTGAGTTATCGATTAAATGGTATAGTGGGTCGTAAGATAAATATGTTCGTTTATGTTCGGAACATCGTTTTAGTTTTTAATAAAGTACAGAATTATGTGCAATCAATTTTTATTCCACGTTAAAAGTATCGTAATCTGTTGCAAGAAATGGAAGTCATGTAGGAACTTCCTCCCGTCTTTAATAATTTTAGTAGGTCGAAAACGACATGTCAGTATGCTTGAATTTTTTCAATTTTTTCACCGTTTCAAATTGCAACTATCCACTGTTACCTCAAATGCATAAAATTTGGAGTCTAGTCGTAACTAAATCGTTAAAAGTAGAAAATATTTATATTTGCAACCACACGAATTTATGTTACAACCCAATATTTGTTTTTACATAAGTATTTATGTAGATTGTAGAATTTACAGAACGCTACAATAATTAATTTCCGCAAAGACATCGTTCAATTTTGTATTACAATTAGTTTGGTAACAAGAGAGATGAACCATCTAGAGCAAATATACATTCTGGTCACTATAAAAAAATAACAATATAAAGCAAACATTTTCTAGGTGATACTTGTTAATAATAATATTTTTTTTATTTCAACCTCATATCCTAGAAATTTGGACCGTGTTTACATTTATCCTGACATTACGAGTTTACATTTATTCTAATATTACAAAGTTGAATTAATCCACCTGTTCGTATCATTCGCTTTCGCCTTTCTCTCATCTTTTTGTCTCGTTCAAGTAATTCATTTCTATCCTTGATGTCCTAACCACTCCAACTATTTCCCTACAATAGCTTATGAAAGGCTCCAACATTTCAAATCTATCTTAACATAAATCACACTTTCTCTTTTCTTCGTTTTCCCGGTATGTATCTGTTTCGTGTCTCCGAGTCTGTGCTACACGCTTGTGCTATTAATTGTTTGCTTCTGCCTCTTCCATCTTTCCTTAAATATTCTGACAGCCGGATTGTTCCTAGTGTACCTGTAACTGTCATAATATTTCGACTCTTTATCTCCGTACATCCCGGATATTGTTAATTTTGATATTTTTTCTTGTTAACACTAAACCTGCCACCACCGGCCAAAATGACCGGTGCAAGATTTTTTATTTTACAATTGTTGAAATTATAAAGCTACTTTCATGAAAAATGATTGAATAAATATCTTTGGTAGATCATACATTACAATAATAACCGCACAAAGCATAAATGAATTGAATCTTGTCATTTTTATAAGGCAATACGTACCAGTTACTTTTAAGGCTCGGGAGGTTTAGTGTTAATTTTCCTAGTACCACTTTCCCTTTACAGTATTTCATCGATAAGTGTCACCACCACGAGTCCGGCCGGCGACAATTAACGTTCAGACGATACTATTCTTTGACCTGTGCCGCACGTAAAAAAGGACAGCGAAGCTCGAGAGACCTCGGTCGCCGAGACCTATAACATAATATGGGTCGAGTATGTCGGTGTGAAAACAACAATTAACCCAGTGACAAAACTTCTTCATTTTTTATTATTTTTTAACGGAACTTTCACCAACATATTCGTGACATTTTTCTAAGGAAAATGATACCAAATAAGATATAACTCCGATGGTATTTGCTCGAGTGATGGACGATGAAAGTTTCGGAAAATTATTGTAAATATGATCCGACTTATATCGGGTTTGGTAATATTTTAATCAGAAAAATGCCACAAATATATTGGAGAAAGTCTCGTAAGAAAATAAGTAATAATAAAAAAGTATTTTTTATCTGCATTTCACTGTGAAGTAATCCCGGCGACCGCGAAGAGTCGCGTCTCTTTCTTTCCCATGCGCTGTCCTTCCTTGCGCCCGAAACTTTCATCGTCCATTACTCACGTAAATATCATCGGAATTATATCTTATTTGGTATCATTTTCATTAGAAAAATGTCACGAATATATTGGTGAAAATTCCATAAAAAAAATAATAAAAAATAAAGAAGTTTTGTCATTGGATTAGTAGTAGTCTCATCGATATACTCGACCCGTATTATGTTACGCTTCTTGGCGACCGAGAGGCCTCTCGAGCTTTACGACCCCTCACGGGGTATACCCCGCGGAAGGAGGGATTGTTTTGCGACAATTATCGTTCAGAAGTTCACGACAATTAACGATGAAATACTGTATTTCTCAGTTGTTGCATCCCTAATTGCCTTGATCCAATTCATTTGAAATAATTGTTATTCTTTCACTTGTTTTGTTACTTCTGTTCATATTACTTTTTGCTCTCGTGTTATCCTTAAACGTTAATGTTTACTGATATTTCACCTACAAGTATTGATTGCATACTATACTACGATAGTTAGGTATTGAATCCGTGCTATATGAAACAAAAAGCTAGTACAAAACACAAGATTAAGTTCAAAAAGTTGAGAACAGTATATTATGTTTACTCATAATTCGTGTTTTTGAGCACATAACTGAACATTTCTGAAATACTATTGTCTCGAAAAAGTAAACACGTGGGGAGACTTAAAAAATACTGTTACATTACTTTCAATCTATTTAATCTATTGAGAATGAAAGTAGATTTCTATTTAGTTTCTGTTTGCTTAAAGATCAGCGGCCTAACGCTAACGATTGTAAAGTACTAACATTAACGTGGATTTTGAAGCATTCAACGATATTTGTCTCCAATGATAATCAGGTAAACGTGTATTACTAATGCAAATTCTCGTCGTTACCGATTAATTTACATAAATATCCTACGAAACAAAGAGTACCTAAGTGATTGAACAGGTTTCTGCCATTTATTAATACATGTCGGAACTAATATTACTTGTATTTAATTTGAGATGGTATAAGGTGTACTGCGATAGTACTATAAACAAACTTTAAGACTTACTATATGACATCTGACAATGAGTATAGTAGAAACAACAAGTGCTTGCATTACATTGAAAGTGTCGAATTTCGTGCAGTAAAACAACATTTACGGGAGGTGTTGATGCAATATTGCATTTAAAAGAAAAACGCAGCTAAAAATCATTGTTTGGTTGTAGAAGTTTATGTTGGCAATGCCTTGTCCAAAACAAATTGTAGAGATTAGTTTCAGCGATTTAAAAATGGTGATTAGAATGATCACTGCTATTCGCTATTTAGAACAATTAGTCAATTTAAGTTTAGCGTTGAAAGAAAAACCTCGAGAATGTGCAAAACGACATGACGAAGCGACTTTTCAGCATGACAATACTAGACCACACATTGCAAAACTATTTCAAGGAAATGTTGGAACTGTTTGGATGGGACGAGCTAGAACACCCGCAATATTCATCAGAAATTGTCCCATCGGATCACCATTTATTCCCCAACGGTGCTTATTCGGTTCTTATGAAAATGTGAAAAAATGACACGACGTTGAGAAAGACTTTTATTTACCAAAAGAATGGCAGAAACTTTGAATCTTGGAATTTGTTGTGTCTCGTTCATTTATTTTTATTGCTCGCTAAGGCTCGCGACACAACAGACGAAAAAAAGAGAAGGATTTCGAGTATAGTCTGGAACGTTTTCCTCGAAAGTCCGAGAAAAGTGGTTGATCCCATAACGACGTGGCTGAAAACCCAAAACCTCGTTCACACAATTCCAGAAGTAGGGTGTCTGGCTGGGAATCGCCCCCACAGTACGTAACTTTTCTTATGAATCCCCGCGGACAGCGTTCTCAGACAGGAAGAACGAGGAGTGGTCGAACTTTCTCCCTGTTCCCGTGGCAGAGCGACTTTCTTCGAGCGATTCCAACGCGAAGAAGGGAAAAACCATGTCTTTCCAACACGCCAGGTAATACGATGGATTGTAGTACTTTCTTCCCACATTTACCAGTCTTATCGCGCTCGAAGATGCTTGGCACGATGTAGCTTTGACGCGAGAAGCGATAAAGTCGACGCTTCGGGTAAATCGATACTCTTTTCCCCGATTCCTTTTTCTGCCAAGCTTTTTTTCAGCCGTTTCCAAGAGCTTTTTGCAGGCGAGAAAGAAGGCGAAGGGACGTAAAAGAACAAGGGTGCCTTTGTCGATTGAGATACCTTTGTTAGGTTGGCTTTTCCGCAGTTAGAGGACGAAAACAAAATCCTTCTAAAAATTCAGTATGCAATAATATTAAAACAGAGTGACGTTAATAACTGTAACTTGTGAAATTACGCTATTATGTTTTCAATTTAACACTATGAATTTTAAAAAGAAAAGTAAATTTTTTCACACATTTTCACATCTAATGTATTGACAAACTTCTGTTTAGCTTTAAACTAACGCACTTGAACAATCAAATTAGAAAAAATAAAACTATTACTTCAGCCACAAATAAAAAAAATCTTCGCCTATTCTTATTGAAAACTTTACTTCTCTTCATTTGCCAATATTTTTTCTGTTTATTCCGATTAAATTTCATAATTGTAGAAAAAGAAAATTATGATAAACTGTTTTACTATATTATGTAATAATTATGTGTAATATCAAATATTACGAATTTTTAATCCACTATGTCTACTACATAATTTCTGAAGCGAATGAAATGAAATGATATTTTGAAACGAGGAAGGAATTATCAAATAATTATTACTTGTATACCGAACTAATACTGTAATCATCTTTATTACAAAATTGCGCGTCTCGTACAATGTGCCGCTTCTTAAACGAAGACCAAAACCGTGATCGTCAACCTATTCCCTCGTCAGTTGTTCGTCGACAAGTTGATAATGTCGCGTTAAATGTCGACTGTATGTATATCGAGTACCGCCAGATGCATGCAGGATACATTATCTAAATTATAGTATAAATAATGAAAACTATTATTATAATTCGCATTTCTACTTATTTTTATTTGACATATTCTTTAATCTTTTCTTGATTCAAAAAATTCCGTAGTGGATTCAGTCACATATTCAAATTATAGCCTAAATATGAAAAGTGTTGGAATTGGAAGCTTTAGAAGCTTAAATTATTAGAAATAAATGTCTGTTGCATTAGAACGAACAGAAAAATTAATACGTGGACAACAAGTATTTGCAAAAATATGTTTAAATAAATTGGTAAACGAAGCTGCGGATGATTCCAAACATCATTGATTCCATTTATATTGTAGTTGTGAAAAAACACGTCCTCCGAAGATTAAGCACAAAGAATTACAGCAATTCAAATCCTGCTTTTGAAAGACACAAATTGATTGTTTCAGACATATTACGAATTATTTAAAAATCGATCTTTTACCAATTATAGCCCAAGCACAATATTTCGTGTACGCATTAGATCATTTTTAAGAACCATTATATGTTTATGGATTTAGTATTAGGTAATTTGAAACTTATTTTCCAAAAGATACAAGAAATTAAACATGCAATCGAATATTTCTATTATTAATTCATTTTATATTCGTCGTCTGTAATATCTAGTTTAACAAAGATAGATGATAATCGGCAGAAACATTTTTTAAAATGTTTTTCGCAACGAATCGGAGTTTGAACGTTGTTAGAATAATGATTACACTGGTGGTTAATGCGTTGGATCGAAATGAGCAACCAAACGGAATTATCGCCGGTACTCCTCTTTGCCTTTGATCTCGGTCGAATCGTATTTTCGTCGGAGCTCTGAGAGCCTCTTTTGCTATTTGATCTGGGAAGCAAACACCGTCCTCCGAAGGGTGAACACAAAAGTGAATGGGAAACATGGTTCGTGAACGTGTACATAATATATAATGAACATTCATGCGATTTCGATGTTCTTGAACAGCTCGTTACGTAAGACAGAGTAAATTATCGTAAGACGTACAATGGACAAAGAAAACGATTTACAGCGAGGACAAGATTAAAGACACAATTAGAGCACGCGAGGCTTTTGAATAAAAATCAACTATAAACCGTTTTCCAGATCAAATTTGACAACCATGTATTTTTATATTATCTTTTACACGAATATGAATAATATAATAATATTATAATTTACAATGTATGCAATATAAATAATTTAAGAAAAAATTTGTCTATAACTAAAATATTATAAATTAAAGAGTTTTAGAGCATGTGACACGAAAACGTATAATAAATAAATTTAAGATGTTATTAATAGTACTGTATTGATTAAAACAGCATGACTACAATCGTTTACACTAGACGTTTAATTAATTCTCTACTCGACCATTATCGGATTATGTTATTTTTCAAACTCTTTCACATTTTTATAGAAAGCACATACATTTTCAAATGCGATAATGACAATTATATTGTATAACTAGTAAGCGTTTCCCTCTACTGATCATTTGAAGCGTTTCCATCGCCTCGATATTTCAACCGCCATACATTGCATTACATGAAAATACGATTGGAAAACTAATACGAAGACTTGTAGTAATTACATTGTACGCTTGAAAAGGGACCCAAGTTTTTTCTTGAAGAACTCGATCAAAGAACTGGTTTTTCACCAGAAAAAAATTATGGAGGTATCAGCCTTTCGTCCTCCTAGCTGAACTGAATTTTCTTGCAATAATATGAAAGGAAAAATATTAATGTTGTACCCGCATTTGAAATACCGGGTATGAACAATAAAATAAGAAGTTGCTTATAAATAAGCAAGAGACTAACGTTAATACATGAAAAATGCGCATTTGTGCAAATAAAGATAGAGATTTAACGGTAGTTTCGATTAAGTTACACCACAATGAATGTAAATTACTGCAGGCAAACGTTTTAAGCTTGTCCCGAGCAATTTCAAAACACAAAATAATTTCACAGAAACTTTACCAGAATTACTTTCATAAAAATCATCGTCATAGTGATCTAGGGTTAAAAACGTGCGATCTGTCGACACATTTTCGCTTAAACAGCCTTCAATGATGTAAAGGCGACATCGCCTTTGGCGGAACACGTGCAGGTTAAAACGATAAGTAGTCGTTTACATATCGCATGAAATCATGCATTGCAGACATCTTGAAAATTTTTTGATTAGCACAAAAACATACCGAGTGTCCCTAAAGTATCCATTTTATCCTTATCTGCGAAATGTGATCACAACCCATTCTTAAAAAGGAATTTATTGAGCGAATTCTTTAATTTACAAATATTTCGATTAAATGGACAATCAATACACAAAGTACGAACTGGAGATCGGTTGTTTGACCAGATTATAGAACTAAACCCTTCAATAAATGATACAAATTGTAATTTATATCACCAAACTAAAATAACGATAAACTTGTATGGTTTGTAATTACCTACATACCGTAACATCTATCTCGATGTTGATGGTAAATGGAAATTAAATTTTTAAAGGTATAGGTACAATAATGTATAAGTTTCACAATAGCAGTAGTTTCCAATATAAATGTCATTTGTTTACAGTAGCAACTAGATAATGTTTGTATGTACTTTATTATTGTTCCCTTCGGGTTACAAAGCAATCCCTTCCTCCCTCTGTCCATCCTCGCCATCCACCCCTCTCCTTCCCCGTTTTCATCCAATATCCAATCCACTCTTTTCCATATCCCCTCTTCCCTGCATATCTCGAGCCGTGTCCCCATGTTTCTTCTTCTTTTCCACACCTTCTGCCAGAGATGGACATTATCTTCTACCATCTTCTTCCTTCCAATACCTATCCCGTTCTCTCCCCATTCGTTTCCCTCCTTGTCTCTTAATACTTTATCCACTTCATCCCATTTCCATATTTTTCCTTCTACCCACATCTTCGTATAGCCTGTACCAACTTTCCTTCCTTTCTCACTCTTCTTCGCAGCTACCTACCTCATCTTCCATAGCGCTCTTCTTTCCTCCCACGTCATGTCATCTTCGACTGTTTCCTTCCTCCCTGCTAGTTTCTTCTTTCCCAACATTATATTCTTTTTCTGCTCCATGGTGGCCGCTTTCACCGCTAACCACTCTCCCCCTCGTATTCCCTTCTTACCCCGCCTCTTGACTTCGTCAATTCCTACCTTTTCCCCTATCGATCCCATTCATTTTTCTACCTCCTTTCTTCCATCTCCTCCGTCTTTCTTTCCTTTCCCACTTCATTTCCATCTCTTCTAACCCTCGGTCTATTTCAATATTTTCTAGTTTCCCTTGTCCCTCTCTTGCCTTCTACACTGGTTCTTCTAATCTTTTCTCTACTCCCCTTTCCACTTCCTTTAGCGACTCGGAAAAGGAAGAGGGACGAAAAAGAATATTTGTCTAATATATGTAATAGTACCATTTTTCACGTTTCATATACGCTGAAATAATTCGTTCAACAATCATGTTCACAATTTTGCTCGAATATTTTCTACCAGGGCTAGTGTAGGGTAACGACGGGTATATTTTAATATCTTTGTTATTCCATTAAAACTGGAAACAAATGACAGTGGATAACAGGACCTAAGCGAATTAGGTATTCTATTCAATTTTCTCTTCCGAGAAAGTTTTATTAAAAACATCATGAATCTTTATTAAAATTTATTCTGTAATATTAGACGTACATGTTGTTTCATACTTTATTAATTTTAGTACCTGCAATTTAATGTACTTTACGAATTTGAAAAAATTAGCAAAATTCTATTTATATCGTTCAATATATAGAAAAATATTGAATGGTGTCAATCGATTACCCCCGGACGTTTTTAGGACCTTAAAAATTTTGAAAACAATGCAATTTAAGTAAATTCGGAAGAACGTCACGAAGAGTCGTTATCCACCGATGATTCTACAATCCAGGGGTCTACAGAATCTCCAATTGAAACAATAGCTTCAACGCAAACTGTGATTGAATCCTTATAACCTGGATCCAGTGTAATAAATGTAAAGATTGGGCACATGAAGAAACTCCAGATGTCGACCACTCATGCTCGTATTACTATTGTGTCGTTTGGAAGGCGAAGACATATTTTAAAAATACGTTTTATTTTTAATTACTACGAATTAAGAAGTTCTCAAGTATTCTGGGAGGAATTTAATTAAAATTTATTGATTATCTACATTGTTTTATTTTTCATTTAAGTGTCCATATTACAGCTAAAGATCGCAATTGACTTTCTACAATTGAAAGTTTCTATCCACCGACTAGGTAAACGAAGTATAAAACTAGAAAAGACACCCGAAGTAACAGAAAATTATAGAGAAAGATCCGCAGCCTTTCCGAGCGTTTCACTTCTATCGTTGTTGCAATCCCACAGACAATCCGTAAGGGCTTAACGCTGTTTCTACAAGGGATTACTGTCGCTTCCCTAAGCCGATGGATAGGCGACCCTGCCTATCCGTGTCGTGGGCAAACATTTAAATTGCCAAGATTACCAAGTATTCTACCACACACAACTTTTTTAGTATTACAGATCAGATCGACGGAAAATACGTTCTACCCCGTTCACTTTGGCTTAAGATTGGAAAAACTTAATTCATTTTCCCAAGATGAAGGTGTATGTACTACCATAAAAATCACACCAGCATTTAGGGTCTAGTTCTTGCGAGAGACTTACTCGTGTTGTCTGACATTTATTTTTCTGTTGTTAATGCATTTCAAGCTACATTCGAAGCTTTATTTATTAGCTATATACAAGAATTTATAGTTACATACTTAATACAGACGTACATTTACTTATATGTATAGTTAGGTTACAGTCCAAGTATTTGCACGCTTCGATACTAGGTTTTGCGATTCAAATTTCACTGTTAAGGGGTAGTTACAGCTTGAGTTTTACGATTTTTGATGTATTGTTTTCACATTCATTTTTCACATTTTAAATATATTTCCCTTAGTTGATTTGTCTTTGAGGCATTTAACTATCTACTTCAATTAATAATCACATCAAACGTTTATATTTTTAGGTGTAATCTTTACCATATTTTAATTTATTTTATCATTATTGAATATTACATTTCTTTTAGTATTCGTTTTCTTTAAAGTAGCCACCTGTTCTGTAACATGTGCAAATGTATACAAAATTATGAAATTATCAATTCTTACGTCGAATGCAATTCTTATACTTTTTAAAATCTCACCGCAAACAAAAATAAAAATGGACTAAATGAACACAAACCACGAGTATATTAATCGGGATGAGATATACAAGTGTCTTAAACCTTACAATGGAAAATCTTCTTAACTTTTTTGGATATAAAATACCTAGTTGTTTTCATTTTTAATAATTTCGTTTTTAATCATTACCGAAGGTCTCAATATATTTTTACATTTATATCAATAAATACAATTCTATTTGATTGCAACAAGGCTGTTGCTACATCGTAAAGAGAACCACTACAAGGAAAAAAGAATTTATTTAGTCCAATGAATTCCGAGAAAGGAAACTGCAATCAACAAAACACTTTGATCGACTGAACAAAATTAAATTGTAATAAAACTGGAAAAACGTTGGAGAAACATTATAGTTGCTGCGTTATATATGTATGTCTTTGAAAAGCCGCAAAGAAATTGAATTCTTTGTTCCGCAAGCAGTTTTCTTTCTAAAAAAAAAATGACCAACCTGTAAGTGGTCGGTGAGGTAGAACGCTAAAAATGAGCGAGTTCAAGAGACAGCAGGTCGGCTATAACAGGACAAAGGGAAAGCTGTTCCCAAAATTGTTCGATATTTGTGCGATACGTAACGGTTCTAATACCAGGGGAAGGAGCACAAAGCCAATTTTACCCTGGAGATTCACGGCAGACAGTGAGCACTGGGACAGAGTGGCTACCCTTCGGTGTATATAGGTCTGGAACTAATTCCAAAATGTAGGGCGTTATAAAAAAGAAACATAACATCGTAATAAATCATAACATACGGAACGTTATGTGTTTATCATATAAGGATGATTCTGCTAAGTGTGCCACCATGAAAGAATGCTTGAAATAAAAGTGATATGGTATCAAAATTACCAATCAACGTAATAATGTATTTTCCTGCTTTGCTTTTTTATCAAGATATAAAGGTTACCCCTAGTTTCTTTGTCGCGAAGGATAAATTTTAATCTTGTGGTATAAGAGAGAATTCAATAAAAAACTATAAGGGTATATGCGATGAAAAACTAATACAATAGTTATGGAGATATTCTCTATACATGATTTTGAATAGATGTAATTGTAAAAATGTTCTCCACTGTAATTAATTCATTTGCGGAATCGATCGATAAGTGCAAGTGATACACTTTAAAGCAGGGATCGATACCGGTATTATACCGGTATATACCGGTGTTACCTCCATAAACTTTATAGAAACCGAAATACCGAAATACCGAAATACCGGTATGAGGTAATACAGGTAAATGGTAATACCGGTATATTTCAAGTACTCATACCTATGTTATACCGGTATACATACAATGACTGACACGAGTGTTCGTACACTTTTTAAAGGAGAATACTTTTTAAAAAACAGACGAAACAACTTGGATCTTTTATCAGAAGTTGGCACCCTTAGTTCATGTACGTTACAAGAAAGAGAAGTTTTGAAAAAATTGCAATTGGTTGGAATTCTGGACCAACATTTTCGAATATGCGATATAATAGATAATTGATTCGTCTATAAAACGCATTTTTTAAATCTCCAATATAGACCCAGATAAAGAAGTTGTAAAAAGCAGCTTCCAGTGTTTCCTTCGCAACTTCGACCAATTATAATTTCCTAACAATTTTTCACGTAATGTTGTAAACTAATCATTCCATATCCCAAAAAACCCAAATCGTTTGTTTCACTTTAAAATAAAAGGTATTTTCTTTGAAAGAGGGTATGAACACTCATGCGAGTCACTGTAATTCTTTATATAGTTTTCATTGGAAATAATTATTGTGAGAACATGATAATATTTTATTGTTGGTACGCAAATAATAGTTTTTAACCTAAAGTTGCATGAAATCGAATAACTTACATTAACTTTTATTTTGTCTAAATATATGTATTTTGTTAAGTGAATATAAACTTCTGAAGATGTCAGCGTCATATATAAAAAACATAAAATGAATACATATTATATATTGTCACTCTCGTATTAGATTACGTTTCCTTCAGAGAACACTACTTTTCAATACCGTCGTAAATACATTAGAAAATAAAGTGCGTTAGGTTTATTTTATTTAATAGTCGAGAATGATTAAACTGAAATTTTATACGCTTGTGACGAAAACATCTGCAGCCTGTTAGCATTAAATGATCATAAAACAGTGTTATTCGCTTCACCCTAGTTATTGCATAAGTATATTTAACAAAAATTTTAAATTGTAAATGTAGTATATCGCATGCACTTGCAAGAAAATTCTTGATAAGAAAAGAAAAATTTGCTAGGGAAACTTCTGCAATGTCACGAGAAAATGAAATGAGCAAAATCCAACAATTTCTTTCGCAAACATAAAAGGGTAGTCGGATGCTTAGACAAGGGGAAGAAGGCGATTCGTGTCACAGAGCCTGTTCTTATATTCCAGAGGCACTTAAGAGCGCAAATATTTATGGTATCCGGGAGGTACGACCAAAAAACAAAGCCCTCTATCGATGCAGGAGATAAGTCGAGAGGGAAGAAGAAGAAATCCGTTCCTCGCAGAGTAGTTATACCCCATGGGATTAACCTTTAATTCTATCCTGACTCGACAGCCCCTTCGTCCTTGAAAAACGTTCCTCTGTACACCAAACGTCCTTGAACGTTCCTATATCGAGCGGTAATAAGATCAAAATGATTTTTACGCCGAATTGATACGATTGAAAAATGGTGGATGAGATATTATAAAAAGACGGGAATGTCTAAGAACATTGAATGAAAATTTGGGAGGTCGTTTGAACTAATTTACAGGATGTTCTATCTAATTTGAGCATCCTAAATGTTATAATCATACCTCAGAGAAAAGTGAAACAAATTGATCAATAAAAAATGTATTGACAGCAACAGACACCGTATTGATAAATAAAAAATGTAATTAATCATTTATTATACCTAATAATACAGGGTGTTTCGTCTAAAACAGGACACCTAAATATCACCTCCACCTCTGAAAATACAAAAAATGTTTCCAACGTAATCTAAACCGCGTACACTTTTCTCAATGGGGTATATGGAAATATGAAAGCGATGAAATGTTTTTCCAAACAGTATTGTTTACGGATGAAGCATCCTTTACAAATCATGGCCAGGTGAACCTCGAGAACATGCATTACTGGTCGATTGAAAATTCACGATGGTTTAGACAACTCGATAAGCAGAGGCCATGGACCATAAATGTCTGGTGTGGTATTCTAAATTCTAAATAATAGGATAATTGGGCGGTATTTTATCAACGGTACGCAAACTGGGCAGAAGTATGCTGAATTTTTCGAACATATTCTACCAGGTTTATTAGAAGATGTACCATTCAGGGACCATCTAGTATTATGGTATCAACGCGATGGGTGTCCGGCACACTTTTCCCATATTGCAACACGTGTACTCAACGAAAAATTCCCAAATCGTTGGATTGGACGCAATGGACCTGTATCATGGTCGGCTCTCGTTCACCCGATCTCACCCCACTTGATTTTTTCTTATGGGGGACATTGAAGGGTACGGTTTATCAAGAGCAGCCCACGACGCCAGAAAATACGAAGGAACGAATAATTGCTGCATGTGCTGATATGAAATCTGTAATCGTCGAAAGAGCCGTACAATCATGTCGTTTTTCGCCTCACGAAACGTATCACAACGGAAGGACATCGTTTCGAACATTTATTGCAGTAATAAATGTGATTATTTACAAGTTCAAGTCCATGGTCGAATTTCTGTTACCGTTGAAATCTGAAATGTCGCTGAAAGTAAGTTTTGCATTAATTAGCAAATTTTAGAGTTCACGGTCATTTCAAGGTCGTGCTATTAAACATGGATGAATGCGCAATAATGTTTCCTATAACATGCAACAACAAAGAATGTGTGTATATATGTAAAAAAAACACGAGTGACCTTGAACAAACAATTAAAAAATTAGAATTTATAAAAAACGATTCTTCCATCTGATTCGTCTTTTGAAACCATTTAGATTACGTTGGAAACATTTTCTGTATTTTCAGAGGTAGAGGAGATATTTAGGTGTCCTGTTTTAGACGAAACACCCTGTATTTAGGTTTTTGCATGAAGTGTGTTTTAAAAAATCTTACATGCTTTGTATTACATTGAAATTTTAGAATGCAGTTAGAGAAATTTCTACTAGATACGCTCATATTAAATCATTGAATGCTTCTTTATAAGAATTCACGTATTTTCTTTCTACATATTAGTTGAATTCGAAAAGTGAATTTGAAATAGGTCAAATTAAGGAGAAACATGGAGAAAAGTAACGATTACATAATTACGCGTATCTAATGGTAAAATACATAATAGAGAGATTATTGATAGATAAACTGATACGTAGAATAAATTCTACCAAAGGGTGCTGTTTGCGATACGTGCGAAATGGTTTCTGAAAGTGTTGGCGCCTATAGGTAACCTGCATCGATTCGCTTGACCTGGCGTTTAGCTTGCCTGTTTTCGTGTCCGAAATAGGAACTTGGGTATCTAGCGATTAGATTGTTGCACGTAAAGCGACTGTCGTGTCGTGAAATAGATTTACGAAGATCGGCTAGACCGTAATTCTTTTACAGCCGCTGGTCTTGCATACCGGAATTTTAAAACAGTTGCAGGCTGTGAGAGTTAAGAAACTAAGACTATACATTTACATATGCATTCATTTTTGTAGCGGACTCGATGAATCCTAGAATAATACGCAAAGTAATCTAAGAAAATTGTTACTCGCGTGTGAATTTCAATTATGAAAATGTCACGCCAGTACTATTAAAACTACTACTTAGCTATACATAAACCTGTACTTTATTCGTGAAAAGATTCTTCATACTTTATACTCTTTGATATCACACTACAAATTTTAAAACAATGGAAACTTCATTGTATACACGTTTAATTATATGTCAATCTATGCAAATACAGATCACGTGATATTTATGTTACTCCTCCGTACTATTGATAACTCGTATTTTAAAAATAATTTACAATCTCTCGTGTACAAAGTAATAGCAAGACATGCATATTTAGGTAAACACTCTTTCGAATAATAAAACTTTTGCCGAAAAATTGCGTTTATTTAATATTTAGAAAACGATATATTATGGCGATTTTATAGATAACAATGCTGAGGTTCATTTAGGCTGTCGATTTCTTTAAAGATACTTTATTAAGACTTGTTGATCTTCTGATTAAACTGAATTAAATATAACCACCAATTTAAGTAAATCATCGAGACTTGAATAACTAGACGATGCCACTAAAATGCTGGTCAAAATGGACTCGGGTGCCACTACAAAATTATTTCATTACAGGGAGAGAAAATAAGAAAATTTACTTTAACATGTTTGCTTTAAATTAACTTTAAATGTAAATTGTACACTGAATAAAAAAACAGATGATGATTTCTGATTATTTCGAAGCTATTCAATCACTTGTACAATATCTGCCTTTGCAAGATATATACTTACATAAAACAAATTTAAAAGTATCAAAACAGATTTTCTTTATTTTGTTATTTAAACATTTACTCAAACGACAACATATTGTATTTGTAACCTTCCAAATTAATTGAAACATTTCTTTCTTGTTATAAATGGCATATTTTTTCATGAAAAATCTGTTTAATCCATTTAGATCTGAAATTAATTTAATCAAAATTTTATGAAATTCATTATAAAAGTATAATTAAAAACGAAAAAAAATAAATTTATATAAAAGTTGCTGGGATCTACCCGTCGCATATTTGGTATTGTAGGTTCATGCATATTTAAAAGTTAAAATATAGCAATTTATTCTTCTATTTAATGAAGTGTATTATAGATGGTGCACTAGATTTAACTGGGTTCAAATGCATCCACTGCTATAATGTTCTGACATTTTCACCATTTATCATCGATATCGCGAACGCAAGAGCTGCAGATTACATCGTAATACTGTATGTATGTACATTGACGTCCCTTCCTTTCATTACAGTTCTCATTCCAGTAGCATTTCTTTTCATTACTGCCCCCGCCCATTCGCTCTGCCCCCTATTGTGTATTCCACGAACCGGAGTTGCCATATCGTATTGTAAACAACGAGTCGCACTCGCGCATTTATTCATAAATACGGAATAATACTTTGGCGATCATTTTAAATTTGCCTCGTAAAAATCACAATTCACATTTGATTTGAAGTATATGTATGCATTAGGGTGGACCTTATTTTTTTACCAAAAAATTTTTTTGGTCTCACCCCCAGAATTGTTGCAAATATTGAGAAAATGATCTGGAAAAAGTTTGGGGTCGATTGGATCATGGCAAAAGGGCGCGCAACGAATTTGAAAAGTTTGAATTTTTTAAACCTTGACATAAATAGACGTTATGATATATCGTTGAATTTGTCTTTTTTTTTCTTTAAGAATTCATATATAGCATAAACAGTTGTTAATAGAAAAAACATTCGTGGCCTTGAAAACTTGAAAAAATGATCTTGAAAAAATTGTCTTTCTCCTGATACTGTATTCACCTCCTTACATACTACAACTTTTGTTTGAGGAGTTTATATTATATATATATATATATATATATATATATATATATATATATATATGTATGTATATATATATACATATAACTGACAGAGATTTCATTTAAACGTTCATGTTTAAGGTACATTTTAAATTTTATCTGAAATATATAATAGTTGTATTTCTGATGATACAATAACAATTTCTTATATTACGAAGTGTGTATGATGAGAAATTAGAAAAATCATCGGACCCAAATATACCTATTTTTAAAAATTTTCAAGTTTTTTGGACCAAAATCAATCAATCAAATTTTATAGCAGGCATTAAGGATGAGTACGTCCATCGATCGATCAAACTTTAAAAAATGAACAGCAAGCACGGGAAGATTACCAAGAATTTGTAGAACTTTAAAAAAATTACGCTTTTCGAGCTCCGGGAGCTTTTCATCACGCTCGATGGATGGTCAAAGCAATATATTGTTTAAAAATATATTTATTTAGAAAGAAATTTACCTTGACTCACTATATAAGCCACCAATCGGTGAACAAGTGGGGAAAATGTCAGCAATGAACCGAGATGCCATCGAACAACGGCAAGAAAATCGTTCGGCATCCGAGTCAGAAAATCGTTCGCGGAAATCATGATGTGGTTTGATTACAAGGAGATGTAAGTTTATGACCCAGCCAAGAAATTCCGAAATTCGGGCAAACAGTAGGACGTAACTGCATCCCGGGGAACTCGCAGGAATCGTTCTGATCGCAAGAGAAGCGCAGAATTCGTCATCGAATTAAAAGAAAAGATTTCAAGCTTTACGATAACCTCTGACATCATAGGTATCTCGACTTGTTGCCTCCCTGTAGCCCCGACTACAATCCCCTTGGCTATCGCGCGTGGGGCGTGGTCGAGGTAAAGGTAAATACAAAGCATCGCAACGCCAAAGATACTCTAAAGCCTATCATCGCGGAGGCGATGACGAAAATGGACCAGGAGGAAGTGAAACGAGCCTGCAGCGGGTTCAGGTACAAGGTCAAGAAGGTCGTGGCAGCTAGTGGCGGCTACATCGAGCGATTCCATCCTTTATACTAGAAATCACGAGTTTGAACGTTTATTGAAAATTCACGCGTGACGAATATATACGCGTTTCAGTTCGTGTGTTTCGACAAACGGGTACACGCGTATTTCGACACACGAGTACGCGTAAATTTTTAAGGTCCAAGTCAATTTTGCGGCGTTTTTTTTAACAAATCTCCACTGATCCAGAGATGGAGAATCACGCTAGAGTAGTCACGACATATGTATAATTTTGAAACACCCTGTACGGATATTACGATCCGTGTATTTCAATACCCGTGCACCCGGTACGCGGATTAAAACACGCATTTTCAATAAACGTTCGAAATCAGAAATTCTAATTTCGATAAACATATATCCGTGTATCGAAATACACGTGTACATGTGTATTTCAGGTACATGTGAAATGGAGATCTCTACTTTATATGTACATATCATTCATTACTTTTGTACAAAGTGACGAAAGAATATATTGAACTCTTCTAAAAATTTGAACTGGTTTTCTTGATGCAATGACTTTTCCGGATATACTCCGACGACCCCGTAGAAATTAAATTTTACAAACCTATTCAGAATATATTGATTTCGGACTCCATCATACGAAGAGCTCTTACATAATATTCGAGCAACGAGATCCAGGGATATTTCCAACGTTGAAAACGAAAGGTAATTAAGTGTACAATAAATTACGCGTAACGGTAATACGCGACACGTTTGTGGCCTCAGCCACAGTGTACATATTACCAGTTTGGACAATTCAAACCACAAACTATGTACATGTGCGTAATTTTGCCAAATATTCGAAACTTGCGCGTAATGAATATAATACGGGTCGGGAGCAACTATTGTTGATACGTTGTCAGCCACGCAAATGACCAATAAAAATCACACGGAATCAAAGCAGATTATATAATAAGACGAGGATAGGAAAGACAAAATTTATTGTAATAATTGCTTTTGTAACCTTCTTGCATCTTGTAGATCCTAACAAAATTTATTTGATAGATGCAATAAAAATGATTTTCATTTTCACTTTTTTAAAGTTAGACCAAAGGACTTGAGCTTTTCGAAAAGTTAGAAGAATGAGGTTACTAGCTGATGTATAAAAAAATTTTAGAAACATTGCCACTGGTAGGAATTACGTAAAATAAAGATCGTATTTCACTCTTTTATCTGGATCTGTAATGATAAAAAATAGGTGCTTTCATGGATTTGTGTCACATCTACGCATCCCGAATATTTCATCGAATTCAGTTAACGTTGCTTCGAGTTACAGATTGTTAAAACGTAAAAATCGCAGTCTTTATGCGCTATAATTATAATAAATCTAAAAGTTCTTACATATTTTGAGACTTGTCGGTTGCGTTAACCGATTTCGATGAAATTTTCAACGTGCATATAACATACATTTACAAAACGTATTTTTGAAGTCTTCGATACAAACCTTGATGAAAAACTTGTAAAAAGCGAGCTGTAGTATTTTTCTGCACAACTCTGGCCAGTTTATTCGTAAAACTAGTCCTCGCTTCCGAAAAAACTCAAGTCATTTCGTCCAATTTTAGAAAATTTGTTCTATTTCAGAGGGTGTGTCGATATTAGAACGAATCACTGTACATGAACATCGTACAAATCGATCGCATGTTCCACTTTAAAATTGGAAGAAGTAATACGTAGAATGAAATTCTCTGTGAAGCGAAGCATAGCAACAACCAGGTGTACGTCTACGTTTACGTTGCATGAATATGGTTGATTGATCAAAGCAATCGCCTGGTAAACGAAAGAGCCGGGTTCGGTTCTTGTTTGAGTACAAGTACTCGAGTATCGGTACCCAAATTTTCCCCTGCAAGGCTGCAATTTCCAATAAAATTGTCAGAAAATTGTTTATGATATTTACGAAAATAGAAGCATTAGACCATTGAGTTATACATATAACTAGGTACGCTTGCAATTAAATCATATCAGTATACATTCAATCACATGTTAGTTTTTCATCGACTTTAATCCACGTTGAATCTAGCGAACGAACTTATGGACTAACCTAATACTACCTATTTTATATTCTACTAAAATGTTGACACCACTCAAATTAATGGTGTCTATATCAGGTTTTTGAATTTATTTAAATGTTATTTATATAAAAAAATATGCGTTGCAACTTTATCTTGCTACATTTATGTATTCTTTTTAAAAATAATTGTAGAAATAATATTTAGTGTATACAAAAATGTATAACCGATAAACATGTAATATTTACTCAATGTTACAATACTTATTAATGTGTAAATAAATGCGGTCAAATAAATAAATGAATAAATACCAATGTAATATAATATAAATACCATTTTTTGCATCCAACCGTGCGCCGCATCTATCGATTGAAATTTGATAATATTAATTTTCACTATATTATAATAGATCATAATAGATCTACAATTCTCTGACCGAATAATGCACCTACGAGTTCTAACCTCTAACAACATTACATTATTATATAATTATTAATGGAATAATTACATTACTACGCGCGGTGGAAAATCTTTTGAAAAATATATATTTAAATAATATTTGCTATATAAAAAATACCAAAACAATGCGTCGAAAATTAATAACCTAAACGGAGTAATATGTCGTAAATCAAATGTTACAATAAATATAAGTTTCGAGTAAAAATAATAAAAATAAGAGAAAATATACGAAAAATAATCGAGCAACGTCTCTCACGCGTATCGTGCTATCTGTTAAAGTCTCCGATGGACGCGAAAGCTTTCAATAATTCTTCTACTTAGTTATTGTTTAAACATTATTTTGATTAATTTTCCTAACAATACATCAACTTGAAAATTTCTCTCTCGGGGTTACAGTTTATATTACAATTCCCGCTCCTCCTATCCGTCTCCTCGCCTCCGTCTCTCCTCTCCTAACCTTAACCAATCTTATAACTAACTTAATATGCTAACGCTTTATAACTGTCTTATCCTAAACTTAACATTACGCTTAAATCTAAACTTAAACCTATATAGTATATGTACTGCTGAAGAAAGTACTTGAAAATTTTACTAAAATTCCCTATTTAACTGAAGTTTGAGATGAATATAGAAATAATAATGGTGTGGCTTTATCGAACTGTGGTTTGCAATATGAAATAAAGAAGTCGAATATAACTGAAAGAGAAAAATAACAATAAAAACAGAGATATGAACATGATCGTATAATGTCACAAGAATCTATTGTTTTAGAAAACTACTATTCATAAGTAATCAAACATCTAACTAACAGAATTTGAGTGTATTAGTGTACACCTTTAGGGCCAGAAATTTAGAGACGCTTGACGATCTTCGGTACCATTATATTAGCGACATTTTTAGAAACAATTACTTAAACTTTCAGGTCTTACCTTTCCTAAATTATTGCAAGTATTTGAAAGTTGCTTAAAATTGTTATCTTACAATCTATATCTTTATGTCCACTGATTTGCAGAATGATTTCAAATTTTCAATCATTAATACAGATGTAATTACCTAACTATCTTGAGTATTCCGTTCATAACATACAATTGAACCGCTCATTCGCCAAATCGATTAACTCCACAATATAAAAACTAGAGAAAATCGACGGAATAGTAGGTATTCATTCTTAAATGTGCTTTCAATGTATGTATATCATTCGTTAGTAGGCTTCGGGTCTTTACGCAAAATGAAAATTGTCTAAGTCAATTGTAAGAAACAGAAATTACATGTCAATTGATTTCCTCTTTTTATCATCTTAATGAGTCGGAGTTCGTGCAATAATATCGTCAAATTCTTCCAATGTTTTGACAGTTTCATGTTTCATCTATTCACTGTTGTCAAAAATGCATAAAATCCACAGTCTATTTATTGGTATTAACACTCTGATCCATACTGATCCAGAGTATCACAAGCACCATTCAATTTCTCAGTTTTTTGCGAATTAATTAGAGGAACAGTGTCTACAAGAAGTATTATCTACAATAACATGTCTTAAACGAGTGATAAATAAAGCAGTAGATGGTCCTAAACATCCTCAATTATACATAATATAGTTATGAGAATGATACACCATTCGAGGGTTCAGCCTAATTATTAATGAAATTTCTTTTGAGTGGAAAAATTTAAGCGACAATCAAACGTTTTGAATGGCGCGTGAACGGCTGAATTAATTCGATTAATTCCGGTAATGAAATATCAAATAACGAATGTAACGAGACAATAGTTAGAAAAAAATATTTCTTTTGATAACGCTCAGCTCGGAAATGCATCAGGCAAGTTGCAGGGTGGAATATGTCTTTACGCCGAGCCGGTAAGTGCGCAGAATCCAGCGTAACGATTGCAGGAGCAAAGGCAGCCATCATACAGGTAAGGCGAGACCGGCTGATCTAGGTCACCGCGACCTCGTCCCAGAGGCCGGACTTGCTAAAGGTTACGACCCGCTTGAATAGTCGCTCGATGGTCCATCGATTGACCCGCTGGCGGGCAGTTTTATTTCCAATCGTCTGTTACCCTATTCAAATCACCAGACACTCGAGTGACTTCAACGAGGCTGAAATTTCGCGCCGCGTTGTATCTGCTAACCAATAACAAATTATATGATTTCTCGATTTTATGGATGTAGGATTCCACCGACTAAGCGGATCCGAAAAAACCTCTCTGAACCCGTCATCGATAGAATGAACCGTCCATATGTTTTGAACAAAAGCGAAGACGGCCTACCTACACGACTGTTCGGTTATTAGAACTGTTACTCGGTTATAATGCTAGATTTAATTGGCATTAATTTGTACAATAAATAGTGTTGCGTATAGATCTCCTTAGCTTAAGATATTTACATCCGAAGCATGTTAGGATAGTAGAAACTTAGATACTTTAAGATTAAACGATTAAACTTCAAATAAATGTAAAATAATTTCTTTACGAATATATTCAACAACCATAAAATTCTGATCGATTAAAGAAAGAATATTAACAAACTATTTATATAATATTTGAATTTCAACTTATTATTGTATCAGGGTCATCCAACAAGTAAAAGTATAACCACAAATGTCACCGTTAGTTTGTATATATTAATAAATTATAGAAAATGAGAGGAAAGTATTTCGTAAAAAAAAGAAATTCACAATATGTATGGAATAACCTGATACGTACACTTAATAATCCTATTACACTTTTTCTATAAAGTTATCGGATGTTTTTGAAGTAGTTATATGCTATTTGATCTCAAACATAAGATCACTTAAGTAAGACTCGAATAAAACGTAAACACATCTCTCATATATCAATTGTAACTACCTTTTTATCTCAGACTCACGTTACATTATTAATGTCCAATCGATTGTTGGGAAATGAAAGCAGGTTATTCCTGACCCAAACGAAAGCCGGAGAAAGATATAAAGGAGATTTAACGAAGACAAAGATACGAACAAGGAGAAGAAGTAAAAGTGTTATAAAATTTAGTGATTTGTTGCATAATAACGCATTTGTGTTGCAGAAAAATGAAAAAATACTTGTGGAGTTTATCAGTAAATAATACTGTTTTAAGCGTAGTTTTGAAGTAAATGTCACACACATTGTCTGTTGATAAAGGTTGCATTAACATCGGGGTCTTTCGCGATAACATAGGTTTACGTAAGACGAATGAGTTATAATTTAAGATTATAATATCAGATTTAAATTTACTTACATTTTCTATAAAAATGTAATATAATTAATACAAATAAAAGATACACAATCATTGTCTGTCAATTTTTGCTACATCGATTAGAGCGATACACAATTTTTACGGTAATTTAGTCAACTGCCATGTTTGAACGCTAAAAATTAAAAAAGAAAAGAAAATACCAATGTCCTACTGGACATGATCTTATCGATAATAAAGAATTGTTAGCAGTTAATGGCACAGTTGAAAACCAAATTTAATTATTACACTGCGCATTTTATGCATTTATGATAAAAGTGGAGCATGAAACAATAGAAAGGTGAAAGGAATTCAAGAGTACCGATATATCATGATTAATTTATTAGAATTATTTAAGGGAGAAACAAATTTTTATTTGATTCTAGTTCCTTGTAATTGATGCAGACAATTTTCATATTGCATAAAGATCCGCAGTCTGCTAATAATAATTTCTTTTGCATCGAATTTAAGCGCGCCAAACACTTTAGAAATGATGCAGCAATTTAATGTCTACGGTTAAATAGAAAAAACTGTATCTTCTGTATACATATATGTAAAAGGAGAAGATAGTGAAATCGATGAGGAATAACGTGACAGAGGGGAACGAGAATTAATTCGAGATTTACGAAGGCCGCAGGGCTCGTCGAGATTGAACGTACGCTTAGTTAATCTCCGCGGATGTGAGTTGCCAGTGAAACGAGCAACTTCCTGATCCTGTTTTCCTCGTGGATCAACGGCTCACCGCTCACGAATCTGTCGAAGTCTCCGCGTCGAGGTCTCCAGCCATCGTGCGAGATGATCGATCGTCGGCTGCCATCCAATTTCGTCTGCTCACGAACAATCGTTACTATACTCATAATAGACAGGGTGTCGTGTAACTCAACAATTATAATCGGATGGAAGCTGATTCTATGTGAAAAATTAAATCGAAAATATACAATGAAATTTGTTCATTTCAAACTTTGTTTCGGAGAAAATCGAATTTTACACCTTGACTGCCAAATCGGAAGTCGTGAAAATCAACTAAAACTAATGCAATTAATTGAAAAAATAAAACCAGAGAATTTAGGATGTATGATAACAACCACTGTTTCAATTTTCATGGATTTCGCTAATTGTTTAAATATCGCGTTAGTTTGAAACGTGCCTGAATTTCGCGATTGTCACGATCTAAATTCGTTGGCGATTCCTCCGAGGTTATTTGTTCGAGAGGCCAATAACCCATAATAATTCGGGTAAAAACGGCGTGACTTTCTGGCTACCAGCTAATGTCAGCCGATAAACACGGCGATCGGTTGATCACCGTGCAAAACGTTCAATTCAAACTCGCGACGGGAAGGTAAAGAGAGACAAAGAGAACAGCATACAAACATACGCTGAACAGAGACAGGCGGATAAGAGAGAGACAGCGCCGCGTAGCGGATCAGCTGAGAATCTCTCGCGACGCTTGCCTTTAAACAAATATTGTGATGTTATTATAAAAGATATTGAATTGTTCTTCGCAGAAAAAGATTCTGTAAACATTCCTGAATACAATGATATCCAATATTAATACATTATGAATGTTTAAACAATCATTAAAGACGGAGAGACAACACTTTTGCACCAATTTTTGAGGATATTTTTGAATTTATCGCAAAAAATAAGGGTCCAGCGTAAAATCGTACTACATTACGCGATAGAGCAGAACACCCCCCCCCCCCCCTTTGGAATTTACAACATCGACGTTTTTACCGAACCAGAAAGCAAAATATCTACGCCCGACATGAGTTGCCACCAGTGGTGCTCTTCCACTAGCGCGGTCATTCGTCGCGATACGGCGCGGCGCGGCATAACGGCGATGCAGTGGCTAAAAGCGCGTAATTATGTCAGCTTATTTCAATGTTAAATTTTATTTAAATGTTATATATTATTTATTAGTATATTTATTCTGTATAAATTATTTTATGTATTTTTTTAATGTTACTCTCTTGTTCATAGTATATTTCATACTAAAAAGGTCTTTTATAACAAAAAATAATTTAATACAAAAATCTATTTAATATCGCTTATTGTGGAAATGCTGTTTCGGAATGTTTTTAATCATTCTTATTAATTCAGAAAAATAAAATTCGTAGAACAGAAGCGAAGTTCTAAATTTAACAATGTTCGAACTCATACTAAAATAAAGACACACCATTTCCCGGTTAAACAAAACTCTTGCTTCGGCTTAAAAACCTCGGCGGATTACGAGGAAAAGCCGAAGCAAGGCGCATTAGATTTATTCAATCAAAGGAAGTAATACATAAATTTCGTTATACGAAAGCTCAGCAGTTACACCGGATTTTTTTAGATAATTAACGAGGTTTCAGGGATTCAACGACTTAACAAACTATATACTAAATGGCCATTCTAATTTAAAATTAAGAGAGCTCTCTTACCGTTTATAACCAAAATCTCAACGCGCAGTGGTCCCCACAGTAGAGTTCCACCGGAACTCTCTGGAGGATTGCCGGCTTGCCCTTAGGACATTCCTTCGCCGGCAGCACTACGGTTAGCCTCGCGATCCGTCCCAGCTTCGGTGTACACTGCAAAGGAGCTTCAGCGCTTCCAATGCCCTCGACTCTCGAATGTGCAACCGGCCTGGTAGAATCCAAGTCTTGCCGAACCGAGTGCACAAGGACCCAACGTCCAAATCTCTCATTCCCCGGGACCACTCGCGGAACACTCCAGGCCAATAATTTATCGCGGAGAAAACCCGTGTCGTCTCGTACATTCCGTCAATCCCTTTTTTTTTTCTTTCCAAAACAAACTCTCCACTTCGCAACCGTTTCTACAACAACCCCACTTGTCGATCGTGACCAACGTGAATCGCCCACAAGACTGGCGTATATACATACATCTATACGGTGAGACTATCGTCTTCCATCACGGTGAATACGATCGACATTACAAACTCGCGAACAAATGCTAATAAAGAAAAATAAATACAAAAGAAAAACTTACTAAATTATTTTTTTGTTACAAAAAGTAAGCTGACATAATTGCGCGCTTTTAGTATCCCGACGAACGACCGCGCTAGTGGAAGAACACGACTGGCGGCAACTCGTGTCGGGCGAAGATATTTTGCTTTCTGATTGGGTAAAAAAGTCGACGATGCAAACTTCAAAGGGGGGTTTCTCAAGATAAAAGTCTGCTCTATCTCGTGATGTAGTTCGATTTTACGCTGGACCCTTATTTTTTGCGATAAATTCAAAAATATCCTGAAAAATTGGTGCAAAGTGGTGTCTCTCCGTCTTTAATGAATGGTTAAACACGTTTAAACATTCATAATGTATTGATATTGGATATCACTGTATTCGGAAAAGTCTACAGAATCTTTTGCTGCAAAGAACAATTCAATATCTTTTATAATAACATTGCAATATTTGTTGAAAGTTGAAAATAGGTTTTTTTTTCAAAGTCGTGTTTCTCAAAAACTGTGCACGTAGGCGAAAAAGTAAAGGCAGATTCGGAATCGGCGTAAAAAGAACTCTATAAAAACCACCCAACAGTTATTAGGAAACATAAAAAAAGTTGAAATTTGTTGGACAGTGGCAAATTATAATTTGCTTCAATAAGCTGTACAATAAGAAGACATTGCTTATCTATTGTTTTCAACCGTGAAGTAGAAGAGAAGTCCTTCTAGCAAAGTATATATTATCATTTGCATTTTATAAACCTAAAATAAGTCCATCGTGCATTCAAGTTCAAGAAATATAAAAAATTTCAGGAGAAAATTGTTTACTTACAATGAACCAAATTCAGAGATGCGTCTTCCTACATTTTTTTGTTGTTTCCATTCAACAAGAATGATTAGTTTCGTAATACTTGTTTCGTAATATTTTGAATTATAGCACTATGCTAAATGTCGATGATAGTTTCTAGTTTCTACAATGATTGGAGAAGATACCCTAGGTGCTTGTGACATATTAAAGTCTTGAGGCCTTCGACAGTTTCCATTATAGTGCTTTATCTCCTTCATTCTCGCAATCTCTTTACGTCGACCGGTTCTTAGGTCGATGGACACAAGCGACCGTGAATAATTATGCGACCTGACCTGCCGGCGTTGAACGACAACGCATCAGCACATGTGCACCGCAAGAATACTTGGTGCATGGATATGAATGAATTGTTGTTGTATCATCATTCATTTATAAGTCCTAAATTATCACTTATCTCTATTGATCAATGTATTCAAATATTCTTAATATGTTACAATCGATGGATTCGACCTCGTCTTACGATTAATCATTTATGAAATATAAGGCCTTCGAGGTATGTAAATCCAGAAAAGTTACTGGATAAAGAAAAACAGTTGAAATTCTAGGAAAACGTCAACATATCTTTTCGCTAGTTTGTATCAAAATAGCAAATGGTGTAACGAATGAAATCACTCGATGTAGCCTCGACTAGCTGCCACGTCCTTATTGAGCTTGTACCTGAACCAACTGCAGGCACGCTTCGCCTCGTCCTCCATTTTCGTCATCACCTGCGTGTCGATAGACTTTAGAGCAGCGGTGGGCACGGGTGGAGCCCCTCAAATGTCCGCTTCTCCCACCAACCTCTCTTTCATGAAGCGCGCACGTTCGTTGCGCGCGCTGATGTGTCGTGTCTTCGTTGCTCCATTGTACCGCGTTTGCTGGAAGGGGACAGAGGGCGCTACGGTGTTGACGGTTTTGCCTCGATTGAGACAAAATTGCCCATCTCTGCTTTAGAGTATCTTTGGTGTTGCGATGCTTTTACCTTTGTCTCGACTATACCGCACACGTAATAGTCAAGGAGATTGCAGTCAAAGCTACAGGAAGGCCACAAATCGGGAGACTGTGCTTTCGTAAAGCCTGAAATCTTTTCTTAGAATTCGATCACGAAATCCCGCACTTCTCTTGATAAATATGTCAAATGAAAATCGATTTGATTTCTCAGTCAAAATGAAACTTTAAAAGAATTTTACATTTCGGCAGACAAACGAAATACAACGCTAATATTACATAGGGCATTTAAAAAGATACTTACCCAAAAATTATAGAAAAAACAAAAATATTGTTATAAATAGTATGTTGTGTTGTATACATAATATGTTTATTGCGATAACATTGAAAGAATCCTTTCACAGGAGCAGAAATCTCTAATGTGTAACATATTTTTTATGAATTCTCAATCGACACGAATATAAACTGTTTTGTAAAAACAGATTAAGTTTAAATATCACAATATTTAAATCTAAATAGCGAATAATATTTTTTCGCATATCGTATACATAAAACACACGACTAAAGTGATTTGTATTACATAATTTAACAAAGGAAGAGAAGTCAGAGTTTTCCAATAAATGATTTAATTACGCGAGCATCAATTTGAGAAGACGCATTACCTACTAAATAATTTTCTAGTTCTGAGTATGCAGTATGAATATGTACATGTATGTACATGCAATTTCAGCGAAGAGTATTACTCATATACTTGATGCAACAACAACTTACGTCTCCATGAATTAAAATAAAAGTGCGTGAAATTATTAGATACGGGCAATAAACTAAAAGAATTAATGAATTAATTTTAGTCTCGGGAAGGGTACGTCTTTTATACAAACGTAACACAGTGACGAACAGAAGAATATTTGCGACCGCATATATCAAAATAAAAAAATTACTACAACATTCTCGTATACCTATGTATATATTTACAGAACTTCCTCCAGTACATTGGCTCATTTTTGCTGTCACACCACTGCGTTGCACACACTAAAAATAATAAGGCAATGCAACACTTTGTATCAATAAATGACTAAGAAACTTTCGTGCGAAATAAAAAATACAGCCGGGGGACGAATTAGTATTCGCACAATCTTTAAAGAAAAATAATTGCTTCAAAATCGAATTAAACGACTTGAATTCTTTTGAGTTACTAGAAGAATTAGTTTATCACATATATGTCAATGATTTTTTAAACATTGCTATTAGTCAGAATTGCAAAGAAAAATGTAAAGGTCATGATGTATTTATTTATTTCGATTAAACGTTGTGCATGTAAACAACAGAATTAGATTTACAAAAGGTATAATTTACATTTTCATTGTAGGCTTGGATAAAAAAGTGAACAATACTAATCTTTACTTTTTTCTTTGTAATTTCAACCAATAGTAATTTTTAGCATGACAACTAATTCTTCTAACATCTCAGAAAATTTGAAATTGTCTAATTTTAGAAATCATGCTTTTTAAAGCGAGTGCGAACACTTCTGTTCATCGCTCTGTATTTCAATTGGCTCGGTGTAACTGTTATTTCGGAGCCCGCCTCCCAAAGCACTTTTCTCTCGTAGCACAAGGTTAGAAAATCCGTACGTGCTTCGAAATATTCAGCTACCGGCTTTCTCGCGTGCAAGCCCAACGAGTTAGCGCACCGCGGGATGATAGGGGTCGATCACTCCGAGCAGGGTCGATCGATTCAGCGAAACCTTTTGCACGGCACAACACGACCCGTCGGTTTCTCCGTGGCTAATGAAGTATCGCGTTAACGGGAAACTCGATATCTCATGGCAGAGTCCTGTGCAACCAGAACGGTTTAACAAAAGAGGGACGACAAACAGTTTTTTAAACCGAGGGGATGTAGCCTAAGTTTGAATACACCTACTCCACTCGTACCTACAAATTAAAAAAGAAATCTATGACAGTATACAATTTTCCTTCTTTATTTGCGGAACCTATGTTTCTCTAATTTTTGTAATATCGTAAAAGAAAGTATGTTAGAAATGTTGAAACACTCAATATAAGGGTAAAGAGAAGTTTCAGTTAAACATTAGCTTTCATTGCTTAAATTATTTTCTAAGTTAGAGTCTCATAAATACACTGCGGATTGTATGCATTTATAACAAAAATGAGTGGGTACATTTTAAAACAGCACAAAAGTTCAGAGTATTTACGATCGTCGACGTACTATTTCCAATTTGTTAAAATTATTTTCAAAAGGAAGAATTTTATATTTTGGCTATTGGTTTTTGCAACTAATGCACAAAATTTTTATTTTGCATAAAAATCCGCAGTCTAATCATAAATACGGAAAATTCTTTCTTCTTAATATTGTTTATTTATAAAGGTCGCATTTACGTCAAAATCATTCGCAACCACGTTGGTGTACTTGAAATATGTAATAATGTCACGAAATTTACGTGAACGGAAACGATTGTGATGGCATACTAATAATTTGATATTGAAAAGGAGAGAAGGATCTTTGGCATTCGGAGAAATCCAAGTACATACAGTCGAGGATAAAATTAAGTGGACAGGTGTAATGATCAACAAAAAATCAACGCAATTTAAAACATAATTTTAATAAACTAGAATTGTACGATACATTTAAGTTAACAAAGTGTACTTTAATGAAATAAACAACAATATCAATAATAAAAGTTAATAGAATAGAATATATTATCATTAATCAAAATTGTATACAATTTTTGGTGGTCAAGATTAAGTGGACACTTTATAAATATTTAGAAAATAAGCAATTAGTATTTGGTATTGTAACCTCTTGCTTTAATTACTGCTTCTAATCGTCGTGGGATGATTTCCACAAGTTTTTGGAGGTGACTTCGATCAATTTGTTGAAATTTTATTTGCAATTCGTTTAAAAATACTGTTTTATTATGACGTCTTCCTAACGGTATTTCCGAATCTACTAAGCTCCATAAATTTTCTATAGGATTAAGATCTGCACTTTGTGGAGGCCAATAGAGAACATCTATCCCACAATCTTATAAAAATTTTTTCGTTTTCTTCGCCGTATGCTTATGATCATTATCCCGTTGTAGCATCCATCCCTCATCGAAATCCATTTTTAGGGTTGACTATTCCATATTTTCATTTAAAATTTCAACAAACATATCTGCATTCACGATGCCATGGATGGGTGTTAAATTTCCAACCCATACCAAGGAAAACATCTCCATACCATTATGGATCCCCCTCCACGTTTGATGGTAGGCAACGCATACTGCTTCTTGAGAGCTTCATTCGGATTTCTCCAGACGCGTGCTCTTTTTTTTAATTTAATGACTCAAATTTGCTCTCGTCACTCCATATAATTTTTTTCCAAAATAATAATGGCTTATTCACATATTTTTTGCGAAACTTAAACGTCTCTTTTTATGAAGTTTACTAACGTGTGGCTTGCGTATAGTTAACCAACTCTTTGGATTAACTTCTTTTAATCTTTGTCTCACAGTTCTTGAAGAAATATTTAATTGTACAGTTTCAACAATATTTCGTGATGTTATCGATGGAATACGTTGAGTTTCTCTTACAATTTGTCTATCATCGTATGAATTTGTGCTACGTTCTCGTCCTCGACCGATTCAATTTTCAACAGTATCATACTGTAAATACTTGTGATAAATTGTATGCACTCTACTCTTAGAAACTTTGTAAATTTCAGCCATTTTACGATAACTTAGTTTATTTTTGCACTCTGAAACAATTAACTTTCGCAGGTGCACGGGAAATTCTTCTCGTCTCTTAGACATGCTCGGTTTATATTTCTAATCTTGTTTAAACAAAAGTTCAATGTCTACCGAGGACGAATGACAACGCACAATGCGAGAGTCAAACGTTTGTTTACATTTTTTCCGTCCCAACACAGAATGTCCTCTGCGTCCACTTAATTTTGTTCACGGTCTCAAAGACACCCATACAAACAAATATGCATAAAAATTAACAGAAACATTATATTTATGCTTTTACATACTAAATAAATTCTTTCGTTGTGTATAAACATTTTTCATGTTAAACATCTGCAATAAATTTATAACACGATAAATGAAAATAGAGATTATTCAGAATTTATGTTCTGTCCACTTAATTTTGTCCACGACTGTACATATAACTGTACTTACAACTAGTATCTTTGTAAAATTAAAGAAATTGCTGTACACGTTTTTAATTTAAACATGTAACGTGTTATTTACTTCCTGATCAAATATAAATATACAGGATGGACAAATAAATTTGACCACCTTGAATATTTTCGTTATTTGTAATAATAAGAGAAAATGATATACAGTAAATCCTCTATAAACGCATAAGCCTCGGAGGGATAGTTATGCGTTTATCTGTGACGGGTAGCTATTTTTTGAGCTTCTAAGGCCGAGCCGAACGTAGAGAAGGACAGCGCGTGTACAGCGAGACCACGCGTGGGCCTTTGAACTGGGCCGTCGACTGCGACTCTCCGCGTCTCTTTCTTTCCCATACGCTATCCTTCCTTGCGCTGGAAACGTTTATCCGTCGTTTAAACCACTAAATACTACAACAGTATTTACACAGTTGAAATGAAAAATGCCACGAAGATGTTGGTGAAAGTTCCATAAAAAAATAATGAATAATAAAGAAGTTGGAAATTCCGATTAGCGTGGTCTCAAGGGGGTACACCCCGCAGTAGTAGTAGGGATATCTCCAGAACATTTACGCGCTAGACATTTGGGTCATTTACCGATGAAATACTGTACAAAACATACGTGCTATAAAGGGGGAAGTATCGTGATGTAAACATTTTACATAGGTGAACCCGTTTCGGAAATTTCGAATTACGAATTTAATATAATATTGCGAATATTTAATACTGAAATGTCTCTCCACTTGAATATGGTGAGTACATATGGAAAATTATTTCAGTAATATCTCGTTAACTATTAGGTTCAGAACATACGAAGGTCAGTACATTTTTACGCAGAATTTGATACTCTATCGATTCACGATACAAAAGGTAGGTCATTCCATTTAAAGAAATCAAGGTGACCTTGAAATCTTGGAAACGCTGTCACTCATATAAACAATGTTTACATCACAGTATTTCCTCCTCTATACCATGCAAGTTTTTGTATACATCACTTTTTTATATTATTATAAATAAGAAAAATAATCGAAGTTCTGTCAGTCAAAGTTAGTGGCCCACCTTGTATTTATAGAGTAAGTATATTCTTTCAAATTTAAATAATTTACACAATTTTAAATTCAATGTTTATACGAATCCTACATATATGTATGTAGATGTGGTTTGCGCATTTTCCTCGTGGCGCAATAGTTCCGAACTCGGTACGGAGACATCAATCCTGTCCATTGAACTTCCCGCCGCGCCACACCGTACGTGTCCGGTTACAGAGATTTCAACAGAAGCTCGAACTCGACGCCGACGCGCCGCTTCCATTAAACTGCTTTCTCAAATCTTTCTCTCCCTCTTCCTCTTTCCATCTCTTTATTCCCTTCACTCTGTTATAGTTCCCTTCCATTATATTAGATACACATGTATCATGTTTTTTCCTGATGAGATTATTTTACAGCAATGCATACAATGCATACAATCTACAGATTACCAAAATATTACGAATGACGAAAGTTTGATGTCATTATACATAGAATTATATTCGCTAAACTTAATAATTTCGGAATCAGAGAACAATGTGTTACTTATTAACACTAATATCACTTGTTTCGACGTACATTTGCTAATCATCCGCTCAAATGCAGCGTCATTGCGCTATTAAAAAAATGTATTACCACATTGTTCTAGTCTAACTTCCTCTTATTAATATTATAAGAGTTATAATTTACTTTAACACCAACAATTACATCGTTACGCTACTTCAGAATACCATACCACATAAATCAATAATTTAGTTACAATAGTACGATGATTATACTGCCAGTTTCATGCATTAATGACAAGAATGATTACCTATAATTTACAACGGTAGAAAAGTGAAAAGAATTGGAAAACACTGACAGATTATTTTCCGTCTACTAAAATTATTAACACGTTGACCGCTGTGTCACCCGTGGATGACTTATGGGTAACCGAATTATTTAAAGATTCATTATTACGCTAAAAGGCGAAGAATGATTACTTGACAAGGACTAAAAATAATCTGCGAAGTGCATGTAGAATAAGTTGAAATAAGACTTTTCTAAAGCTTGCATATATGCAAATATCTACAATTGCGTTATATTCATTTTGTGGCTCTTTATCAGCGCAAACTCAGCGTTATCGACCACTCGTCGAGCCGTAACCACTGTCGTTTGTGTATGCTACGCCAGTGGTTTCCAAAGCGCACCTCTGCGCATCTCGAGGTGGTGGAAAGGTGTACAGATGTTTTCAATACTCTTCCTGAATATTGAATCCAGAATTAGGAACAAGTCCAATATGTACTTGCTAAGAAAGAACCTTAACCAGGAAAATTCATTTTGTATATTTACAAATATTGAACACGATAGTTTTATAAAATAAGGTAATCGCGTGTTGAATTTCAGAGGATGCTATAAATAAGTTCTTATTGTACAACAAAATGAATTACAAAAGGTAAGAACGTAAATCTGCTTCATTTTTCGATCGTCGAATAGGAAACTACTATATAATATATAATAAATACTACAGTAAAACCGAAAAAAGAAAACATAAAAAAGATTTAGATTCATACAGAGATCGACTTTGTTCTTTACGTAGACTGTGGACTCGTATAGTTTGTTCAATATAGTAAAAAATGTTACATACTTGTCAGCCCTTTAAGAAAACACGAAGTTATCTAACAATTAATAATTAAAAAAATTTTGGGTATTAATACGTACATCTTTCAATCTGATATTTAAGAACGTCTCTTCGAGATCTAAGAAGTCTCCTGATTTATACATATATTATTAATTTTTGTGTAAGGAAGAATAATTTATAAAAAATCATGAGTTTCGTCGATTAAAGCATTACAGGCCAAATGGTTTTGTTTGAAAAAGGAAACGAGTTGATCAAAACTATTCAACTGTTATTGGATCGTATCATAAATTCATTTATTAATGAATTAGACAATTACTATTGATCGATTATAATATCGTTAATTATAAGTAATTTTGATCTGGTCACAATTATCTGCAATTTGCAATGAGTTACAACAGAATCGTTAAAATTGGAACATATTTAAGTACAATATTTGCAAGCGAATTTGTCGCAAACAGAACATATTCTTGAAGATTGATTTCAAAATAAAATATAGAATACTAATATTATACTTAAGAATCGAATAGATGCAACGAATTGGAATTAAACTAGCGAATACTTGAAATACTTATTAGAAATACTTCAATGGGATACAGATTATTCATTCTTTGTGCATACTCTGCGTACATTTGAAAGGATCGGTAAAGGTAAAGAGATTTCCTAACTGCGGAGATTGTCATTGAACGGAAGACGTTATCAGTCTAACGATGATGTCTAAGAGAATGATAGGTGTCTATCCATGATTCGAACTGCATATTCATTATTTGTACTGAAAATACGCCACATTACGCGAATAAAGTTAGCAGCGAGTGGTTCTCATTAAATTGCAGAATATCCACACAAATCCTCGTGGAACATTCCACTTTGATTTCGTAATTTACTGCGCGTAGCGAATACACGATAAATCGAGATGCGGCCAGATTTACGTAATCGGTTTTCACTATTGTCATCTGATTGGAGTAGCAGTTAGTCAGTACTAACGAAGAATTAAATGGAAATCCTGCGCTGACTGTCGTTTGCTCTTGTCTGCTTGGTTGAACAACTCGGAGGAAGCTGCATTTACGCGAAAAAATTAGTCGAAAATGTAGAAATGTATTTGTTTATCGTATTATTTCATGCTTGCAGCGAGTAGATAAGCAAACGAATAGACACTTGGATCAAATCTCGCCGACTGAGATTAGTATTAACACTAGGTTTACGGAGCACTAAAATTGATTATTTTACATTGCTTTATAAAAATAATAAAATTGTATTTACTTGGATCTTCAGCGATTTTTATTGTAATATGTACACAAAAAAATAAATCTATTTATTATTTCCTGACGAATGCCTCCTTACACTCTTAATAATCGTAAATTAAAAATGTTTGAATCCGTCATTTTGACGGGCCCCGTAAATCTACTGTTAAGCAAAATTCAAACACAATTTGTCTAAAAACAAACGGAATTAGAACAAAATTAGGTTAATATTTCTGCTTATCATTTCATGTCAACTCCTTGTCTCGAATTGCATTATCATTTCGGAGATGGTTGTATATATGGTAGAACCTCAATTATCCGAACCCATGATATTTGAATTCTCTATTACCCCAACTTTCTTTAAATAGGCGATCCAGGTGATCCATATGCAACACTGTTTATTGTACAGATCAATACAGAATTGCAAGCAATTTAATTAAGTTACTGTTCTATTATGCGATCTTTCGGGTGTCCTTGAGTGATCCGGATAACCGAGGTTCTATTCTATAATATTAGATTATAACATAAATTAGTTGTCTTCGAAATCTTCATGTTATTTATCAACAAAGTACAAAATTACAGTTAATCAATTCTAAAATCGTTGACTATAAGTGGTTTTGACTATAAATCGTTAACATTAGAACATATTTATATTTTCAACCGAACGAGTTTACGTTGCAACCCGATACATTTCTTTTACCAAACATTTTGCTTCCATTTTACATATATCTGTATTCCACTAATTAGAAATGCAAACAAACTGCAGAGTACCTTTCTGAAATATTTAATTTTCAATTTCTAAATTTCTGAGAAACAAATAATTATGTTAACGTACATAAAAATAATAATGTAGGGTCACTACAAAATTAGGCGAATAGTAACTCATCGGTGCGTAAGTAGGTATACATATCGAGATATGCGAGTCCTTTAGTGGTCGTTTAACATTTTACGGCCTGTTTTTATATCGTATCAAGACCTTTAATAAAGTGATCTGGGATCGTATTTTTTCTCGTTTCAGAGGGAATAGAATTTATGACCTATAAATTATGTTATGTAATACAAATATTTAAACAAATAAGTTTGTGATTTACAAATAAATATAGGAAAAATTAAGTACATCGATAATAAGGTTAAATTAGATTCTTTATGGACAATTTAATAAAATTGTTGGATGTTAAATATCTGAATACTTATCTAAACATTCTAACCAATTGTAAGTATATCTTTGTATGAGATGCTATATAGTGCAGGATATTTAATACTTTTGTGAAAAATAAAGTAAGTTTTTATACATCGTAATTAATCATCTAAAACCTAATCTTTTTCAAGTTTGAACAGATCATACATAATGTTAAAGGCTTAAAGAAATATACAATAAGAGTGGAGTTAAAAAAATTGCAAAATTGTAATACAACTATTCTCGGGTTACCAATAAGATTAAATTGTTATGCTAAATGCTAGAAATAAAATAAAATAAGACTTGAAAAATCCATATAATAAATGCGTCACTTCAAAGTTACACAATATTGTAGGGAGTTAAAATAAACAAATCGTTATTGTCTATATGTATACATGAAATTAAATTGTATAGAAAACATTGTCAAATTGACATTAATGTCAAACCGTTCGAGACGATGTAAAAATTTAAATGCATGAAATTAGGAAACCTATTTCTTAAATTGCACCGTTCACGCTGTTTCGTGAGTATATTTTTGCAACCGATCACACGATGTTTCAGTCAGTTCTTTTTCGTTTATCCGTTTTTACACGTTGCCAATTTATGGAGGTATTTGCATAAGTGGTCCAACATACATAGAGAACTTTCCCCAACTGGCAATACGTTCACTGTAAAAAATAGTTTTTAATCTGATATTTATATTTAAAATGCATATTTGAAACACCAATTACATTTATTTTTTATTCCATCTTTTTGTTGATTGTTAATATTTAACTACTACGTATCGTCGGTAAAATCGCGTACAATTTTCATGTATCATTGTACCCCTTCCTACGCGACTCAAGACTTTCCCACGCCTCACGCCATGTATCTTTTTAATACAACCTAACGTTCAGTTGGCAAAGTTAATATTTAATCGTGTCTTCCTAAATTGTATCCTTTCGGTGATACGATTGACTGAGTTGAAATAATTTTAGTATAAATTCAAGCAAACGTGCAAGGAAACGCGTTTCGAACTCTGGAAAGTAACTTGAATCGATATTATTTTTAGTTAGAGGGGATCAAACGTTACAGTACCCGAGTATGTGTAATATGTTACGAAGATGGTGATTTCTAAATATTACATGTTTATTATTTAAAACTACTTGCTCAGAAGTCCATCAATTTTCATGTATTTTTTCAAAGCGACGATACGTCTCGGATTATAATTTTTCTATAATTCATTTAGCTACTCTTTCGACATACGGAAAAATTGTTTACATGGATTTAATCACTTGCTTTTTCGTTCTATCTCAACCATATTAAATGCACGTGTAAAAATCGTATCTTCCTGGCGTAGACGATTCGAAATCTCAAGGGGTATACTAAAACAAACAAATCAAGATGATTCTTAATTAGTATGGTTTTCATTATCGCCCTACCAAAATAAATCATTCATCTTGAAAATTGGCAAAATGGCGAATGCTTAAAATGCATATTTCGAAATTTCATGCTTACTTCGATAATCTTTTAATCAGAAAATCTATGATATGTTCAACTAAAAAATATAATTTCGGTACCGGTGAAACAAGTGGTATGCAGAGCAATCGCCCATGTAGTTTTTGAGATTTACTCTATGCCAGGTGGAAAGGGTATTTTTCGAGAAAAACACGTTGAAAGTTTTGTACATACAGACGCCGCGCTACCCCGAAGCATCTGCTGGAATCGTCGTAAGTTTGTTGTTTCGTTTAGTCAAATCGTAAAATTTTCGAAAAGTATTCTTAAGATTCTATACTTCCAAAAACTGTAATAAAAAGATATGGACTTTTTGACCTTAGAATGCTACGGCCCCCTTAATTTCATTCGCGCCAGACTGAAAGGGCCCTTGTCCTCGTGCTCTCCCTAATTACGAAAAGCAGAAAACCCGGTAAATCTGACGAAACGTGCCCCGGTAATCAATATACTATCCATTCGTCGCGCAGAAAAGCGCGAAGACCGCCAGTGAACTCGTCTAGAAACTTTGAAGGGAGACACAAAGGAAACTGGGCTATAATCGCATGCTCGCGATGAATAAGAAACCTCAGATCAGACGGTACGTGAGAAAGATCTTTATCGATCTCTTGAATCATTGCTATCTGAACAAACCACGCGTGTAGACGTGTCGCGGCGCATAACCACACATTCGACTGCATCCCCATGTTCGTTGTAAGCGTTGATGGGTCTGTGATGCAATAATACACGTAGCGATGGGATTCGGAGTGTCTTGAGATTCGAGTTGTACGAAGAAAAACAAATTTAATAGTTCGGGGTGCCCTATCTTTAAACACTTCAAAGTTTCAACTATTCGATACAGTGTTTCTTATGGTACCGGTAATAACAATCTAATCCAACAAATCAAATGTCTATCACTGTAATTATTCATACTTCCAATGTGTAACATATTTCTATTAACGATAAAGATAAATGCAATGATAAAACTGGCCATATATAAATGTAAAACTGAATATGTTTGTTTTTCCGTAATGTACAAAATGTGCAAATCAGATACTGTTTTAAGGGAAAGATTAATCACCGAAAAACCTTTTCGGCAATGTGTATCGTCATCTTCATCGTTATAGATATTAAGAAGCTAATGTTTAATGCTTTGTCACGCTACCTGATCTCCTTTATAATCCTCATATAAAGGTAGGCAAATTATTATTTTATATTTAGTAGACAGTTCAAAGAATCCACAATTTTATTAGCATTTTTCTAAAATAGCATTCACTGTCATACAATATTTGTTTAATAAATACAATAATATTTTTCACAATTTTGATCGAATATTTTCTGCCAGAGCAAGCAGGAGGTACCTCATAAATTTAAGAATTTCATGCACGTCCTTCGCGTTTCACAAAACTTCTACGTTTTGAAAGGTCTAAAAGCCCAGAGCATTGTTTTTGAGCGTTTCAATATCCTAAGAGCATGCCGATACACAAAAGTTTATAACATAATAAATTCATAAAATGGAACATCTCTCAACCATACGTAAGAAAATTTTAAATCTTTACATTCTTGAATAAAGTAAAAAATTGTCTACAAATTTAAAATTTAAGTGGTCATCAAAATCACGCGAGAGCTTTCACAAGTCTGACAATTTTAACAATACTATTAGATTTGAAAATCTATTATCTATTATCCTATAGAAGATTTAGTCTTTTTTTCAATTTTCTTTTACTTATACACGATATAGTATACGAGGTATGCGAGCAGTCGATATTGAAGTTGATTATTTAGACACACGGCACCGGTAGCAGTGAAACAACTGCACAAAAACAAACGACTACAATTTTTGCGTACACTTCATATAAAGTCCGAATATATTAGAAAGACTTAGATATCTTTAAAACAGGCGTTACGAAAATGTTGATTATTTTAAAGAAAAATTATTTTAAGAACCTTCTGATATCTCGAATTTGTAGTGTACAATAATGGTATAAAATTGATTAAAAATATCTGTATCTGATTTTGTTTAATTAACACGCTGTTCGTCTGAACATTCTCTTTTCAATAATCTCGTATCTTTGAATTTCCTAAAAATTATTTAGTCGATTTCGGTTTTATCATTTTCCAATTGAATTGAAAGCATTCGAAATCTCGTTCGTTTAAAAATTCTTGATCAAGCGTACTGATCTCTAGCTACCAGATCCATCCCGTTCGATGATTGGTACTTTCTCATCTGCCTACTCACAATTCGGTTAATCGCATTCACGCGAATCAAAGCACCGCCAGAGAAATGTTGCCCAGCGAGATCGTTTCACAGAGTTCTGCGGACTGATTTGCGTTCTCGTTGCGTTCAGCGCACAAAGCGTGGCAGCGTTGCACACCATTTGCGCAACTTCACCTAAAGACGAGACGATTGATGAAACATACGGACTGAACAGCACGAATTCTCATTAAGTTCGTCTAACAAACTCCAAGCTTGATGTTGACGGCGCACAGTGGTCCCGATCGAGAAATACGGGGACATTTTGGTATAACTTTTAAACTATTAAAGATATCGAAGTGAAATTTGGAGTGAAGAATATTAACAAGAATTCATTTTTAATACTATAAAATGTAATATACTTTATGTTTATTTAATAGCCTTTCTTGCAATTTTTAAATATGTGTACAAGTATAACAAATTTTAGCACTTTTTTTAAATAAACAGGTCCAAATTAATTAATTAGTTAATAATACTCTTCTACTTGTTTAACGAATCGCTAGTTGAGTAAACTTGTTTCTGTATTTTCCAGAATGTCCAGGTAAGATTTAAAAATTCACAAAGTCTATGGTACCTGTATAAAGCACAAATTAAAATATAAGCAATAATAAATACAATAAGTTTAATTCGTGATCAGTTGAGAATTATGTGACACAGAATTAAATTAATTATTCTTACCTTCTCTGTTAAAAGTTTTTATTTAATTATTAGTTCCTCAGCCTCTGAGTCCAGGGTTTTAGGTTTATTATTGTTGGACTTTATAAGCAAGGAAGATATATGTGGATCAGAAGTTAGTAATAATCTATGAAATATATCTTCATTTGTAGCAGTGCGTGAAAATTTTCGGCTTTTATTACTTCTATAATTTTTAAAATCTTTGTGTCTCCTCTCTAAGGCCTCTTCAGACAATTGACTTATTTTGTAAATCACCTACGCTTTTTAAAATTCGTTTAGCCGCGTCATCTAACAAACTTTGTAACTCAACTTTTGCGTATTTTTCGGTTACATCTATAGCTTCCTTTGGTGGATAACAATTTTTTTTTATTTTAATAATGCCGCATACGACGGCCATTGATTGGTTTTGTACAGTATAGCGTCATTTCTAATGGACGTATACTGAAATTTGGACAGGTCTGCTGTTATAAACGTACAAAGAGCTTTCTCTGCTGATAACATTTCTCTTTTATGCATAGAACTACTTAAATTAGCTTTCGTACGTTTATAATTGCATTCAAATTACAATGTAACGCTCAAACAGTTGCACGATTCACTCTCGTATGGCTTTGTATCAACTGAATGCAGAATGGCAGTGAATATCATTTTTGAAGGTTTATATATATTATAGCATAAACATTTGAAAGTGTGTATCTTCTGAAGAATTCCCTATGATGTCGCTCTATGTCCTGAAAACGTCGCTTCGCGTGGCCAAAGGAATTTTAGTGTAGCATAGTCTCGACGATGAATGCGCCCATAGCACCTATACGCACAGCGAAGCGCGCAGCTTTAAACAATGATAATTTGTAAAAATGGAACAAGGTGATTCCGATTCTTGCAGGATTATATAAAAGAAAATATGCTGAGAATAGTCCACTTTGTAAAATTCTGGGAATATTCGAGAGTCAAAAGATATTCCATGTGAATTACTAAGAATTTTTAGGATTTTCCCCAATGGAGTCAGCATTAAATTTCTTTTAAATAACAAACAGTAATGTTTAATTGTCAGTGATAATTTGTAATTTAAAGATATACTTTTCATTTTAAAAAAAGTGGTGGAAAAATATTGAAAAGAGTCGTCAGGACATGTTAAAGAAAGGAACCAATTTCTTCCATGAAAAATGCTATCTTCAAAACATCCAACTTTAACTGTCGATAACAGTAACAATTTTTATTGCAGTTTATTACTTTTTTCATTTTCGAGATTGCTGGAAATTGAGAAAGCAAAACATATTCAACAGACATCTATGCGAGATAGTTGATTTTTTGGCAAAATGTCCCCGTATTTCTGGATCGGAACCACTGTGCGGCGCGGCGCGGCGCGGCGTATCAAGCAAATATCTCTCTCTTTTTCTACCGTTCATTAATTTTAATCTGTGAGATGTTATTCGACAACGGAATTATTCGAAAAAGTGAAGAAGAATTATGGAAAATCTCCATAGATTCTATTTAACGCGTTGACCACCTGTGTGGGGGATATGGAAACGAAGACTCCAAAAAGATTTTAGGATGAGAATGTTTCCATTTGACACAGTAGTGCTAGGAGCGCTAATGGTCGAGGTAGAACTTTGGAGGTACAAGAAAAAGACCGGAAATCGAAAGAGTATAGATAACTCTAGTTATCTTGAAGAACCCTAGACCCGGATATACGTATTCCAAATTACCTAGTGCTGGAAGAGACAGAGAAAGAGAATTTGTGGATAAAAATAGGAATCAGAGCCTGGGAGTTTGAAGAAACGGCAAGGAACAGCGAGGGAAGGGTATTTGTGAAAGTGTTCTCTTCTCAGAAGAGAAACTGGGGGAAATACGGTACAGAGAACAAGTGGGAAGGAAAGAGAAGATTACCTAAAAAGAAATGGAACCTAAGTCGAGCAGGAATGGAAGAAATGAGACGAGAAGGATACAGCAGATAACTTAAGAAGAACGGATATAGAGATACAATAAATATTAACATAAATACTTACATATACAGTTTGAAATTTAACATTGTGCAATAATATAATTGTATATTTAAGTTCACAAACGTTAATTATATCACAAAGTGGTTTAAAAGGGAGAAACATTGCCTCCAGCTTGCAACGGTAGGTATGTAAATTGAAGCAGTTCATTTTTAGAGAACAAAGACCTCTGGGACAGTGCAACTACCATTCGAAAATAAAAATCTATATAAAGAACAATTGCCTATTATGCCACAGGCTATAGGCGTCGCGATTCAGACCGTATACACAGGTTTTCTATCAGCGATACGACCAATGTCTGAGAAAACATTCGATCGTTCTCATTCCAAATTTATCTCTTGGGAATCCATGTAACTGGAATGACAGCCATCATAAAGTTCCATAAATATCCACGGCTATGGTCGTCTCCAAAGACGAATCTAATGTATTATATCGACGTGGGAACGAGTTATGGGATAATTTCCTGCTTCGGTATACCGTAGCGGACAAAAGAAAATTCAAATACTAATGTATACGATGACTACAACAATCTGTACGAACTGAGATTTTATTTTAAAGCTGCAATGCATTTTTTATAAATATCCACACCTTAAAAAATAATCGAAGCGAAACAACTACGAAAGGGGGTAGAAAATTGATGGTTTCTTTAACACTAGAAAGACTGAAACTTAGTATATACCTATATTGCTCAAAAGCAGTCAAAATGACTGCATTGTGAAAGAATAACTAATGTGTAAAGAAAGCTTAAAATTAATTATGAATATTTTTTATATTATTTACAGTTATATAACAAGTTATTAGTAAATATTAACAAGAAAAAAAATGTACTTTTCCTGGGCATATTGATGACACTTTCATTTTCATCATTGGTGATCGACTCTTCTTCTAATTGAAATTAAAAAGCAGTCAAAATGACTTCATTGGGCAATCTAGTGTTAAAACAATGAAGCGAGTAAAGAAGCTGGATGGACAAAAGTAAATTGAATTCTGTACTTTTGTGATTACAATTTTGACGTTGAAACAATTTGTAAGTTTTATTGCTATGTGGGACCTCCGTTGCTGTCTACTACAACTTATAGCCTGTTCGGTATATTTGAAATTAACCCCTTGCCATACGATTATCTTCATGGTTAGAAAAAACTTCTTTGTCTATAATAATTTCACAGAAGACGAAAGAAAGTTAATATTTATTGTATGTCTACATTTACTTTTCTGCTTAAATATTGGATACAAAATAATAGAAGGCTATTTGATTTGAAAAAAGGCGTAACATTCGCATTTAGTATATTTTGTTTAAAGTGTTTTGAAATGTATTTAAAATGATACAACTGTTTGTTAGTACGAGCACTCAAGCGAATACGCTCATCTAAAATTGTCCATAAGATTTTCAATGAAATTGTGATCTGGGGATTATGGTGGACACTCGAGTTTATATCTTTTTTTTTTGCTGAAAGATAAACGTACCCGAATCAATTATATTATTCTTATTTATCCGTGTAATTTAGGATGCAGATGTTAGCTAAATTCAATGTGTTCACAGAAATGAAGAGAAATGTTGAAGAATGTGTAGTAATATATGTATAGTTGTTAATACTTACTTTTGTCCAATGCACGCGTCGAACAAAATAGATTGTTAACGAACTATGTGAAAGTAGACGAATAAACAAAAAAGGTTTGGTGTCGTATAGTGTGATGAGGTTACCCCAGATCAGATAATATTATCAACATTTGAAAAACCATCAGGTGCTACAGTTATTGATACTTGTACATACGAAATTCCAATTTGAAAGTTTCTTTTTTTCCGCCACTTCAACATAGAAAATCAAAATCAGCCTAAATAATTGTTCGACTAAAAGGACACTGATAAATATTTTTGAGAATTATCGAACAATTAAGATTCTTGCGTATCCTGAGATAAACTTGTCTAATACTATCGTATACATACTGTCCATAATATAGAATTTTATCATTAATATAGCCCCGCAATAAAATGATGCTATTAGTAAACTAAACAATAAGATATGAAAGTACTTAATTACAAAATTGAATAAAAAGGTAAGGGAAAACAAACTTTTACAGTGACAATAAATGTTATCTATAGCATTAATTTAAAATATACGAGTGTCACATTCCGTTTTTTAAACGGCACTTTATATTTCCTCTAATATCGTTTGGTGGAGCAATCGATGATACATTCAAATGAATTAAATATACACTTGATTTTTAATGACTATGTATATAGACATTACACGTGCAAAATTATAAAGCCAGAAAAACTTCTAAATCGGAAGCAGTGCTAACGGTTTAGATCAGATTCTCGACTAACGCGTGCAAAATATCGCTGATTTTAAACAGCTGAAACAGAACGATGATACACCTAGTAGGTCTACAGGTCATCGATACTTTCTGTTCGATTGAAAATGTGTTTTTCCTGTACATCGTGTACACGTGATATCTTAAAAATCATCAACATCATTTTAGTTATATTATATATACATTTCGCTACACATTCATACACACGTATCCCCGCATTCCTAATTATTCAAATTTGTTACGCATTTATATTTAATTTCCCTGTTTTAAAGCTTACTGTGAAACGAGTTTTAAAAATATATAAAGTTTCATTTAAGAAACCGAATTTGATGTTTATGGTGTAAATTAATAGTAAGCAAAATCTGCCTTTACTGACAAATAAAATCCTTCGAGTTATTTTATTTTTATAAAACGTCTCTTTCATTGTAAGAATGATGTGGTATCTTCCCTGTGACTGTTTGTAAAAATAGAGAAGTATTAAAGATTAAAAAATAATTCAGGTAATTTGTTCATGTTTACCTTCGTTTTTATGGCAGTATTTGTTCATGTTTACCTTCGTTTTTATGGCAAAATTTATACCGAAGCAGATATATTAAAATTCTATGAGATTTAATAACTCCGTCAGATTTTCTTTACCTTTTTATTAATGTAATCATTTACTTAGTATTGCGGAGTCTTTCAATCAAAATTTGTCCTACTTTGTCAATGACATGCATCCGTAAAATATAAATCTTCACTACATTGAAGATCTATATACGACAATTACATTTCAGAAGTATAAGAATATAGCTTACATAGATTACTTAGACAGTAATTAAAGTATAAAGAAATGCCATATTTGAGAAATATATGAGCACACCGGATTATACAAATTTAAAAATATTTACCATTTAGCGTCTTATCTGAAACGTGGATTACTAGTGATGACTATAAAAAATATCATTTGAAAATTGCTATTATACTACTGACATTATAACACTTTCATCATAAATGTTTAAAGTTTAAACTAATAAAAAACTATTATTTACTTAATGCATCTAACACGATCATATTGAAACCATACAGTCGTTATGAATTAATTACAATAATATTAACTTTAGTATTAGCAAATTATTTGTAGTAATCACTTAAGCCGTCTAATAACATTTAACAAACCATCGTAACGCTATATTTAGGGAAATTCCAAATAATTATTGACGCGTGTAGCAGCTCTGACACTTTTACAAAAATTCAATAAGGATTACTTTGATACCTCATTAAATACGGATTAAACAATGGTGGTCCGCTCGCGCGCGACGCTTTCAATTTCGTTTACGTAGTTTGTATACAACCAATTACCGAGAAGCACCCTCGAGAAAGACATTGACAAACTATGGCAACAAAATCGCTATGAAAATGGAGATTATTTGATCGTAACATGTTTCAAATTTATTGCATAGTTTATGCGAATATTTAAAATAATTTATGCGTTGTAAAGTCAAAGAAAAATAATTCCGATTAACAAAGATTTCATACCTTTACAAATAAATACTTTACAAATGGAACTTTCACAGTGAAATTTTCTTTTCCAATGACGATCAAATATTCGTAATTATAATTTTGTAAGTAAAGTGTAACAGTTATAGTAAAAAGAAACTTATATACGTACGAACTTTGTAAACTTTAATCTCATAATCACAAATTCTTTTCTTTATGTATTCATTTGAAATCTGTAAAATGGAAATTTTTTGTATCAATTGCAAGACACAAAGGCTAAACATAAATTCTTTTGCTGAACCGCTTTAATAAGTTGAAAATAGTTGTACTGACATTCCTTTAACTCTTGTACCACTTTAAATAAATAAAATAAATAAAAATAAATAAATCAATAAAAATAACATATTTATTCTTGTACATGTCTTTTTCCATTTTATTCGCATGATACTAAGCAATCGTTCATGCAACTTTAAAATTTTTAGCAATTTGTTAAATACAATTAAGTTTAGCAAGGTAAGAATTATTCTGAATTATAGTATGACGTCAAAGATGTAAAAGACACTTTTAGTGGCAACGCAAGATTGTCATTCAATTGCAAAGGGTTCAATTTTATTTATTCATTTTTGTCATGAATGCATAAAGTCTGCGATCCAGTAAACGTTATTTGTTTTGATCTGTTTACAGGCAACCGAGTGGTGGTTACGAGATATGTACCTGTCTGTCCCATTGGCTTTACCAATCAACAGTAATCCTGGCCTGGCAGCGAGACCAAAACAATTTTCCAACCAAAAAGATGCTGCTGTGTTCCTTGCAAGGTTTATAACGGAGCTGCTTAATTACCAAGAACTATTAGATGTGTAAGTATATTCTTCCACTGTGTATCTCCTAAAATTATTGTAATGAAACTACTTAAAAACTATTATATTATAATATTCTTAAAATCCGATTATCGCTGTGAAAGGTAAAGAAAAAGAAAAGATTTGGCAATGTTAAGCAAAAATTTACATTATCATTTTATTTATCATTCTAAATATTCACAGCTTTATGATCGAATCATCTACGAACTTACCGTTAAACATATATAAACCTGTTTGTAGTAGTTTTGTAGAAACCTCTTTTAAACAAATAATTGTTTCTCTTTATCCAACAAAAATATTCTCAGTCTTGCATCTACAGACAAAACGATGTCCTACGGGAAAAATGTGATTCAAGCGAATCATTACCACCGATTTTGAAAATTCTATTATTTATATTTATTTTTCCGTTTGTATAATCCGAGTGCATATTACATACGTAATATCTCGAACTCGTAATACCGTCCAACAAATATCAACTTTTTTTTGACGTTTCGATTTTCACTATGCGATTCTTGTAGAGTTTTCCGCGCTAATTCCGAATCTGTATTGAATTTTTCTCCTAGACGCACAATTTTTGAGAAATTTGAGATTGGACAATATTGTGAACGAATAATGTGATATTATTATAAAAGATATCTAATTGTTCTTTACAGCCATAGATTCCGCAGACCTTCCCGAATACAGTGATATTCAATATTAATGCGTTATGATTGTTTAAACGTGTTTACACAATCGTTAAAGACGGGGAGACACCAGTTTTGTACCAATTTTTGACGATTGTTGAGACGTGATTATTGTATGGCCGGCTCGTATTTCGGTTTGGGTCTACGCTACGGTCGATTTTGAACAGTGCCATTGTCGAAAGTGTCCTCTAGCGTCTTCCGACGAATTTATCGTTTTATGACTCTGGTGCGGCTGGAAAGTATCAGCTGGCCATGGGAAAGTCAGCCTAGCCGTGCAGCTCTCCATGGCACTTGACGCAGCGTAGGCCCACGCTTAGCGCCAAGGGGGGCCTGTGGCCCAAAGCCTAAATTATGGTTTCCGGCGAAATTGCAGGAAACCGAGTGTCGTCTGTTTAGCGAATTTCGTTAGACGTATTTCGTCTATGGGCGTTGCCCTTGTTTTGGGAGGTCATTTGTAGCCTCCCAAATATTATATCATTGGCTGGGGCCCCCACTATTTTGTACTTTGTGGAGGGATTTTTCAACCCCACGAGGTTACTTGTTTCTCACGCGTTAGTTGTAAGTCAGTCGTGATTTAAGAGTCGCAACTAAGAGTCGTGAATTATACCGTCTCTTTTATACCGTCTTTCACATTTTCTATTAAAGTTACTTAGTTATCCGAAACCCGATTATCTCTTATTATTTAATTTACCCCTCTTTGAGGTGTGTATCTCAGCGGCTCACTAATACTGTTTGAGCACTGACACGACACAACAGTATGGCTGGCTCGCATTTCGGTTTGGGTCTACGCCAGGCATGCTCAGAAGTAGCTCACTTGGAGGCAAATTCGAGGGAGATGCCTACTTCTCGCGCCCGCGCGTCTCGCTCCCCGTGGCGGCCTAGGTCCTCCGAACTCCTCAGACCCGTGCCTACCGTTTGCAATATGTACCGCGTGCGGCGCGTTGGGGCGACTCTCGGACCCACGGTAGGCACAGGTCTGAGGAGTTCGGAGGACCTAGGCCGCCACGGGGAGCGAGACGCGCGGGCGGGAGAAGTAGGCGTCTCCCTCGAATTTGCCTCCAAGTGAGCTACTTCCGGACATGCCTGGTCTACGCTACGGTCGATTTTGAACAGTGCCATTGTCGAAGGGGTCCTCTAGCGTCTTCCGACGAATTTATCGTTTTATGACTCTGGTGCGGCTGGAAAGTATCAGCTGGCCATGGGAAAGTCAGCCTAGCCGTGCAGTTCTCAATGGCACTTGACGTAGCGTAGGCCCACGCTTAGCGCCAAGGGGGGCCCGTGGCCCAAAGCCTAAATTATGGTTTCCGGCGAAATTGCAGGAAACCGAGTGTCGTCTGTTTAGCAACACTCGTTACGACGTATTTCGTCTATGGGCGTTGCCCTTGTTTTGGGAGGTCATTTGTAGCCTCCCAAATATTATATCATTGGCTGGGGCCCCCACTATTTCGCACTTTGTGCAGGGATTTTTCAACCCCACGAGGTTACTTGTCTCGCACGCGTTAGTTGTAAGATCAGTCGCGATTTAAGAGTCGAAATTACGAATCGTGATTTAATAGTCGAAACTACGAGTCGTGAAATATCTGTCGCAGAATAAGAGTCGCTGTTATACCGTCTCTTTTATACGGTCTTTCACATTTTCTATTAAAGTTACTTAGTTATCCGAAACCCGATTATCTTATTATTTAATTTACCTCTCTTCGAGGTGTGTATCTCAGCGGTTCACAAATTACTGTTTGAGCACTGACACGACACAACAACGATATTTTTGAATTTATCCCAAAAAGTAGGACCCAGCATAAAATCGGAATATACCACGCGATAGAGCAGACTTTTATCTACAGAAACCCCCCTTTGAAGTTTGCATCGTCGACTTTTTTACCCAATCAGAAAGCAAAATATCTTCGCCCGACACGAGTTGCCGCCAGTCGTGTTCTTCCACTAGCGCGGTCGTTCGACGGGATACGGCGCGGCGCAGCGTAACGGCGATGCAGTCGCTTTATCTCGCGCGCAATTATCTCAGCTTTACTATTCTTATTTATTATTTATTATTATATTCCCATTTTATTAATATATTTATTCTTTATTTATTATTTTATAGTAAAAATGGGAATTTACAAGATAAAAAACATACCTAAAACTTTTTTCTTCTCGACTGACAGTTATGAGATGTTTTCGCTTCTGTTTTTAAATTCCAACAATATTCTGCAAACATGGTTGTGTTATCTTTGCGCTCACTCATTGCGTTGAAGAATTCTTCAACGCAATGGGTGAGCTTGAAAAAAGCGCCTGGAGAAATTTTGAAAATGTTTGCAAACATTTTCTGGGGAAGCATCGCTCACCAAACTACGATAAAATAGTGAGAGAACTAATAGATTCTTTCTATAAGTTGGGATTTAATATTTCGCTGAAAATGCACTGTTCACATTCGCATTTAAACTTTTTTCCGTGCAATACCTTGGTGATGCGAGTGAAAGGTTCCATGAAGATATTTTGATTATGGAAACAAGATACTTGGGAAAAGATAATACAACCACGCTTGCAGACTATTGTTGGAATTTAATAACAGAATTGTAAATTCCCATTTTTACTATAAAATAATCAATAAATAATAAATATATTAATAAAATAGGAATATAATAATAAATAATAAATATAACATTTAAATGAGCTGACATAATTGCGCGCTTAAAGCGACTGCATCGCTGTTACGACGCGCTGCGGCGTATCCCGTCGAACAACCACGCTAGTGAAAGAGCACCACTGGCGGCAACGCATGTCGGTCGCAAATATTTAGCTTTCTGGTTCGGTAAAAAAAGTCGTGAAGTAAAAAAAATCGATAAAAGTCTGCTCTATCGCGTGGTATATTCTGATTTTCTGCTGGACCCTTATTTTTTCAGATAAATTCAAAAATTGGTGCAAAAGTGGTGTCTCTCCGTCTTCAATGATTGTTTAAACATGTTTAAACATTCATAATGTATTAATATTGGATATCACTGTATTCGGGAAAGTCTGTAAAATCTTTTACTGTAAAGAACAATTCGATATCTTTTATAATAACATCGCAATATTCGTTCAATGTTGAAAAATATGTCTGTTTTTTTTAACTCAAATTTGTCAAAAACTGTGCGTCTAGGAGAAAAATGAAAAACAGATTCAGAATCAGCGCGAAAAACTCTACAAGAATCGCACAGCGAGAATCGAAACGATTTTTGGCTGTTGGACAATTTGTATAATTTGTAACTCTACATAATCGGTGAATTTAATCTTCAACGTGTTGACTACCATGTCACCTATATTTGAGTGACAGAATTATTTCTCGTGACTTAAAAATGCATTTCTGCGATGATACATAGAGCGTGCTAAAGTTTGAGGTCTGTGAAATGTAAGAGGATTAAAAAAGTAATTAACCCCGTAAATCCTAACTTCTATATTTTCACTTTATGATCTATTCTATATTTCGCTTTACGAATTTATTAAAAGTATGATTTCTGTACTGGATGTGAATTGGTCCAAAGGAGCATAGAAGAGTATGCAGGGGGAGAAGGCGTAACTGTGTGTTGGCAAGCGTGCGTGTGGGGAACTGAATGTGATAAAATAGAAATGTAAGACCACGTGTAGACCTATTATCCTTAATATAAGTTTATAGTTAAAAATAAAATATATAGTTAATATTAAAGTCCGTCTACCTAATTATTTAACAGAATTATAATGGATTACTTTGATTTCACCTAATGTTTGTGGGCGCTGAGTGGGCGATCCCCGTGTTAGAAATACGTTTACCTACAGTTTTTTTATATGCTCTTTGCGTAGATTGCAAATATTTGAGTAGCAGTTAATTGAAAAAGCAGGAGGGTTCAACGAAACGTCCCGATGAATTTGCGTTAATTCTTGAAAAGAAGGAAGCGTTCCTTCCTTCCTGCTTCCTTCCTCGACGAGCACAGGATAAAGGCTTTCATCCTTTCAATGCAGGAGCATCCTTTACGTTTCTCTCGCAACGAGTCTCTTTATGCTCGCGTTCTACGGATCTTAGATCCCGGATTTCCTCGCAGACGTGCTGCTCCCTTCGCTAAATTGATTTCGGTGCGGCTTCTTTTTGTCCGCCGACAAATCAGCTTCGAACGACAGAGCTTTCGTAGGAAGCTCGAGTTAGCTGTACTCGACTTCGTTCCTCCGATTCGACACTTTCTCCTGGACGATTAGATTAGTCAGCTACATTTTGTAAAAAGTAAAAATTCGAATTTTCGTTAAGCTTTTAAAAGCGAAAGGCCGTCGAGATAAATCCGGAATTTGTTCGAACGGTCCCATAAATAATATGTAGGTGAGACACATATAAACGAAGCGATCATTGATAAGCTAACTCACTGCATAAACCACGAATCGGTGAAGAAATGGGGAAATGTCAGCCATGAATCGAGAATACGTCCGAAGAACGACAATACTCGAATTGTTTCGTGACGGAAAATCACCGGTGGAAATTATTTTGTGGTTCGGCTGGAAGAAGACGCAAGTTCACAGTTTACAAGAATCGTTCTGATCGCAAGAGAAGCGCGGAACTCGTAATAACCCCGGTTATTACTGGTAGCCCTGGCTGCAATCCCCTTGACATTGCATGCGAGGTGTAGTCGCGGTAAAGGCAAATGCAAAGCGTCGCAACACCAAAAATACCCTAACGCTCGCTATCACAGAGGCGATGACGAAAATTAACTAGGAGGAGGTGAAACGACCCTGCAACGGGTTCAGGTACAAGCTCAAGAAGGTCGTGGTAGTTAATCGAGGCTATACATCGAGTAATTCTATTCTTTATACCACCACTATTTTTGCACAAACTGGCGAAAGAATATATTGACATTTTCCTGGAAGTTGAACCGTTTTTCTTTCTCGAACGAGTTTTCCTGGATTTACCTCGATCACTCTGTATAAGTCATACACTATATCCATGTTCAGACCAATTTAGACTTTGAGTATTTTTATTTGTAGTACTTTTGTTTGCGACTTTTCCTAGATGCTACATTTACGTGGTGAAACTAGAATTATGCTAATCAACCAAGTCGGTAATTTAATTACGTGATTTAATTAGAGCGTAGTTTAATTACGTCATATCTCGGTTACGCTGTCATTGAATTTATAGAATTCAAATCTTTCAATCAATTCAATTGCTCATTATTTTGTCATCATTATAAATGAACAATGTAATTGGAATTCCATGTTATTAAAATAGTTCAAAGCTCTAAGAAAGTAAGATATATCCCTTAATATTGTATTGTATGTTATGCGAAGTAAGTACTTACATGTTTCACTTTTTAAATCTACGTTTAATTTTTTCAATTTTCTGCAACACTGCAATTTCCACGCGTATCTCCGTCTTTTATTACATCACACTTTTCTTTACCATTAATTAATATTTCTTAACTCATAATTCAATGGCACCGTACTTTGTAATTGTATTACACTCACAATTACGAATAAAATGGCAAATTTAATTGAATGAGAATCTTGATTACGAATTACAATATAATTTAAATTAATATAACTTAACTACTTTGTAATTATAATTTTTGAAATAATTCAATTGTAATTGTGCATGTTAACTCTGGATAACATGTCTGCTACGTTAACAAAAATTACACGAATCATTGTTTTTCTCTGCTTTTATTACTTGAATATTAAACATTATCTTTAAAACATTAGAACTAAAAAATTTAAACAATGTTAAATTTTGTATTGATATTATCTTTAAATAACGTTGGACGTAGTGTCAATTGTCACTAATTTCGATACCGTCTCGTGAAATAAATCTATAATTTTCGAAGAATATAATGGATCTGCAAATTCGCGTATCAAAGTTTTTTCAAGCGTATTGATAGCACAACTACGCTTAGATATTTATAAGCGTTCATGGATCGTGAAGATTTTAAATAAAAGCATTTGTTTTTTAATCTTTTATGACATGATAAGTATGATTTTGTTGCAGAAATGGTTTAGAACCCGATAAAGTGAAATCAAAAGATGGAAAGGGAATGGAACCTTTATGTATGGCTCAACATTATCAAATGTTCCGTACTTATCGCCGACCTGGGATCAACATTGATGAACAAATTATACTCGACAGGGCCACGTCGGGTAATAACATAATCATTGCACACCATAATCAGGTATTACTGTGGAGCATCGATTATTAAAACATAGCATTCGTTCTCTAATATTTCACAGTTCTATTTCATTATTCTATATTATCATTATTTGATTCAGGCAAATACAATATATTCTTCGAGCTAATCTAGTTAAATAAATTCTGAATAAAATTTGTTACTTATTAATAATTTAGTATATTTACTCTTTCATTTTAATAGGAATTTTCTTCATATGATTCCTATGGCTATGCGAGGTCGGTCAATCAATATCCCATTATTCGAGATACTGATAAGTGTGCCAGTTTGTACACACATATACAGGGTGTTTCGTCTAAAACAGGACACCTAAATATCTCCTCTAATCACCTCTGAAAATACAATAAATGTTTCCAACGTAATCTAAATGGTCTCAAAAGACGAATCAGATGGAAGAATCATTTTTTATACATTGTAATTTTTTAATCGTTTTTTCAAGGTTGTCATGTTTAATAGCACGACCTTGAAATGACCGTGAACTCTAAAATTTGCTAATTAACGCAGAACTTACTTTCAGCGACATTTCAAATTTCAACTTGTAAATAATCACATTTATTACTGCAATAAATGTTCGAAACGATGTCCTTCCGTTGTGATACATTTCGTGAGGCGAAAAAGTTAAAGTTTATTTCAACGTCGTGCTATTAAACATGGATGAGTGCACAATAATGTTTGCTATAACATACAACATGAAAAAATGTGTGTACATAAGTAAAAAAACACGAGTGACCTTGAAAGAAACGATTAAAAAATTACAATTTATAAAAAACGATTCTTCCACCTGATTCGTCTTTTGAAACCATTTAGATATTACGTTAGAAACATTTTTTGTATTTTCAGAGGTGATTAGAGGAGATATTTAGGTGTCCTGTTTTAGACGAAACACCCTGTATAATGAGAAGTAAAACTGAGCCAATGCAACCATTTTTCCAAGATACCGTTACCTTTGTGCTACTTATATGAAATATATCTTTCTGTAGTATTTTAATGCAAAATCGAGTAAAAATTAAATGAAATCTGGCAACTAAGAAACTAAATGTAACGGAATCAAAATAACAATCATGCGTTAAGCTGAAATAGATTCTGAATTCTAATAAATGCTGTCTCAAATGAATAAATAAATAAATGAATAATGATTGTTTGAGAAAATAGTTTCATTGGTTCAATTCTGCTCCTCACTGTATCTCCTCGATATCGTCGGATATAAGAGAAATATAACCAGAATCCGTGTAATGTTTCGACCCTTCAATTTTTAAAGCTCTGCCGTAACAAAATTTATTCTCTTTTTACGGTTACGCGTGTATGAAACAATATGGGTTTGGTAGTTTTATAGTGTACCAGTCAGAGCTCCCGACAGAGGCCGTATAACAGAGACAGAATTGGTCCAACAAATTCTAAGCATCATGGAAACCAAAGCTGACCCCAGAACTCCGCCTGTCGGTATACTTACCACTGCGAAGAGACCAGCTTGGGCAAAGGCCAGAGAGGAGTTACTTAAGCGTAAGTAGTTCTGTATATTTGTCATCGCAATTATTACTTTAAAGCAGCGCTCCGCAACCGCTGCGCCGCGGCACACTAGTGTGATCTTGGACGTGCATCGATTTTCTCGAGAATAATTACATTTCTTAAACACCACGTTAGTTAGAAATTTCTCCGAGTCAAATATCTCTCTAATTATTTTATTGTATTTTTTATCTAATAGTAACATATACGTATTATTGTAATTTATGTATTTGCAAGCTTTTACTTGTGGTGTGCCGCGGAATTGTCGAAAACGCGTTGGTGTGCCGGGGAAGATAAAAGGTTGCGAAGCACTGTTTTAAAGAAAGCCTTCCTACATTTTTAATTCCTCTACAAGTTTCAAATAAAACAAATTTTGAATCAAAATGTGCTTCATCCTGCTTATAATCAGAAAGATATAACTCGATCCTTGGTATTTCAAGTATTTTAGTATGTCGTTAGCAACATAATTATTTAAAGCGAAGCTATCGAGAACCACGATTATTATTCTGATAAGAAAGAATTGAAGATGTTTGTGAATTTATTTACTTTGATTTGTTTTGCTGATAATCAATAATAAACAAAAACTTATGATACAATATAATACTGATTGTTTCTTTATTACCCAGTAAGAAGTACACTTGCTGTATAATACGCGTGATTTTTGAAAACTGCAATAGAACAACAAGGTAAAATCGTATTTATAAAAGTTAAAAAAGTTTGCAGTGTTGTAGAAATGTAAAAGATGTATTTAAACATTTTTGGAGATATAAAAAATCGGCTGAGCTCTCATCTTCTAAACTATTTTAGAAATAATTTTACACTAATTTACAATATTTTTATATTTCATTTACTTTACGTTAAAAACACGAATATTCAATAATAACCTTTTTCGAGAATGTGTGACTTTATTATTATCGGTAATGTTAATATTACTAATAGCGTCTGCAAAATGTCCATTTTGCAAAAGCTAGTGTTAAAACGAGCACTCGTCGATTTATTATTGTATATGCGAAGGAGACGACGCAAGTTACACGTTTAACAGACAGCTGTAGTAATCTCATTGGAAGTTTTCCCGTTCTCCCTGTCAAGGTACCACCCACCGCCATAATTAACCGCCTGTTCTATATTCACCAGTATTCGCGATATTCTCATTAGCTCCCTAACCCGACCTTCCTCAACGAGATCCTGTGACCTACGTCTACAAATCGAATAAACTGTCCTATAACGAGCTAACGATCATGGAGGATGGTTGGATCGTTTAGTCAGCGAAGTGGCAATTATTAGATTATGTTCCAAAGAACTTTCTCATTTTAAAAGTTATTTAAGTTCATCGACATAAAATTTCGAATTTTGGCGTTTCTTTGCCGCTTTTTAAATTGATGTGTAGGTGCGAGTTCTAGGATTTACGTATCTTCGTCCCAGATAAACATTTATGAACTTTCCACGTACGCGAATACGGTAAAATACGGTAAAAACGGACACGTCCTTTATAAATGTTCATCCAACGTATAGGGTAATTCAGCTAACAATAAGAGCGCCACCTAAATTACCTGTGAACTATGTAGGATATGAAAAAGTGGTCGAAACGAAAGATCTATGGTTTCAAGAATAGCGTGCAATACAATAATTAGTTTCTTTCTATTTTGCTTTTTTATCGAGATGTAAAAGTCATCTTGATTTTCTTCATTGTAAAGGGTAAATTTTGTTCTTGTGGTTGAAGAGAGAATTGAACCCTGCATAAAAAACTATAAGAGTATACCTATAGAGTGAAAAACTAATAGTTACTGAGATTTATATACTTTATAAATTATTTCTAATGCAAGTAGTGCTCGAAATGTTTTCCATTGTAATTAATACATTTGCGTAATCTATCGATAAGCGCAAGAGCGCTTCCTTCTGCACAGTTGACTCGCGTAGCTGTGATTTCAAACCGAATGTCTAACAATCGTCCAAGAAAATGAAATTCTCCTCGAATGAGGTAAGGACGATGTCATCGTTCGTTGCACGGATTCGACATTGGAAAGTGTCTTGTTATTCATTGAAGATTTGTATTTCAATAACTATTAGCTTCTGCTCCTCGTGTCGCTCGATTATTTTCTTCGGGGACATCTCGAAAACGAAGTTAATCACGAGATATCAACGACGCGACGCCTGAAAATTTGAAAAATCGTGTCATTAAAGCATGTAATGCTATAACTCGAGAAACACTCCAAAATCTCCAAAATCGCTCGATCGACTACGCAAGAATATACGAGAATATCTCACAATCGGCAACTATTAGTTTTTCATCCTATATACCTTTATAGTCTTTCATTTAGGATTCAATTCTGTCTTCAAACGTAATATATTATAGCTCGATCTAATTATTACATTGCATGCTTCTCTTGAAACCACGCAACGTTCGTTTCAACCATTCTTTGATACACCAAAGTAGTTTATATCCAATTTACGTGGCACATTTAGGTGGATCACCCTATATTATGGAGAATTATCTTTAAAGAATGACCATTACTTTCGGACATCTATTGCTTGAGCTCCATTTACTTGAATTAAATGGTAGGTGTATGGAACAACTGAACCCTGCCGCGCACCTACTATCTGAATCTTACCACATCACTCCACTTTTATAAACTAATGCCTGAAAGAAAGACGAGATTATGAATAGACTGAGAATTTTATGCAAAATTGAATAAGGAAATTAAAATGAGTAAGAACATCAAAAGAATCTATGACTGTCGTTACATCATTTTGGACACATTAAGATTATTAATAGAAAAAATGAAGTATACATCTTCTATTTCTAGTAATGGATACGAAAAATGTTTATTTTGCATAAAGAACCGTACTTTAGTAATCAACATGCAGACATTTGTAGTGCGAAATAAATGTATTCGAACATTTTTATTATTTATATCCTCTAGCATCATCTTGAATTATAATTTTCAAAGTATTTTTCATATTTTCAGTCCAATTCGAAGTATTCATTTCAAATTACTAAAACTTAAAGAAGTATATATTACTATAAGTACGGACAAATGTTTCATGGAGATCACTTATTTAAACAAAAAGTACAACTGTTTGAGCGAAAAATTTTAGGTACATAGCATAGAAAGCTAGGAGGTCTCGTATTATGTGGAAGACCCAGTTATGCGAACTGCTCGATCTCTCGACGAGATCGTGTAAATAGTGTATCAACTTGCGCCAACTACTATATTTAATAACTGGGACAAAATTTCACGGCATTCGAGAATTTTCGGAGAACATTGTTCCATTGTTTTCATAAACAGTACTAGAGGTTTTACGGTTTGCGTTACTTTAATATTTCCTCCAACCATCAAAATACTACTCGAAGCCTGTGAAATGTCCCTTACCGACAGGAGACAACTACTAATACTAAATTTTGCATCAGCAAGAGCAGCAACTAGTACCAATCCAGTTTTCTCAAAGATCTTTTGCAATCACAATTCAAAATCCTTTGACTCTCAGCCCCAAGCACCCAAACCTATCTATTACACACTGAACCAAATTTTAAAAGAATTAAGTTTTTCTTTCCCCAAAATATACCAAAAAATGCTCCACATCTTTCCCCCTTGGGTCAAAATGAAGTTTGAAATTAATATGAGCTTGGAACAATACCCCAAAGATTTGACAGTACCCACGGTATTTCAATCACTGCATGCCGAGATTCTAAATGGTGACCCATTAGCAATAAATATATACACGGATGGCTCTAAAACAAAAAATGGTACAGGCTGCTCTGTAGTAACCCCGACTGTAACAAATTTTTATCGACTGAATAACATCTGCTCAGTTTTCGGTAGCGAGATCTTAGCCTTACTCAAAGCACTAGAAGTAATTAAAAAGTCCACTGGGAATAGATTCACAATTTTCACAGACTCAAAGAGTGCTACTATGGCCATTGAAGATTCAGAAACAACCGATGAATGTATTCAAGAAATACAAGAAAGTTATAATTCGGCGGTTGAAACCGGCAAATCCATTACTTTTTGCTGGGTTCCATCGCATATGGGTATACAGGGTAATGAAAACGCTGATAGAGCAGCCAAATTAGCAGCCTGCAACACAAAAATCAAACAAATCACTCATTATACCAGACTAAATGATCTTAAAAATCACCTAAATGAAATTTTTAGGAAACAGGTTTTTGACAAAATTAAAAGGAATTACATACAAAAATATCAAAATGAAGGAGCGGATCTTGAGTGGCAAAAATTTCCAAGTCCAGTTGATCGTCAAATTCAAACCTCAATTTCTAGAATCAGAATTGGGCACTCGGAAATAACCCATTCATTTTTGTTAAACAAGAAAGAAAACACGATCTGCGATATATGTAAAGTACCAGTTAACATAAATCATTTAATAATAGAATGCAAAAAATATGAGAATGAAAGGAAAAACGCTAAGTTGCCTGGATCCTTACCCATTCTGTTAAGTTCTAAGGAATATATCGCCGGTCTTGCCCAATATATCAAGGATACAAATATCTATAAAATATTGTAAGAAAATGTACCGTGTTGCTAATGACCTTTGATGTTGAAGCAACATTAAATAAATAAATAAATAAATAAATAGTACTAGAGGTTTTACGGTTTGCGTTACTTTAATATTTCCTTCGTTGTTTATATGTATACTTTTACTGTATCGCATTGTGCGTGTTATTGCATTCGGTAGTTTTAAAAACAAAAATTATGTTTTTATTAAATTCAATGTACGATACATTGAAATTTATTGTGAAATTTTGTACATTTGAAACAGTGTTCGTGAGAAATATTCCATGTTTTACATATATTTTATTATTAATATAATATTCATTACATTGACACAGATCCATTTTGATTATACTTCTAAATTCGTGAATTATTTGACTTAAATATACATTATGAATTTTTTAGTAATTCCGTCACTTATTTTTATAGCTAAATGAAATTAAAGTTTAAGAGTATTTCTTTACTGTGTAGATACTTGGACACCTTCTTGCATTTCATAAAAAGACCACATGTTTTCAAACTATAAACGGTAACATCATTGTTTGAATATTACGAACAAAGGACACTGCATACTCTCGAGTATTAATGAAAACCTATTTTCATTGATTTAATAATTCATGAAAAATATAAATTATTTCGAGTCAGGATTATTTTTTCAAATTACATAGTTTATACAATCTGGTATATTTGAATTTTCTTAACAAATCAAAATATTACGAGACAACGTATGACACTAGATCAATAATATATAATATAAAAATGTAATCGAACAATATGAAGACTAACATAAGTATATTATTCACAGTAAATAAGTAACCAGTGCCCAAAAATTTGAAATCACTTATTCGAGACTTGATTTTATTTTAAATTAAAAACATTTTTCATAATATCGGATGTTGTGCAAAGAAAACTGTCGTGAATAAACAAATATTGAAATTGTTAATCACCTTTTCCAAATAATCACTGTTTAAAGCACTAACTACACCAACTACATGCCATTTAAACTATCACTGTTAAAACAGTTAACATTTACCATTTTTTAAATGTCATTCTTTTAGGAGCGTAATATTATATTAAAAAATTTAGTAATCTAAAGTACTCTATTATATTCCAGTAAACAAATCTGTTTCCGAGGATCGTTATGGTATAGTCATCGGTTAATGATAAATAAAACTCCAAAGATAACATAAAATTACATGAAATATTTAAAAAGCTGCTTGCAACTTGAACCATCTCTCTCTCGCTGTTCTTTTTTAACTGAAAATACAAGTGATTCGTAACTTGTGAGCAATAGTTTAAAAAATGACTAAGAAGTAAGAATAACTTGCAGACGAACGAAATCGACACAACCTGGAGTTATTGGAATGTTGCCTCTGCGTGGTGTGCATCGACGACGATATTCTGCCTACCACGTTCAACAACGCTTTGAAAAAAGAGGATCGATGGATCGGAGATAGAGATTATGCAAACGTGCTTCATCATGCTCTCCATGGTGGAGGTTCTAGACATTTGGGAGCAAATCGCTGGTTCGATAAAACTGTTCACGCTATACTTGGCAAAGTAAGTACACACTTGTATTTACTTATTGTTAGTGTACACCTCCTTAACCCTCGGAAGGACGCTTTTTACAATTTTATAACAACCATGGCTAGTTCATTTATATTCTTACACATCAGTTTTTATTATATAGTTTTGAACCAACTGCATTGAGATCAGCGATGATCATCTTATCGGACTTAACGCAAATAGATAACGATTTGAATAGACTACTAAAACAATTAGAATATCGGCTAACAGGATAATCATTTCATTTAGCTTGTTGCGCATATACTGTAGTTCACTGAACGTTAAAACCAAAACCATATCCGTCAATGTCTGAAATATTAAAATAATATCTAATGTTATTATATCTTTAAGAACGCTGACGACCGTTGCACGTTGAAAAATATATTTCCTTTTCTTCATATCCTTAATCGTTATTTACTATAACGCCTAACAAATTAGCCTTTTGTTGAAAAATTAATAATCATGGATAACAAATAATTGTGAACAATAATATATTGTCGTCTTTATATGATACGTACCTAATGCACATAATTCCATAGTAATCGAAGGTTGATCTGAATGGCATTTTGCGATTGTTAAAGACGAATGTTATACAGACATAACGAAAATTGTTCTGAAATATTCCTTATTACTTCTTTCTGTAATTTATTTAAACATTCTTGTTTTGGAAATTTTTAGTATTTAACCCTCGGTGCGATTCAATCTACCAGATTAAAAAATGAAATCGCTTTAATTTAAATAAATGATAAAACAATGCAATCCGTGCACTTGTATATTCTGAAATTATAATAAAAAATTATTCACTATAGAAAAAGGCACATTTTATGTTATTTTAGATTATTGCGCAAAAGACAAATTTTTGTGCGACGAATCGTTATCATTTGCGCGCGACAGAGGGTTAATAATCTTACTGCATTCTATCTACTACAATCGATATACTAATCAACACTATGAATCTAACGTCTATCACCCGTCTTTAAAATGATTTGTAAAATTGATACATACTACACGCAATTTCTATCGATTTATCGAAGGATGGAATGTGGGGACTGAATTACGAGCATTCGGCTGGTGAAGCGGGAGCGATTTTTAAGGCGTTCGAAGAGTTGACAGAGAAAGTGGATGCAATGCCTCCGCCAGATGAAAATACTGTGCCATCTCATTTGCCCGCACCTGAAAAACTCGAATGGCACTTATCCGAACAAAGCCTTAATCACATTAGAGACGCTATGACGACATTCGACTCGTAAGTAGCGTTGATTTACTATTGCGTTTCTGTCTACAAGATGTTTAAGAATCACTGTTTAACCCCTTACCACATAATGTCCAGTCAGACTCATGATCGGTGATGCGCACAAAGCATTTCAACAAATTTTCGATTGACAAAGACATTATCAACTTGTAATTTATTTTTCTTTTCGAATGCGAAATGTATTTGTAGATATTGTATCCCATTATTATGTCATTACAAACTACTTCTGTTAAATACACGAACCAGTTGACGAAATACTCCTGTAATTTGTATTCAAGAGCTCATCGAATATCGAACACTGCAGCAATGTTTCACCCAAAATGCAAGCTACGATGGTTGAGGACACATCGTGCTAAATTTGAGGAAATAATTGACTTTTTATTCGGCTGTGATAATGTAATTGCAAGTATTTATATCTTATATATTCCACCTTTATCGGATTAAAAATATCAAATATTATTGTATTCGATATTCGATGAGCCCTTAACCTTTTCACTACCGTGGACGAGATATATCGTTTCCACGACGTCTACGAAACGATGCTATAGACGAGATATCTCGTCGCGTACGATATGCTGTCTTACGTACGATGACATGGACGAGATATCTCGTCACCATGATTTCGTCGTACAATGCTGTGAACGAGATATCTTGTGTATCTTTATTATTAAGACGAAGTGTTTTATTTGAAAAGACACGAGTAATCGATTTTTAAAACGTGTCATCATTATTGGAAGGTGCTTGAAGATTGATAAAGGTAAAATACTCTATATTTTACATAATGAGAGTTTTTATTTTTCATTTTGTATGGAATGCATGGAAGCATGGTGAAATACATAATGCGACGGAACAATTTTTACAAAAATGTCTTGTTTCCTTCCTTCGGCTTTTTTGCAAACTACGCATCGTCTCGTTGGATGAATTTTTTTCTGTTGGTTTTATCTTACCTACATGGAAAACAATAACGACTAAAACAGAACGGCGTTCTTATATTGGATTTTCCACCTCGACTACAAGTATCCCTCTTGCAATAGTTCTCCACTAAACTCAAAATAATTTCTTCTCTTATTTCAAGATAAGTTTTTTTATTTCCGTGTAAACAGTTCTAAATTACCGTACTGTTAAAAATAGTAATGTCCACTAAATGCGAGAAATATTTTTTGTACCATTTCAATAATGTTATTCAACCATTTCAACATAATCAAATATCCTAGAACATACTTGAATATAACAGAATATAGCAGAATATACTGTAATCTATAAGAATATACTAGAATATAATAGAACATTTTCATGCTTTCAAGCATGTTCGGGAACCCGGGACGAGAATTTTGTTGAGTGGACTGTATGGGAATGGGATCGGGTACGAACACAGGAGGGAGTTCGGTATTTCAAAGGAGTGAAATGCGTGAGGGAAGGAACGGGAGATAACGGTCGGGAGAGCGAAGGAAAAGCAGAAAGATTCACTTCGCACGTGTGTAACGAAATATATAAAGTTTATTTTACGCACTCGCGGAAACGACAATAATGTGGACAATCACGGTGGCTTGACGCGATCGAGATGAGCGTGAAGTCGGATGCCGAAAAGCAGAAACGAAATGATTGAATCTAAAGATGGGCGCGAGTGTGTGTGTCAACGAGTATCGAGCACGATACAGAGCACGAGACAGAGCTGGACAAAGACGGCTATGGTAATAACGCGATCACCGATGATTCCCATCGATCACGTGATCGCATATCGGCTGCGCGCGATTCCGAGAAACGCCGAAAACAAAAGGCGTCGCGCACAGGTGATTCGCAGGATCGGGAAGACATGGTATACGGGGCACGGGGCGCTCCCCAGAGCCGTAGCGCGTGATCTCCAACAGACTTAAAATTACCTTATATCTACGCTTAATCCTAAACAAAGCATTCCATGCAAAGTAAAAAATAAAAACTCGAATTGTGTCAAATAAGGAATATTTTATATTTATCGTCTTTAAGCGCCTTCTACCAACGATTCTGTCAAATTTTCAAATGAAACACGCCATCTCTATAATAAAGATACACGAGATATCTTGTCCATAGCATTGTACGATGAAATCATGGTGACAGCGTCGTTTCCTAGACATCGTGGAAACGAGATATCTCGTCCATTGTAGTAAAAGGTTTAAATACAAATTACAGAAGTGTTTCTCATTTCATAACATGATTAAGTACAAAATGCTATTCTTGCTGAAGCAGGGTTCAAGGGCAAAAAAATTTTTCAGCTCTTATTATCATCCTGTGCCTAAACCTTGGTTTACACACCTGAGGCTCCCTAGAGAATTCATTTGTTGGATCAATAGACTTAGATCTGGACACTTTCAACTAGGGGCTTCCCTTTTTAAGATTAGACTTGCTGCTAACACGGGTTGTCCATGTGGTTGTGTAGTACAGGATCCTAATCATGTGCTATGGCAATGTCCGTTCTATGGCAATAATAGAGACACTTTGATTCGCAAACTTTGCAGCAAAGGTTTCTTTCCACCCTATACAATAGATTCCTTTTTGTGCGGACCCTTTCTTTGTCCTCTATTTTTCATACAATCGTTTCTTAAGTCTCATTGTTTATATCTTTAGTGTTAATAATGTATTCGAAAATGTTAATTATATTGTCTCGATCCTAGTTTATAAGCTACCTAAGTAATGTAATGTTAGCATGCACAGCCATGTGCATGCTGCTAATAATCCCATGTGGGGTTTTATAGCTTAATAAAAAAAAACGTACAAAATGCCATGACATCCGTCAACTGATTTATGTACTCGATAGAAGTATTCGGTATTTGACATTTATTCCAATTACAGATAGAATCTAGTAAATATTAGCACCATTCGCTTCTTTTAAGTCGAAAAAAATCTGTTCTCTATCTATCTCTCTTATTTTAGTGCCGATCGACAAATTGAACTTCAGCGAAAACTTTCGAGTCTTTATAGTACCGAAGAGGAATCCGTAAATTAGAATAATCCATAATTTGATTCTAATATTAGAATAAGATGTCGATTACGATTCTCGTATTAGAATAAGATATCGATTCCGATTCTAATATTAGGATACATTATAGTAAGATAGGATTCTACTATTATTATAAATCTATAAATTGGAATATTGCAATCATTTTTGTCAAGTACAGCCAACAACAATATTCGTTTTCCGTCACCGAAAGGGTTACAGTAAATGTAGGCATGCAATCATTTTCTGTTTTCTTCTATGAAACTATTAAAGGAAAACAAGGTTTAATCATTGTAACTGCGAAGAAAATCATACGACAAGGGATTCAAATCGAACCTATAGATAAAATAAAAATGAATATATCCTTAATGTGCGTAGGTTTTTAAATTAATCATTTTCAAATCATAGTAAAAATCGCACAAAATATCCAAAGTATTAAAGAAATTGATATTGTTTAATAAAATTGTTATTTTTATTAGTATGAAATGAAATTGTTTATTCCAATTTCCTGCGAATTTGTACAAATAATATTATCACGTTGAAGAATATACGCGTTAACGAAATAAAACTTTTACTAAAAGATGCAATTATATAACTATATTGTACAAGCATATTTATACGGGTCAAAATGCATAGTATACCCGTCACGCGATTGATCGTTAAATCATCCGCCGTCCGTGGATTAATCATTGCACGAACGTGGTACTCTTCCGGTTTTGTCTAGTCTTCTAATCGCTATTAATATTCTGGTCCCAACCAATTACACTTAATTGTCTAATTTAAATTGCAATAATGATCTAGCAAATCTGTTGCGCAAACTTTTCATCGTTTCCTGTTGTTAATATCCTACGAGCGGCCAATAAAGTAATTTATAATCTAAAAGCCTAAAATAGCTCTAATACTTTTTCTTTGTTTTCACCGCGTAGCTTGGTGGAAGACTTGGATCTATGTGTTTTCTGGTTCGAAGACTACTCGAAAGAGTTTGTAAAATCTTGCAGGATCAGTCCGGATGTTTACATACAATTAGCCCTGCAACTTACATATTTCAAGTAAGTGCTTATAATAAATAGTTTTGAAAAAATTAGTGGATAAATGATTCTACAGTATACAGTGGGTGATCAACTAACTGCGCAACTAACAAATTTAAATGCATTCAAATAATCAATTTTCAAACGAAAGTCTAGCGGCACTAAATTTTTACTATTTTTATAAAATATTCTATAAAGTATTTCTATAAATAGTAAATAGATTTCTCGCGCTATGGTTCTGATAATTTAAATAATAAATCTTACGGTATATTTTCTTTGACTTCCAAAGTTAAACGTAAATACGACTTTCATATCTGATTGAAACATTATAATCTTTTCCTCTTTAGTTATTCTATGTCTCATTTTATAAAAATGTTAAAACGGGAAATAAAATTACTACGTATCATTAATAGACTTCAAGCTTCATGCATGTACAAATTTGGTGAATTAAACGCAAAGTTAAGATGAAAGAGGATTAGTTTATCTTCTGGGGATTAAAAAATCTAAATGAAACAGCATATATACCAGTTACATTACGAGCTCTGTACGGTTAGTGTAAAAATGATGAAAAGAAGAAAGAACTTTGGTTTCTATCTCTTACGATTAATGCAGAAAATGTTTATGTTGCATAAAAACTCGTAATTTAATCATCGGTGAACCAACTAGTTCATTTTGTGTAGATTACATGGAAAATTGGTAGCGACATACGAAAGCGCAGGCATTAGAAGATTTGCTCTAGGAAGAGTGGACTGCATCAGGGCTGCCAGTCCGGAAGCACTAGCATGGGCAACCGCAATGTGCCAAGGGGATCCAGAAACTCAAGAGCAGAGCAACACCCCCGACAAAGGCACCAAAAGAGTTCAGTTCACCATTTACAGTGTAACTGCAACTTGGCTGTATTTCGTAGAAACCGTTTCTAGTTAGAGTTTGCGTAGCTAATAAACATAACCCAGCAAAAGTACACGAAACAACATGTCCAAAAGAGGATGTTGAAAGAGGCCAAATTTTGGCTCGGACATTTAAAACATTGATGAAGCGTTATTCTTTAGGTACTAATTTCTATAACTTGGATAAAGGGTAAGTTGGAACAGTAAAATAAGAAAAAAAAGTTCGTATGAACATATACCCGATACAACCATGTTTTCAGGTTACGGCTTCTCTGTGTTGAGAAACGAAATAAATATTACGTTTTGGGGAGGAAGCTCGGATAACCTTGACCTTGACATATATTGTCAAGTCAATTTCCCCCCTTACGCGATCATCTTGAAATGTTTTAAGCTCGTTGCAACGTTCACCAATTTTGATGAAATCTTCGAATCGTATGTAATTCACACGGATCTACAAACTGTATTTTTGAAATTTTCATTACAGACTGCGATAGAAAAGTTGTAAACACAATATTTACTATTTTTTCACAATTCCTGTCAATTATAATTTTTTTGAAATTTTCTTTATACATCATTTGGTAAACTAATTCTTCTAAATTCTTGAAAAAAACTCATGTGGTTCACTCGTTAAAAAGTTATGTAATTTTCAAGGGTGTACAGACTTTTTTCGGTAAGCGTACCCAGACCAATATACATATTTTTAATTGAGTTATAACTACTATAAGCTGTAAAGGTCGTACAGCATTAAGATCGTACATATGTACAAAAATCATGCAAAATGTGAACCTTACAGGGCCGACCCTATCTGCCCCCTCCCGTCTCCAACCCTAACCAATTCCATTTCCAGGATCACATAATTTAGCAGCGATATATTTTTGTTCATAACCTTTTAATAAAAAACAAGCGACGGTTAAACCCATTTGTAGATCACTCATGCGGGTGCCCTTGACAACATATGCCAAGGATGATGGCATCGCCTCCCACCATTAACGTAATATTGACCGAAAACGAGAACTATCCAACTCCAACTGTGAACTATAACATTTTCAAGATGCAACGCACTATTAAAAATAAAGAATAATATTTCTTTACTGAACGTAGCTTTCATACTAATTGCTCCAATACTTCATAATATTTACGTGACGCTCAAACGATGCATGGAACCGTTACACTAACGTCCAATTCTATCGTATCTACGCGAAAGATTGTTGCAACCTAAAATAACTAGACCTTTTTCGTTATTTTAATGTCCTTTTTGTTCAATCTTTGGCCCACCTCCTCTCACAGCACCACCCCCCCCCTCCCCCTGTTGCGTTACAAAGACATTACAACCGGGAGATGGGGAGATGGTCGACACCGTTGTACCAAAACCCAGTGCACGGTAGGCGCCGCCGCGTCACTGTGTTTCCTAACACTTCAAGTTTAAATTACTTATGCCCCGAAACTAGGTCAGGTTTTTTATTTCCCCTTTGTTCTTTTTTCTATTTATTCAGTTTCCTTCTATTTTCGAAAATCCTTCTTATTTTATTGTCCTGAATTATCTTGATATCTAACTTAAAGTGCAAGTTATCTTTTATTCCTTTCCACGAATATTGATTATATTTTTATCAGTTTGTCTTCACGTATAATATAATAGAGTTTGAATTTTTACATTTCGTGCATTTTTTAAGAACCGATAACTACTTGAAATTAACGATTTCCAATTTTTCGCTCGATGCGCTTTCTACTTCATCTACCTTTTTACCAACATTCCCCTCATTTTGTCAACAAATAACGTTGGGCTTACACACCAATTTCTAAGAAACGCTTTGTAAATATTTTAGGTATCCGAGCTACGCAAAACTTGGTCACTTTCAACATCTTCCTTTCTAATCACGAAGAAATTAATTTTCTTTACTTGAACTTTACGCCGAGTCTAAAAACAATAACAAATAACAATTCAACAAGACATTTATGTATCATTATACGCATAACACTCTCTCGTTTCTGCCGGCATATACTATATGTATATGTATACTCATGTGGTACATGGTACATGTATCTCTGTAAAATCACTGTAAAAGCTACATGGAGAACATACGGTTACATAGAAATTTCCCATTCTCGAGAAATTGTCGATATTTGAACTGTAATAATTTCGTTAAAACAAGAATAGTATAATAATATAACGGTACTTATTTTAAACCTAGGAATCTCTATCTTTGCCATCCATCGTTCATTTTTATCTAACAATAAGACATTTTTATTTGACGCAGCGACTGGGAAACTGAAGATGCTTTTTTCGTCCAAAATGTTATGGGTTGAAACGTCTGTAAAAACGTTGAAAATTTTTTCTCGTAGCTGAAACTACCGTAGATTTAAATATTCAAGCTTCCCCTTTACAGCGGATGCTGAAAAATTGATCTACACATTTTTTTAGTCGATTTGTTGAGTATTGGTTGAAAGGTGTACTGGCATCTTTGCAGTAATATATACGAGGTACACCGTAAAGGTCTTACACGGCCAAACTTGTTCCTCATTTATGTTCCGTAAAGACGATAAAAACAAAATAAGTAGTCGTCAAGTAGCAGTAGTAGTCAAAATAAGTAGAATAAGTTTTAATCAGTCGTTGTAAAGGCTATATCATGCACAAATGTCCTAGAAAAAAAATTAACGATGGTATGCAAAAATAGAGGCTTCGAGCTTTAAAACGAGTCTAAATTTATTATTGTACTTTTTTTTAACGGGATTAAAAAGGGCGGGAATTACCATATTGTGGCTTAAAGTAAAATTCTTGTGTGCGCGGTAGTTCTAAAAAGGCAAACCGGCAAACTAAATGCGGATCCTGAAAAGGGCCAAAAGAAATTCATGTCTAAGGAAAGAAAGGAAATGATAAACGAAAGAAAAACTCTCGAAAAAAGGCAATCAATTACGGCAGGCCGTGTACGTTCTCCCTGTTCAAGTGTTTGCGCAATACTCGAGTGGCCTCGGGCAACCTTCATGGGGTTTTCCGTTTGCTTTCTTTCCGTAGGCCACCCTCGTTTGGAAAGTACCGCAACGAGCTCGGCTGTTGTTTCTCGTTTATCACGATGTTATTTCAGTCGGTTCGTTCTCTGCAATTACGTCGATGTTCATCGAAAATGCACGATAATGAAATTGACTCCCTTCGTGTGTGTAGTTTTCTACCCTAACGAGCTTGCACACCGCCCCCATGACTAGATCGTTCGATCACTGCTACAGAAAAATTGGGAAACGCATTAAAATTAACTAGTGCGGGAGATAGTCGCGATGATATGAACGTTTATGGTCGAATAAAGTTATTTTCGAGAATAAACTGTAAAAAGGAGTTGGTCAAATTACCGGCAACAAATGTTAATAGGATATGGTTATAGATCTTTTGAAGAGTACAACACGTAGAAACGATATTACTTTCCTGCCAAGTCTAACCTCTCAATTGGGTCACTCTTCAAATATGAACACTCGTGAAGACGCAACGAAGAATAAGTCAAACTGAGATCACAATAATTTTACTATAACCGACAAAAATACAATATAGTTTATATTAATATAAATACTATGACAGAATTATGTGAAAAGTTATTCCTTAACACTAAGTTTACGGAGCACTAAAATTGATTATTTTACATTGCTTTATAAAAATAATAAAATTGTATTTACTTAGATCTTCAGCGATTTTTATTGTAATATGTACACAAAAAAATAAATCTATTTAATAATTCCTCACGAATGCCTCCTTACACTCTTAATAATCGTAAATTACAAATTTTTGAATCCGCCATTTTGACGGGCTCCGTAAATCTAGTGTTAAGTGAACTCTCCGACACCGGAGCCTGGGTCTATATGATCCAGAATATCAAAATCGACATTTAATTACTCATTTCTTGGCGATTAAATTGAATAGGCAACTCTGTTCTATTAGTAGAAAAAAGTAAAATTAACATGTCTACAAAAAATACCTCCAAAACTATGAATCCAAAAATTGATAACTAAAGCCGTGAGTAGACATAAACATCATCAATTATAATATATTCGTAAAAAGAAAAATATATATGCAATAGATTTGTTAAGGGAGAAACGACAAGTTTCTGAAAGACGATATCGAACTGTAACGAAACGAAGTGACGAATTAACTCGTCATTCCCAATTAAGAGGTTAAGCACTGCTAGCTACTGCGAACAGAATTTTGTCGCATAGATTAACTGTTCTTCCCTAAGATAATTATTTTCCTAGAGAACCATCATCCAACGAAAACAATATCGAAATACTCTAACAGTATCTACAAGTATTAGGAACGTCAATATTTGAAAGTTTTCACGAATTTTGTATAACCTTCTGACCACAACCCAAATAAACAAATATATATTTCATTGTATGTAAAAAGTATAGAGACATATCCTGTTAAAATGTGTTTCGCCGCGAACGTCCAAAATCTATCAATTTTTATCATCCTCCTTTATTTATGCCATATGCGTATCTTGGAATGATTGATAAAAAGACGTAATAATCGTTTTGCCTTGCATCAGATAAAATCTTCTTTCTACACTTACAATTCGTGTAACAGAATGATCTGGATTGATGTATCGTTTGCATCTTTCTACGTGTATTGCGAAATTCATGGTCATTATTTGCTAACATTTCGTTTGAATCGTAATTGAAACGATTCCGTTTCGTTCGATTTGCAGCACGAGAGAATGAAGGAGTTATTCGATTTGGCAGTGCAGAGGCAGACTAAGGAAATGAATGACAACATAAATGGACAAGGAATTGACAACCATTTAATGGGGCTGCATTACGCCGCGAAAGAAGCTGGAGAACCGGTCCCTGGTATCTTCACCGATGAGGCTTACGGAATCGTCAACCATTTTGCTCTTTCAACGTCGCAGGTTGGTAATCGTGATTAATCATATATCAGCGTTTGAAAGTTTTACACAGCCTTAAACATTATAGAAATATACTTTTGTTCAAACGATGATTAGATCAAATTTTATTATAATTTGTATCTTTTACGTTTTATTATTGTAATTACTGTTCTCCTTCGATACATGGTGTTTTTGAAATTATGATATAGTGTAACAAGTAGTGATTCTACGTGCAAAAGCAAGTCGAAGAAAGGAATACTATTTTTCTGCTTGACTCCGCGTTTTCGAGAAAATCGAGTTTATTCAAAATATTATAAAACGGCAACAAAAAATCGTATGTTAAATTTTATACTGCCATTATAAACAAAAGACTTTAGTTACAAAATCTATAGCAACTTATTGAGTCATTTGATATGTCACAAGTAAACGTGTGCCAATTTTTTCAATTTGATGAAAGATAATCGGTATACTAAGGAAATATTTCTTCAATTTTTTCTTTATTAATCCAAATTTTAAATTATACATAGCCTTTGCTATGTAGTCAACGTACAACACATCCGTTTCTATTTCAAATTAAATAAGGCTACGCAATAGAATTATTAACTGATTGATTTATTTCACGTAACACGCGCTAACGAATACGCGCAATTTAAATATTGCGTAATAATATTTAAATATTGTTTAAACTGAATTTCCATTTCAAAAACAGATGTTAAATAGAAGTGAAATGCGAAGAAGGTACTTTAAGCGATCTCCATTTTGAAGATCAAAGCTGGTAACATGGGTAATGATTTACGGATTGAGTTTAGAGGAGAGTAGAACTATTATTAGTGTTCAATTAACCGATAAACAAACTAAGCATGTGCTTAGGGCATCGGAAGAAGGGCGGCACCATAGAAATTTTCTGAATTTTACATCTTTTCATAGTAATAATATTGCTAAGTGTTTATGTGCATGCGTTTGCGTGCGAATGAAAAGAACAAAAGAATACTGCAAAGATGAAAACCAATAATGAGCCAGCAAAACTCGAACTTCTGTTAGAAACACTTCTTAGTCCCATTATCGAAAATGCCTCAGGAATTTGTACAGATCCATCCTACATTGTGTTCAAGCGATCCTGTACAAGGGGGCTTCAAAATCTTTTAAATTCTTAGGGCCTCTAAAGGTCTTAATCCGGTACTGACTATTACGGTCTAACCATTCGAGTCTCGGAACGACTGCGTGAAGTAAGAGGCAGCGAAAAAGTTGTGGAAGTACTTTTAAATTACTCCGTTTCAATAGGTGTGAAATCTTTAAAGCAGAAATATTATAATTTAAATGCTTAAATTATGGAAAGATGTTCTTTTCTTTCATTCCATTTATTGGAATGAAATTTCATCTCGAAAATAATCATTTTTTATGTATATCTTACATCATTTTTAAGTTCTACTTTTTCTTTTCCCAACGCATATTAAATTTTTTAATTTGAATAAAAGTTTCTTGTTTCGAGTCAGGAACGAATGCAAAAAAATCCGCTAACTCAAAGCAGCGTAAGAGTAAGAACTGCGCAAAGATGAATGTCGTTTAAGAAATTACCATTTTGACGAGTTTTTAACAGTCATAATGAGGTCAACCAAAAAAACATTAATTGATATAATAATAATTAATCTGAAACGAACGAAACTTCTAACCAAGTGAAAAAATGTAAGATTTGTTTGAAAGACGAAAAGTTATTCTTCAAATTTATAGGCGTTCCAAGTGATTCTATTTACAAAAATACGTGAAAAACGAACAACATTTTAACAAAATGAGTTTGGAAGTTTGGATTTATGTATTCTATCATTCGCAAGAAGTAGAATTGGTTAGCCATAATCAGACGCGTCAGCCGATTCCTACTTAACAGCACGCATAACGTCTACCGTCTTTTTTCTTACTTATTTTGGCAAATAAAATGCTTGTAGTACTCGCTCTGAGACACCCTGTATATCGAGACATTGCTGTACAAGGGCAATCGAGATAAACCCGTAGGTAAGGAAACCACGAACAAAGCAATTGTTGATAAGCTAACTCACTATACAGTCGTGGACAAAATTAAGTGGACAGGTCTAATGATCAACAAAAAATCAACGCAATTTAAAATATAATTTTAATAAACTAGAATTGTACGGTACATTTAAGTTAACAAAGTGTACTTTAATGAAATAAACAACAATATCAATAATAAAAGTTAATATAATAGAATATATTATCATTGATCAAAATTGTATACAATTTTTGGTGGTCAAAATTAAGTGGACACTTTATAAATATTTAGAAAATAAGCAATTAGTATTTGGTATTGTAACCTCTTGCTTTAATTACCGCTTCTAATCGTCGTGGGATGATTTCCACAAGTTTTTGGAGGTAACTTCGATCAATTTGTTGAAATTTTATTTGCAATTCGTTTAAAAATACTGTTTTATTATGACGTCTTCCTAATGGTATTTCCGAATCTAATAAGCTCCATAAATTTTCTATAGGATTAAGATCTGCACTTTGTGGAGGCCAATAGAGAACATCTATCCTACAATCTTATAAAAATTTTTTCGTTTTCTTCGCCGTATGCTTATGATCATTATCCCGTTGTAGCATCCATTCCTCATCGAAATCCATTTTTAGGGTTGACTATTTCATATTTTCATTTAAAATTTCAACAAACATATCTGCATTCACGATGCCATGGATGGGTGTTAAATTTCCAACCCATACCAAGAAAAACATCCCCATACCATTATGGATCCCCCTCTACGTTTGATGGTAGGCAACGCATACTACTTCTTGAGAGCTTCATTCGGTTTTCTCCATACGCGTGTTCTCTTCTTTTTAATTTAATGACTCAAATTTGCTCTCGTCACTCGATATAATTTTTTTCCAAAATAATAATGGCTCATTCACATATTTTTTTGCGAAAGCTAAACGTCTCTTTTTATGAAGTTTACTAATGTGTGGCTTGCGTCTAGTTAAACAACTCTTCGGATTAACTTCTTTTAATCTTTGTCTCGCAGTTCTTGAAGAAATATTTAATTGTACGGTTTCAACAATATTTCGTGATGTTATCGATGGAATACGTTGAGTTTCTCTTACAATTTGTCTATCATCGTATGAATTTGTGCTACGTTCTCGTCCTCGACCGATTAAATTTTCAACAGTATCGTACTGTAAATACTTGTGATAAATTGTATGCACTCTACTCATAGAAACTTTATATTTTTCAGCCATTTTACGATAACTCAGTTTATTTTTGCACTCTGAAACAATTAACTTTCGCAGGTGCAAGGGGAAATTCTTCTCGTCTCTTAGACATGCTCGATTTATATTTCTAATCTTGTTTAAACAAAAGTTCAATGTCTACCGAGGACGAATGACACCGCACAATGCGAGAGTCAAACGTTTGTTTACATTTTTTCCGTCCCAACACAGAATGTCCTCTGCGTCCACTTAATTTTGTCCACGGTCTCAAAGACACCCATACAAACAAATGTGCATAAAAATTAACAGAAACATTATAGTTATGTTTTTACATACTAAATAAATTCTTTCGTTGTGTATAAACATTTTTCATGTTAAACATCTGCAATAAATTTATAACACGATAAATGAAAATAGAGATTATTCAGAATTTATGTTCTGTCCACTTAATTTTGTCCACGACTGTATAAGACACCAATCAATAAACAGGTGGAAAAATGTCAGTCATGAACCGAGAATACGACTTAAGAGTGACAATAATCGAATCTATTATCACTGGTCTCTCGACTTGTGGCCTCCCTATAGCACCGACTGCAATCCCTTTGACTGTTACATGTGGGGCGTTGTCGAGACAAAGATACAGTCGCTCACAGTGAAAATCGTACAGTATGTATCGTAGTAACTACGTCACTAGGTTTAGTAACAGGATAAGGATTTTGAGAAAGATTGAACTTCTGGTTTAATATATTTCCATAACTTGTACAGAAACTAAAGAAATAGAAATTACTTTTTATTATTGTGGTATAATGTTTGTTTATTTAAAATATAAAATGGAAGGTATTGAATAGATAATATTAACGTCGGAAACAACTAGGTGATACAAGTCTCGATCAACGCACACGTCCTACACTCGCCGTAGTCAACGGAAAACTCTCTCTTCCCTTCAAGAATGTCCTTTTTAAGTCCTCGTTCACACCCACAGTTGCACTCATCCCTTAATCCTATCTGTGTCTCAGAAAATCCCAGCCTACCCTTGGGCCTGGTTTTCGTCAGGGACACTTTCTCTCTTATGGCCCTCTTCCTTTGAGTCTGGCTTTCGTCAGGGCCTCGATGTTTTATGGCCCTCTTCCTGCCATCGAAGACCCAACGACATTCTGGCTAAATTTATGCTACTACATTATGAAAATGTAACAGAATCAAAAATGTGGCCGAAATTAACCTTACATTCAAAATCGTATAATAAATGATGGATATTTTTAAAATTGAAGAAAGTCGACTGTTCTCTACGATTTTGGGGCAAGTGCTGAGCGGTCTAACACAGTCCTCTTACCAAAAGACACCCCCGCCTTCCCCACTCCGTGGCCAGATCCTTCGAGAACATAGTCCCAATCTTTGTGCAACGCACAACGCTCTCTCTCCCTCTCGAAAACTTGAATTTCGTGTACTAAAACTTACACGTCCATCATTTTCTCGTCAAAATGTGTAGCATCTCATACAGAAAACTTGAAAATTTTTAGTCCTCTAAAGTATAGTTCAGCCTTATTAACATACTCTTTTGACACCTTTATTTAAGAGCTATTGTACAAGTTTGAAGTGATCACCTAAACAAGTCCAGTGACTTGGTGAAACCCCGTTGGTTTCGTTTGAGATTTCAAATGTTCTGATGAGAACCCCGACGGTCTCGTGTTAGAACTTGGAAATGTTCGGAAGAGGACCCCGATGGGTTCCTGCGAGAAGTCGAAAACATTCTGCACGCTCATCCCACGCGAAGAAATCGATGTCTCCTTGAGGTCGCTTACCTGCGTGACGGGTGGGAGTGCGGAAAAACCACTCTTTTTCAACACGCAGGGGATGAGAACTTTGGCAACCCTGTCGAGTGACTCCAAGTCGAAGGTCTGCCAGTATCCATGAACCGTTACCTACCTTCTGAAAATACCTCAAGGCTACGGTTTATGACAAGTCGAAATTAGTTTCTGAAACCCTTAAAACTAACTGCTGAGCAGCCCCTACATCCGCGTAACAAATGTCGACTGGTTCGACGGTCCCAAAATTTGAGTCCGTGGCCGTGTCATATCCGTCGTTAAGTTATGTACGATTTTCACTGTGAATGGCGGTAAATGCAAAGCATCGCAACCAGGGATTCTAACCCGATGCCTAACCCTAACCCAAATCCGATTAACCAAGGAAGGTTACTGTAACCCATACTAACCTCGAGAGAACGGTTCTCAAATCCTACAGAGAGCGGGTTAACCCGCTCGGAGCGGGTTACTATTAAATAGAGATTCACGAAACCTAACCCGCCGTATAACCTGAATCGTAAACTAATTATAGCTAAATATTGACGCACAGGATGTCCACGATCCATTTTAATTACGTTTATACTTTCCACTTTCTTTTACAACTTAAATTTACTATCTATTTACTTAACTGTTTACATTAAATATCAAACTAATAAATAACTAATTCAATTATTAAAGAAACTAAAATATCAATTGCTTTATTCTTAACTTTATAAATAGATAAAAATTAATAATAATCTTTTGAAAGCATATACCATATCAATAATCGACACTGAACACGACGTGTGAAATAAGAATGGGAATGGGTGGATGGCCCATAACATTAGAAAATCGAAAAACAATTCATCAATCCCTTTTCCTTTCCGCTCTTTGCCTCTGGCGACTCTCGCGACACACTTCACAATTACTGAAAAGACAAATTTCTTTACATCGATAATAAGTTGTTCTTATATTATTAAAAATTTATTCATAGATAAATTCAACTAATTGGCACCAAAGCATAATTATATTATAAATAAGAAAAGAAGTTCAAACTTCGTACTCAAAGCCCTCTCTTAATGAGGGATACAGTGTTTCATTGGTTACAAAGAACCGAAACCGATTCGAGTTACGATTGCAATTCCTGTTTTAAAGCTTTCCGACCATAACCCGCTCTTACCGGGTTAACCGGGTTACAGTTGGCCATCTAGTAGCCGGTTCTCAAAGCTACGCGGGTTACAGCGGGTTATTGAGAACCGAATCCGATTCGGGTTAGGTTTTTGATCCCTGATCGCAACACATAAGATACCCTAACCCCGCCAACACGGAGGTGATGCTGAAAATGAACAGGAAGGCGGTGAAGCAAGCCTACAGCGGGTTCAAATACATACTCAAAGTCGCGGCAGCTAGTGAAGACTACATCGAGTAGCTCTATTCTTTATACCATTTAGTCTTTTTGCACAAACTGGCTAAAAAATATATTCACATTTTCCTGGAACTTACTTGAGAGGAGGCTAAGATGTTGCCGTCACAGTCGGCTGTCTAGGTTCATAGGTCGAAACAGTGAGGACCAGTGATGAAATATTCGGCGCTGCTTTCGCACATGCGCGAGTTTCTCCGGGAACGTACCAGTGTCCTAAGTTTGTGGGCAGCTATTGGGGGAAAGTAGTGGGCATCTATTATTGGCGGGAACGTTCCAGCAAAGTCCAGGACCTCACAACGCGCGACGAGACGAGCGCGCTCCGTCTTCCTTATACCAAACATAAAGGAAAAGAGTAAGTTATATTATACATACATACACAAATATTATAAATTTATATATTATATATTATGTGTACGTATGTATATATTAAATCTTAATATATATATATATATATATATATATATATATATATATATATATTATTTACCCTACAAGTACTGTTCTGTACCTAGAGATGGCGTTGGTGAGAGCCGTAGCTCTATTTGCCCAAAGCAAACCTGTCTTATAAATTATACTAATACTTATTGTTTTTACATGTAGTGAATATATATATATATATATATATATATATATATATATACACAATCACACACACACAAAAACATATGTTGTACATTCATTTTTCAATATCAAATCATAACATTTGCGAAATTAGCGGGGTGACCAAGGTACCCCATTTTAGCCCAACTTTGTGCTTTACTGGCACTCAAATCGTCGGGCATTCAAAAAAGCGCCGAATATCTCATCACTGAATGAGACGCGTATACTTGTTGCAAGGAGTATTCCATATACATACTATTGACTAGGTACAAGACTTATTCTAACGCGATAGCGGAAAGTCTCTATGCCGTTTATCCCTGGAGACGAGGTATCAGGAAGTCTCTATGCCGTTTAGCCGTGGAGACCAGAGAGGAATGAGAGTGCTCACGCCCGGGTTCTGCCCGTGCGTAGTATACTGCTGCCACCTAGTCTAAATGTAGCCTGGAACAGATCCTGACTCCACTTTTGACCCCCTCTAACGCCCGAATAAGAACTAGCTTTTAGTCGGAATCAAAACCTACTTATGGGTGTTGTCATCGTCAACAATATCTCAAATTTTTCACATTTTTAGCTAGGGTTATTATTAACAAAGTGAATATCTCTGTTACTAATAATGAAAGATAAAATCTAATTTTTCCGATAAACATTGGTACAGATATTACATCCAAACGTTACGAATTAGTTTTCAAGCATTGCTTTATGAAATGATATGCAAACAACATTTTCCAAAAATTATAATTTATAAGGTTACATGCAAAAATAAAAAAGGCATTTTTTAAAACTTTTTTATTTGGGCTCTTAATGAAAATTAAAAAAACCAAGTGTTAATTTTTTATACTTTGTTCCTACAACACATATATGTAATCCTTTCAATTTTTCACGTATTCTGATAAACTGATAAAAATATTTTTCAAAAAAAAGTTAGCCAAGAATCATGTGACAACAAATTACAATTGAAAAAATTGGCAAGAAACTTTTTATTTAATAAAAAATTATGGTCACCCGAATTTTTTTAATGAAAATGTATTTTTTTCCATCGATCGAAGCGTCTTTGTATCCTCTTTAAAAAAGTATTAGGGGTCCTGCATGGAAAATGGGTAAGTTTAGATGTTATGAGTTTTGTCCCGAACGCCCATATACTCGTCACACTGTGCGAGAACACTAGACAATAACAAAGCTTTATCTTCAACACAAAATTGGGCCTAAAAGTACTATACAAAATTCCCATTAACTTAAGTTGTCCTGTTTTCAGGTAACTACGAAGAACGATGCAATTGTGGGATACGGCCCAGTAGTTCCTGATGGTTATGGATGTGCTTACAACATCAGGAGCAACGGCTTCATATTCTCGGTATCTGCTTTCCACAGCGACGGTGATACAAACGCGATGAGATTTGCGCAAACTCTTGAACAAAGCTTGCGGGACATAGCAGCCATGTTGAAAAATGCATTACACCAATGATAAAACAAAATTGGGAATGCCTCGTTACGGAAGAAAGTAACAGAATACTGATAAAGATATAATTATTTCGAATTGGGGATGGTATCGACGATAAGACGAAATCAAACATATCGACGGTACCTATGGTAATTAGGATGGTGCACATGAAATTTCCGTTTCCGTCATCCGAATTTGATTTTTAAACGGAACGCATTATACAATGTATGTTCATAATACTGTTGATCAAAGTTCAATCTAATTGACAGTTAATACGTATATATAAATATATTACAATGTTATAGAATTCAAATGGGTGATTAACAATCGAAGACTATATTTCTCGTTGCAATCGATGACTCGATCAATTATATTAGGATGACTACGTATAAGTCACATCGTTAAAAGGGCTTTTCATTGATTAAGTCAGGATAACCCCTGGTGGAGCATATCTATCATATTCTCATTATTAGTTTTGGAAAATGATCGCAAGTGGAGTAACATATCATGTTATTTTTCATTCTGACGACAGAGCCATAGACGAGTCGCATAGCTTAGATAACTTTTCATGCGTTACACAAATGTTTTTATTCAGTGTAAAAGGTGGCCACGGGTGGGATTTGTAGATTAGGAATCTTTCCATTACGTATGGTGATCAGTGCTACATGTAGGTATATACGATACAAACAATTCGAACTTTATTGACATGCTCATTGGTGATTCGTATAGTCTACGAGAATTTTGTTAACCTTTGCAAAAACACATGTATTTGTTGTTGTATGTTATATACATATCTATAAGAATTCTATTAGCACCTTATCAACTGCTAACGCCACATGGTATTAAACTGACGTCAAATTACGAATGTTACCGTTATTGATTAAACTGTTCACTCTGATCCGAGTGCGTAGTATATTTTCGTTCCTGATAATGATAAAAAAAAATATATTATTAGAGAAAATTATTCTATACAAAAAGATACACATTCTCATAAGTCGCCATACTTTTTGAGATCATACGGAACAAGATATAAACATGAATAATTTTTTTCAGAGGAATTGCACACATTCTGTATATAATGTTAGCCAAGAAAAATCAAGTTCAAGCATGTGTGACATGTTGACCTTGAGATAATATTCAATAGTAAAGAACACGTTTGTATATGGGAAAAGGAAATGGAAAGCATCCAGTATGCTGGCAGATAGGTAGCAGGCGACAAATTGGCGGCAGATGCAGGCGGCAGACGTTGACCAAAATTTGCCATAAAAGACTGTAACGCCATCTAGCCCTTATTGAATAATTCCTCGTAGATTTATAACTGTTATTTATTTAAATTATTTTACTTGAAAATAATAATAAAAGCAATTGTCTATCTACGAGGAATTATTCACTAAGAGCTAAACGGCTAAATGCCGGCAGATTGGCGGGAGATAGCTTACTGGGCTATATAATTTTGAATTCAATATATATGTGTATAGATGCAAATGTACTTATATGTATGTATATACAGGGTGTTTCGTGTAAAACAGGACACTTAAATATCTCCTCTACCTCTGAAAATACAAAAAATGTTTCTAACGTAATCTAAATGGTTTCAAAAGACGAATCAGGTGGAAGAATCGTTTTTTATAAATTGTAATTTTTTAATCGTTTTTTCAAGGTCACTCGTGTTTTTTACATATATACACACATTTTTTTGTTGTTGCACATTATTGCGCATTCGTCCATATTTAATAGCACGACCTTGAAATGACCGTGAACTCTAAAATTTGCTAATTAATGCAGAACTTACTTTCAGCGACATTTCTTTCGTAAATAATCACATTTATTACTGCAATAAATGTTCGAAAGGATGTTCTTCCGTTGTGATACATTTCGTGAGGCGAAAACCGTCAGATTGTACAGCTTTTTCGAAAACCCCATTGAGAAAAGTGTTTGCGGTTTTCAAAGTCTCTTTCTAGTCCTATAGAAAATTTATGGAGCTTATTAGATTCGGAAATACCATCAGGAAGACGTCATAATAAAACAGTATTTTTAAACGAATTGCAAATAAAATTTCAACAAATTGATCGAAGTTACCTCCAAAAACTTGTGGAAATCATCCCACGACGATTAGAAGCAGTAATTAAAGCAAGAGGTTACAATACCAAATACTAATTGCTTATTTTCTAAATATTTATAAAGTGTCCACTTAATCTTGACCACCAAAAATTGTATACAATTTCGATTAATGATAATATATTCTATTATATTAACTTTTATTATTGATATTGTTGTTTATTTCATTAAAGTACACTTTGTTAACTTAAATGTACCTTACAATTCTAGTTTATTAAAATTATTTTTTAAATTGCGTTGATTTTTTGTTGATCGTTAGATCGGTCCACTTAATTTTGTCCACGACTGTATCTCTCTCACTCTCTATGCACACAGAGGAATGATACAATGTGTTTATTTGCAAGTTCAAGTTCATGGTCGAATTTCTGTTACCGTTGAAATCTGAAATGTCGCTGAAAGTAAGTTCTGCATTAATTAGTAAATTTTAGAGTTCACGGTCATTTCAAGGTCGTGCTATTAAACATGGATGAATGCGCAATAATGTTTGCTATAACATGCAACAACAAAAAATGTGTGTATATATGTAAAAAACACGAGTGATCTTGAAAAAACGATTAAAAAATTACAATTTATAAAAAACGATTCTTCCACCTGATTCGTCTTTTGAAACCATTTAGATTACGTTAGAGACATTTTTTGTATGTTCAGAGGTAGAGAAGATATTTATGTGTCCTGTTTTAGACGAAACACCTTGTATATACCCAGTAAGCAATCTGCTTTTGATTTGCTATGAATTTGGTGTCAAATACCGAGCCACCTGTTTCTTCATTAGGCTCGGTATTTTACTGCGATGTTTGCTGAAGTTGTTCAATGCCAAATCGATTCCAAACCTTGCACTCGTTTAAGAGAGCAGGTCGGCTGCACTAACAGCGGACCTAACCATGCTCCAAGAATAATTATCGGGCAAATTCGGAGAGAACCTTATTGTAGGAGGGAAAAGGAGAAGAAAACGATTAAAAATAGATTATGTAATTTAAAAGTTTAAATAAAATTCCGTTTGCCCTTCTACCCTCTCACAGTAAAGATAGGTCCTAGTGCGGCCGATCTGCCCTTTTAAACGGCAGCAAGGGTTGGCATGAATTTGGCATAAACACTTGGCACGAGAACTTTGCATCAAATACGGAGCTCATTGTTTAAGCATCAGGCTTGGAATTCGTTGATAAGTTTTGGTAACAAATTCATAGAAAATAGCTTGCAAATAGCTTGCTTCCAACCTTGCTTGGAGCAAGATTTGGCACCAAAACAGCCGCCTTTTGCTCGAAAAGTACGATATTGCGTACAATTTGCTCGCCACAGCCCAGATAGCCAAATCTGCCATAGCAGAAAATCAGCAACGTCTGCAATTAAAGACTGTTGTACCATGCAGTCGCGAGTTCTTGATTTCTACGATAGAGAGCTCGCATATACAAATATACATAAGTTTAAAGAGCAGTAAATCAGAGCTGAGTAAAATTTTGAAGAAAAAATATTTCAGATAGTGTTTTAAATAATCGTTGTTCCACAATTCAAATGAAATACTATTGAAAATGAACAGTAAAATCTCTGCAAATAAAATGATCTATATACGAGGAATTGTTTAATTGACATATTTCAACGGGTAGATATTTTAAGACAAATTGCTGGAGTCTGAATAAATACATTTCTGCAGGATGCTGTCGAGGATTTTAATAACATTTTCATATACCTTTTGAACCGTAAAAGGTATTGGCATGAAACTTGGACAGGATAATGTATGTATTAGGTTACAGATAGGACAAAGAAAGAATTATATCAATATTTTTATTATTATTATTATTGTAAATAATAAGATTATTACGAATAATAATAATATTGTTACAATTATTATTATTATTATTTCACATTATGTAATCATTAGCTTAAATTATTATAGGAGATATTCTTATAGAAGATTATTCTTATAGGAGATATGAACGAATCTGATAGAAGAAGCCGATTTAATATGTCCTCATTTGTCATTGTTCTAGAACATTTTGGTGTGTTTCTGCTTCTAATCTAATTTGAAAATCTTTGTGGCATGTTTCCTGAGCCTCGATCGAAAGTTGCCCCATTGGCAAATACGCATATTGTACTATTTCCGTTGCATGAATTAATAACTTAACCCATCATTTTCTGTGTTGTCTTCTGCCGCGTTTTGCGTATACATATTTCTTAAATTTTTCAACATCTATTTTGGATGGAAACGAAATGACCTGTAATATGAATTTTTTAAATTAATATCGCATTAATAATAAATCATAAAATTACTTTGTAATGTTTTGCACATATTGCTAAGAATGACCAACTCTTCGTTGAGGAAGAAATTACCTGTAGTATAACGTAGAATCGTTTAATTAACTGTATATCAAATTCCAGTAATTTGTGCCGAAATTTGTGAATTTGTAAAAAATCGACGTTCGGTATTGCCATCATTGGGTGATCCCTATACTTGTTTTACACAGTCTATATATCAACCCATTTTGTCTTTAAACGGCTGTTGGATATATGCTGGAGGGCTAAGAAACTCTTATCGTTCGTTTCGTTATATTTTTAAAAATAAAGTTTACCATCGAAGTTAATTTACGTATATATCTGCTTTATTTATCTCGTGTAATATTATTGCAAAAACATACATATTTGGAAGACATTTGATCAGTCATATGATTCCGCTATACGCGAGCAAAGACGCGCGCGAAGTAAGATTGACAGCTTTAAACAATAATAATTTTCGGGGTGGGACGAGGGGGGCAAATGATTCTTGTATAATTACATATGGAAAAATATGCTGCAAAATGTTCCAATTTGTCAGAAATCGCGGACCTTTACGATGTAAAAGATATTCCTTGTCAATCCTAATCTTTAATTACAATTCTTATTAAACTGGATTAATTCTTTCATTTTCGATGTTGATGGGCATTTAGGAAGAAATACAAATTTATTAGAATTCGATGTGAGAAAGATGACTTTTTAGCAAAATGTCACTGAATTCTTTGATCCGAACTACTGTGCGGCAGTGTGCTTACTGGGATGTTTGGTTAATGGGCCGAATATATATATATATATATATATATATTTATTTATTTATATTATATATATAAATATATTATATATATAAATATATTATATATATAAATATATTATATATATATATATTATATATATATATATTGTTACGCGAGTGACTGCGTAATTTAGGCATACTTAATAAAAGACCGTTATAAAAAGGTAATTAATCTCTTTATTAAAAGAGGAAGGGAATTGCACGTCCGACCGGTACGACGTTCGTGAAGCGACTCTGTCCTTTGTCCTTGTTATATCGTCGTTTAGGCAACGACGATATAACGGGAGTACCTATTTTGCCATATTCGTAACAATATATATATATATATATATATATATATATATATATATATATATATATATATTGCCTAAACGATATATATATATATATATATATATATATATATATATATATATATATTCAGAGGAAACAAACGACTGAAACGAAGGAGGTGAAACATATACCTGTCTTACTTTGAAATATCAAACAGAATAGAAAGACAGTACTTGTATATTACGCGTATAATCGAAATTACAAATCATCGTCTTAAATTTATGTCCGCTGCGTTTCAAAGTGTGTTAAACATGGTTCTAATTAACTTTCATACATGTTCTAATAAATAATTGATTTCAACATAGTTCCCTTTCCTTTATACGCATAAAGTGTTTCTTGTTTTTCAAGATAATTTGAAGATTGATGAAAACGAACATATTGTTGGTCGCAGTTTGCCTTCCTCGTTACAACAATATGACAGCCTAAATATGTGGCCTCGTTTAGAAAAAGATACTTTTCTCTTCAACATGTCTATGGATCATTAGTAGAAATGAAGATATTCGATGTGCTAAATTAGAGGCGTTTTCTTCGATAAGGTGTTAATTATAAGGTGGAAACAAGTTGGTTATACAGCTCGATTATTCTGAAGATTCTTAACAGTAGAAAACAATGTTTCGTATGCAATAATCTAATATCTAACTTAGTCGAAATAGCAATGTAAGAGAAACGTTTACATTATAGATATAGTTACCGTTGCTTGTAATTCGAGCACACACACTTCATCAGGCATCGCTGGTTCGTTATCTCCTCCTTTTCCAATAAAAAAAAATTTATCGGGCATATCTTGACCAATTTTGGAATAGACCTTTTAGGCAAATATGTTTTCGCCTACGATTTTATATCTCATCGTAAAATTTAAGGCGTAAATATCCTTCACTTTCAATGAAAGTAGTCGATATCCTTTCACAATGGAGTACGCGTAAATCGACGTTTGCTACTTCGTTTATTACATTATCTGCCTTTATAAGTAGACTATTGTATCGATCATTTTTAAAATAGAACCATATGTTTGTGTTTAGAAAGAAATTATGTGCATACATATATGTACGAATTGTACGGAAAAGTCGTGCCACACTGAGTATAAGTTGTGATAAGAACAAAATTGTTCGTTTTTAGAGAAACTTATTTTTCCGAACGTATTTGTTAAAGTGTGAAACTTTTCAATATGTACGGAAAAATTTCAGAAATTAGAATAGTTGGAGAAAAATTAGTGGTACAGGTGTTTACACTGTACAAAAATAAGCTATTCTATTAATTGTAGAATTAAGTTAAACATTCTAATCCTTTTCATATCAAGAGCATACGTTTGAGTTAGGTCTAAGTTATATTCCTTTAAGGTATGACATTACAGATGAAACATAATTTGTTGATTTAAAGTCTAAAGCTAAAATATGTAAAAAGTTATACTAGGATCATTTATACAAATATTTTTGAGGAGCGTACAAGGGTTGATAAAAACTTGACTTAGACTCTCACAACACAGACAAAAAGACAGCAACGGTTTTACAGTTTATAAAAATAGTAAACGCGTGAATTTTCACCCTGAGAAACGCGTAAGGGTTACCCGAAGTTATAGTTTCTACAAAATTAAGTTGTTCTTGAATACGCAATACATTAAAAGTCAAATCAATTTTTAATTTCATGCGTGTTTCAAATCACGCAAGCATAAAAGTTCCATTCTACAGCGCGTAATTAGTTTTGGATAGTTTAACGCAGCGCGAAGTAATCTTTCTCTAACTGTTAAAGTTTCGTTAACAAGTATGCGTCCATACTAGCTTGTACATCGTAATCGTCAAAGATCTATTCATCAATACCTCGATTGATTGCTGTCAAATAGTAGTTGTATCCTCGAAGACCTACGTAACAGTGATCCACGATGGATTCAGTTGCTATCTTCTCGTAATGGACGCTATAATCTCGTTAGCCTTTCTTAAAAACGGACATACAACTAATAAGCGATCGAGTTCGACCAACAGAGACGAAATTGTGCCCATAATTATGAAAGTGGTCTAAGTCATATATTTCTTGTTTCGAGATATTTAATGAATTGCGTTTTAACGAAATAAAAAATATTTTTATATTATGCGACATTTTAATTTATAATTTTCTTAGTCTCGATTAATGGAAATTTATTATGAATATGAAATTTTGTATGAATTTCATACGAAAATGTTGTTTTTAAAGCTCTAATTGACTAAGACCATTTTTAAAATTAATCGAATGTCCTATAAATGACTTAAAGCTATAAAGAACTGTGAATTTTATTTGAAACAATAACTTTAATGAAATAATTCATGAACATTTATTAATTATTTTTCAAAAGTAATCCATTTTTATCATTTTTTCTAGTTTTTAAGATTCTTAAAATGTTCCTGATAAACTGGAGGGATGTATGGTAGTAAACGCATAATATCTTTGTTTTTCTTCCGTTACTGGTCTAGGGGTGGTGTATAATGGAAGTAATTTAATATTTTCGTATATTTTTGGTCTTCCTCTTTTAGGTGAAAGATCCAAAACGTGGAATTTAGAATGATCTAAAGAAGTTTTATAGAACATTTTATAAGGTTCATTTTTCAAGAATCTCGTCCATTGAATTTTCAGTCAAGAGACAGATTCGCCCGCGGTATTTTTTACTCTTCTTGTTATTGATTCTTCTAGTGACTTCGTTGAAATAAAATCCGGCTGCGACATTCGTTTTATCGAAAATGGCTTTCTCCTTCTACACTTTTCTATCAATTCATAATAATGCTCAGGGTTGTATAAGTAAGTTGCTTTTTTTATTTTCATTTCTATCAAACCGAAATCACGGTCATTCGGTAGAAAGGAATGACCCGATACCAAAAGTTTGTGGTATCTTTAAAATTTCTTCAAATTTTTCACTTAGACCACTTTCATAATTAACACTAAACGAATTCCGTATAACGTTGAAATTACATCCACTGTCTAAAGGTTGATTTTTGACGATATCGTAAAAACTACGTTAAATACATATAGTTTAAGATAATGTGGATGTGAAATAAGTGATAAACTCATTTTTTTGAAATTTTCACTTAGACCACTTTCATAATTATGGGCACAATTGTTTAAGTCGCAGCGTGTAGTAGGCAATATAGATCGATCGGTCCATTGTAAAACACTAGTCAAAGTTCTCGAATATTAATGTCCGAGCGCTGGAAGTTCCTTTCCTCTGAAAGCGAACGATCTTGCTTCCGCATCGTTCGTTATCGTTGCTGTGTCGTTGGTATGAATATTTTATTCCAGTTTCTTACTATTAAGATATTGTTGAACTATCTATACTTCATCAAATATGCGTGCATACTTGTGTCAGACCTAACTTTTATACTACTCGGTTTAAGATAGATTTCGAACTTGGTGTTTTTAGAAACCAACAACATTCTATAATCTCTGCCAGTCTCGCCTTTCCATGCAAACGTAATTCAAATATTCGTGACATATCGGAATATTCAGAAGCTGCAACGGTTGGGCGTTCGGCTATAATATGTTGACAGTTACTTCCGAATACTGTCTGGTGAACTGTTAATTTGACAAAGTTTGTTAAGTAAGTGTAAATGTCATAATTAGCCCTAGGACCCTTTTACTTAAGAGACGACAACATTTAACTTTTGTGTTCAAAGTATATTTATTTGTAATGACCGGTGCTATTCATTTGCTTAAATACGACTGTCGTGAAATATAATGGCAACTAAATCATAGTATAACTAATAATAACTTTGATTGTTTATACGAATGAAATAGGCTAGTTTTGTGTGAAACATACAAAATTTGCGCGGCAATCAACGTTTTAAATACTATTATTAAAAAAACACGATTATTAGCTTTCTACAGTTTGTTTAAAAACAAGTCTAATGTTTCGAGTTCTGTGATTTCTTGATCCTCTCTCAAGCGCCCTGGGATTAATTAAACGAGTGTCTAAAAGAAGGGAGTATGTTAGAAATTTCCTATCGAACCAGTACGAATCATAATGTTCAATTTTGTCACAGTTTTTAGTACTTGACGGTAGCACTTCCTACAGATCAGGAACTGTACAGAACGGTAGAATGAACAGTTCTTACATATTCCTGTAAATTTGATGAAACGTGGCATACGCTCTTCCACTGGACATTCATTCAATTATGCTATGCGAGGTACATGTATGTGGCATTGTGTCTGTATACAGGGTGGAGCATTTAAATGGAAACACCTACATATCTCGGTTATTATTAGTCGTGCAAAAGATCCCCACAGAATAAAGTTGTACTGTTTCAATGGGGAAATTTGATGATGGTAACATTTTTTTCTCAAGGTCATTTTTTTTTACAAGATTTTCAAGGTCATCGATATTTTTTTAAATGGAGTCATATATTTTTCTGTTCATGTTCTTATAGAGAATAAAATGACAAATTCAACAACCTATCATAATGTATATCACAATGGAAGTCTCTTAATAAACGATCTGTATGTATCGTAGGTTTTTCCTGGTAAACAATGTTCTGCCAGTATCTGTTCCACATCGCTAGGGCATATTAATGTAAATATCTTGAGATCAGATGAGCCGAAACATACATTACGATAGGTTGTTGAATTTGTCATTTTATTCTTTATAAAAACATGAGCAAAAAAATATATAATTCCATTTAAAAAAATATCGATGACCTTGAAATCTTGTAAAAAAATGACCTTGAGAAAAAAAATGTTACCATCATCAAATTCGCCCCTTGAAACAGTACAACTTTATTCTGTGGGGATTTTTTGTAAGACTAATAATAACCGAGATATGTAGGTGTTCCCATTTAAATGCCCCACTCTGTATATTTATATGACACTTTTCAGAATTTCATTACGTCTTAGGAGTGTCTTTTCAGATAACGTGTAAATGCCTCTACCGATTACTAATTTATCGTTTCGTAATATAATTATCCACATTTATAAAACTACTATTCCTGTTGACTTTCGAAATCCGTTGTCTTTAAAAGTTGTTGTTAATTTTGAAAGTTCTGCGTCGATGAAGCGGATATTCCTCGCACAATATCTCCAATAGAGCAACGATGAGACGGAATACACGCATAGAGGGTGATAAAATTAACCTCGTTAGATAGAGAAGAGATTTCTAGCGCACGGACCTCGTCTGTCGCAACACATTTAAATGTGGCCAATCGTTCGTGCGTTGGCGCCCGCACAGTAAACTCTTGTCCAATTCTTAGGTAGGTCAGCGGTTCGCCTTTCTCAATAGATCGGCGAACGTTGACGATAGCTCTATCTGTCTATCACTTTAATCTTCTACGTCTAATAACTACTGTAACTAAAGCTACTTCGCCAAGTACCGAATTCTCTCAACATTGAAAACGATTCGTCTTTCCCTTGAAAAATTCACGAGTTATCAATCGGCGCTAGAACAGACAAAATATGGGGTAGACTCAACGCCTGGAAGCTTAGTTCGATTCGGCCATTGCAATTATTTCCGAATTAAGGATTCGAAATTGATATATCGATTCGCATTGAATGTTCAAATATTATATCTACGCCTGAAAGCTTAGTTCGATTCGGCCATTGCAATTACTTCCGAATTAAGGATTCGAAATTGATGTATCGATTCGCATTAAACGTTCAAATATTATATCAACGCCTGAAAGCTTAATTCGATTCGGCCATTGCAATTATTTCCGAATTAAGGATTCGATATTGACGTATCGATTCGCATTAAATGTTCAAATATTATATGTACGCCTGAAAGCTTAGTTCGATTCGGCCATTGCAGTTACTTCCGAATTAAGGATTCGAAATTGATGTATCTTTTCGCATTGAATGTTCAAATATTATATGTACGCCTGAAAGCTTAGTTCGATTCGGCCATTGGAATTATTTCCGAATTAAGAATTCGAAATTGATATATCGATTCGCATTGAATGTTTAAATATTATATCTTGTTCGTAACGTCGCGCTATGACGACCTCTTCAGCGTCGAATGCGCAAGACGATACGGAGGGAACTGTATTTTATGATCCAAGCTGACAAATTTTTCATTCATTGAAATGTTTTTGAGCTGTTTAGAAACATAGTATACAACGCATGAGTCGTTTAAGCAAAAGTGGTGTAAGTCAATATTCGTCTGTTTGGTTTAACACGACATCTCAAGGGTTTAAGACGTTAAAACTACGAATCGTCGTTAAATAAAATAATTGTAATATAAGTTTAGTATAGCTTGCATAAGACACTCGTAATTACTGTATTTTATAGAACTACTTAATTCCTCATTATCGAACGATCAGCTGTTTCGACTTGCACCATTTTTCCATTAAACGGGTTACATATAAAAAATCAGGACTCGATTGGCTACTAATATATTTGTATGCTTCAGCAATCGATACCGCGCGGAAAAGCATTTCAGAAAGTTAATGGATCTGCCATATATCTTGTCTGTACCTGTAATTTGTTACTGATTAGAGACACACTTATATATATGTAAAGTGCATTTGTTGATATTATCCATATTTTACAACGTTGTTTGTTAAATTTGTTGTATACTACTTCCATTGTACAGACACCCGTAATATAAATGTCATCGATTTCCGAAATGTTCCCTCACACAGAAGCGTAAAATGTTTGATCTACATATATTATCGTTACGCGATAAATTAATTGAATATTTAATTGATCAGAAAAGTTTTCTATTCAGAGTCTAAGAAAAACTGCTTTATCTAGTTATGGAATGGATCATTAACTAACGCGGGGAATTGCGGTGAGTACTTGTATTGTTATCTAATAAAATTATATATGTAAGTATATGCAGCTACAAACATTTACAGATGTAACGCACATATCAAGTAGTATTTACGTATGTAAGAATATTTGTATGTACGATATATGAAAGTGTTCTGTATATTGATCGTAAGATGCAAATACCTATTACTTTTAAGATAAAATAGAAGTTTACTTATACGTATCGCAGAATTATTGCGATTGCACCTCTGCGGCCAAGAATATCACGCATATCAGGCGAAAGCCATCGTAGCGATAATTTTATCGAATAGGACGTGTCCTCGTAAGATAGAATTGCTTATAAACTAAAGGTGACTGAACTAACGTAGTCTGTATGCAAAAGTTCGGTTGAATTTTATTTGAAACATTATATTGAACGAAGACTATTGTTGTTACAATTAAATTATACGCTATTACATGTGACAACAGTTATAGATAATCTCAGACTCGCAACAAAACAGATTGTTCGCAAAATAGTCGTCTTCGTAATCAATATATTTAACGGTTATCAGTAGATTGCGAATCTTTATGCGAAACAAACCATTTTCTGAATCGATTGCGAGAAACGGGAGACAAATAGAAATTCCGTTCTATCGTTAATAAATTCGAATTAATATGTTCATATTCTTAAATTCTTGTGCTCTTTTTATTATTCTAAATTTCACCTAATTAATTTTGTCACGAATGCATAAAATCCGCAATCTAGTTATTAAACTTGTAAGCACATATCGCTTTCCGTTTATACGGGAAGTATACACGGCATACCTCTGTAATTAAATAATTGAAAGTATGTTGTATCATGTGTATGTTTCCTTGTGCAAAAATAAACACTATTGTGACACCATCTTTTACTTCCATTCTATTCTATGTACAATATAATGTTTATTCGACAGTCTCTCAGTACACTATTTCACTAAGAAGAAAAGAAATATAATTTAATATACATGCGTGAATGTATTATGAAACCATTTTCTCCTGCAATAGGAATGTTACACTGAAAAATGTCTCTTCTTGCCCTAATATTAATTTGTAGTCAAATAAAAACCTACTTCGTGTATAATGTTGATGTAATTGTATTAAGATCTCTAAAGCTACCGGGATAACAAACTTTTAGATAAGAATATCTAGAGAAATAAAGAAAATTGGTGGGTGAGAAATATATTTCACATTAAACTAATCAACAATATATTTAACCTGATGCAGGTGATAATGATGATACAAGATTCTCCATTCTTTCAAACCGAAAGATTCTACAATTGAACTGACATGCTATATTTGATGACGTGGTACCGTTAAATCAGCATTTACATCTTCATATGCTTGTGCAAACGGTAATGCGAGCAGGGCATTCGCAGATAATCTTTTCTTTGGATCATGTTGTAAACACTTGTCTACTAAGTCGACCCCCTCAACGGACAGATTTTTTGGTAACGCTGGGGTCTCGCCCATTCCCACCTAAAAAAATGATATGTAATTAAAATTATCAGGTATACATCCGGTCACCCAAATAAAATGTTACTAATTTTTATTATGACAATTAGGAAAAACATTTTTTCTTATACTTTAAAATAAGAATTAGGCACTGGTATTTTACCACAATTCATAAAATTCTTAGGGATATATGAGGTAACGTAACCTACGTAACAATGTTCGTTCAATAACTGAAAAAATATTACGAATGGCAGTGCTTCTCTGTTGCCATGCTAGTGTTATTAAAAAAATTTATTAAATCAAAGAATTAATTTTCGTAATTTAAGTTATTTTGAAGCAAAATAATTCAACATTCGTATTATATTATATCTAAATAATCTTTTGGATTTACGAAAATTTGTATGATATAACTTCTAACAGTTTATGCAAATCATTCTTAGTAGGAAGAACAATATGTAATACAGCACAATTATAAGATACCTTAAACATTATTTGATAATTAGAATCATAATCTGACCATGGTCTCCGTCCATTAGACATTTCTATTATGCAACAACCAACTGACCAAATATCAGCAGCTCTTCCATGACCACCGGTTTCTGATTTCATGAATACTTCCGGTGCCATGTAAGCTGTAGAAGTAATATTATATTATTTTTACAAGTATTTAATAACAAATAATAGAAATAATATCTTATTTATTTACCCTGAGTGCCAACAAAACCTTGCAATTCGCCGGGCATAGTGGTGTGCGCTTTAATTTGTACTGCACTACCAAAATCTCCAAGTTTCAAACAATTACCCTCATCCGTTAAAAATATATTTGCAGCTGTATATAAAAAGCACATATTAATATAGCTGTATGTAACGCTAAAAACTCTATTAACATTTTAGAATAATACTCGCTTTTAATATCGCGATGCACTATTCCATGAGAATGAAGAACTGCTACGGCTGAAAGAAGCTGGTGAGTATATTTTCTAGCTAATGACTCTGGCAAACCAGTTCCGCTACCCGCTATTAAGCTTTCCAAGGTCCCTTCAGCGCAGAATTCCATGAAAATTAACATCTCTTCCTACAGCAATACATTCTTGTAATTAGTCTTTAAAACAAATAAAACATTTTCTATGGACTTACCCGATGAATTTCTAAACCGTAATATCTAACTAAATGTTTGTGCTGAATTCCTTCAAATATTTGCAGTTCTTCGGCAACTCGCCGAATTGCTCTGTGATCTCCTGGTTGCAATTGTACTTCCTTCATAGCTAACAGTTCACCGGTCTGGTTATTAACTACTGTGTACACTTTACCAAATCTTCCTTGACCTGAAAATATTGTTTTTTAGTCATTGCTACAATCAAAATTACACATAACATATAGGGGGTGTCAGGCAGAGTTGGGCAAAAGTTATTTCGAATAACGAATAAAAAGCAGTATCAATAGAGCAACAAAAGTATCTCAAAGGCGAGCCGAATACGGCTGCTCGGTTCTCATCGGTGTCGCTAATCGGCAGACTATGTACAAAGTATAGAGTAACGAATGAAAGAATCACGAATAATATGGACGAATAACGAATAAAATTTCATTCGTTATTCGAATAATGCTCAACTCTGGCCTCAGGACAGGTGGTAGAAGCGGCACGAGATGATTCCATTTGTAAAAGTAAGTATAGAGGTACGGTACACGCAAGACACAAGTAATGTCGTTTCTACAGATTGATTAAATATTGCCACCTTATTCGTGGACTACATATTAATCAAAGGATATTGCATCAAATGTGTCCCCAAACCAAATTAATCTTTCATCGTACCATTCGTTCGGGTCCCCAAAGAAAACCCTGTGTGGCATGTTTCAATTCGGTACCCCTACCACAAGGGTAGTTATAGGGTGAACACGGTTTAACAAATTACCCTATTCCATCAATTCTGTTCGACAAAAAATGAAGAAAGAATTTATGAACATTCTAAATTTGTACTACTACCGAATTTGTATAAAACTGATATCTAATACTTTCGTAATTTTTTGTTGAACAGAACAACAGAAATAGAGCATAATTTATTAAAACCGTTTTCACCCTATAACTACCCTTGTCGTAGAGGTACCAACTTCAAGCATGCCACAAAGGATTTTCTTTTGGGGCCCGATCGAATGGTTTGTTAACATTTAGTGTACCTATTATGAAATTAATCTGTAATTAATCTATACGAAATATTAAGTCAAATAAATACATATTATTACATTATATAAATATCAACAAACAACATTATTTATGGGTCCCCCAATATATATATATATATATATATAACATTTTTCCGGTTGACGATTCGATTCTTTAAACAAATGATATAAAAGTTTGAATGTGCGTGTTCTATCATTCGCAAGAAATAGAATTGGTCATGATCGGACGCGCCAGCCGATACCTATTCAACAGCCCACGTAAACACCGAATTTTCAAAGTCAATAATCTCGTAAATGAATTATTTTCGCAAATAGGTACACCTCATGCACGCTTGTATCACCCATTCTGAGACATACCTGACTATACCCGACTTGTATAAATTGATAAAATATGGAGGATATAATCTGATGACAACAGCTTCTTGCAAAAACCCATTACTGGAAGCCTCTCCTTTAAAATGATATAAAACAATCGAGGTCTTTTGCAACAACATTGATGCATTTAAAACTTACCTATTTTAATGCCTCTTTGCCAAGTGAAAGTGACTCGTCTAGCTTTAATTCGAACTCTGTCAACAGCTTTTCTATCCGTAATTTGTCCGATAAGGTCGCGATTCCTCAGCCTTTCGTCGATTTCAGAATCTACTTTTTTTATAGCACGTGCGACTCTTTCTTGTCTCGATATACTACGATTTGAGGTATTTAAAATCACTGGTACGTTTCCGTCTACAGCAGTTGGCGAGGTTGCCTTTTTCGAATTTAACGCTACGTCTGGAGATTTAAGAATGTCCCTTGGCTTCTGAGAAAGACTTAAACTCGCTGTTCTGCCCCTATTATGAGAAGGTGATGATGCTCTCGAGCGAGACAATCTTCTTAAGTCTGAAATTAGATAGAGCACATTATTTTAGTATTCGGTTACAGTTACAGTATTTTAATGAACCGATGATGCCACAAAAATGTTCGCTTACTTTCTGTTTCTATATTCGTTGCGGAATTCGGCCTTCCAACAACATGAGATATACAACGATCCATAGATGTCTTCAATTCCTCAAATTCTGCGTCAGTTAAATGTTTAGTATTATGAGGTTCGCACACTGTAATTAAAAATTCCAACCCTTGGTTCGCCCATCTAGGTCTTAAACCTCTCCCTCTCTCGCATCTAGTTCTAACGAATTTCATCCACAAAAGTGCAAAAGTAACTAGTCCTCGTGCTAGTACAGCTTTCTCTCCTATTGTAAATAATTTACAGGTTTCTTTGTAATAGTCAAAACCCATTCGATAAGCCTGGTGAAGTACTTCTCTTATTCTTGATCGCATGGCAAATTTATCACATTCAGCTTTTGGTTCTTCTGCTTGTTCAAGATCACGTTCGAAATTTTCAATCACATTTGATATCTGGTGTCGGAGATCCATAACGGTTTCCTGTAAACAAATAAGTCGTTACATAGCGAAACACTAATCTATTTGAATAACTTACCCTCAAAACCGTTAGGGATTTCTCTAACTTTTTGTTGAAAACAGGCCATTTTTCAATGTCACGCTGCAAGCATCTAGCCAATGTGACACTCTTTACAATCTTCTCCCGAGCTTCGACAAACATCCCTTGCCACTCTCGCCCAACATACATCAACTGAAATCTAAATCATGCCTCAACATTAATCGCTTATGTTAATAATTAATACTATTCGAGTATTTCATGAACGCATAAATTCATTTTTTCTTACTTATTCGTCCAGTCTTCATCGCTCCATTCCTCTGTACTTTCTTTAATCTCTCGAGGTCTCTCATTGAGGAACTCTTTCACTTGTTTAATCATCGTTCTTGCAATTTCACTGTAAACGAAGGTACGGTATCTAAAGATATATGTACTAGTAGATAAAAAATTATAAAATGACAAAATATAAAATTGTAAAATTAATCATATGATCACAATATCTGAAAATAATATACGTAGTGATTACTTGAATAATAGCTAACATTTTTTCTTGTAGATGATAAAAGCAGAGCCGCGGAGTCGGAGTCGGAGTTTGAAAGGAAGTTCTGATCACTGAAGTCGAAGTCGAAGTCGGAGTTGGAAGAAAAAATTTTACAAACATCAAAAATGTGCTCAAAATGATTGAAAGTTGTAATAAAAGTTTTTATGTATCCAAAATACTACATTTGTATCAAGGTACAAGTAGATATTGAACTTTACTGTTTTTCCTTTCGTATTAAAGAGGGAAAACTGTGAATTTTGAAGCGTGTTAGTGCGAAATTCGAGTTGTAGTTTGTTTTGCATGAATAGGTATGAACTACACACAGTAATATTGAAGTGATGTTGATATGCTTAATTAATGAAGAAGTCGCTATATGAAACTCGGGGAATACCCTTTTCATTCTCTGTATGTCGATGCCATCATCGCGATGATACATTTTATCTTTTATGGTGCGTAAACAGTATTCGTCAAACGCCGATAAATTTGGCATCGGAGTCAGAGTCAGGAATTTTGTTTGCCGACTCCACAACCCTCGATAAAAGTACAGAAAATATGCAAGCGGTAACTTTCAAATTCACATATTCTCAATTCAAATATTCCAAAAGATAATCCTAAAAAAACACTGTATCATATATAGTTGAATTTAAAAAAATATTCAGGGTGTACCGAAAATCGTGGTACGATCGGCCGAATTGTGGTTCTATATGCAAAAATAAGTAGAAGGAAAGAATAACATTCTTTGCAGGAAGTAGAATTGGTTAGTCATGGTCAGACGCGCCAGCCGATTCCTATCTAATAGGGGTCGCACACGTATTCACTGTATTTTCAAACTCGGTTTTCTCGAAAACGAAACGTCAAACGAAAAAATAGTATTAATTTGTTCCATTTATTTTTGCATATAGAATCACCATCCGGCCGGTCGTATCACGATTTTCGGTACACCCTATATAGATAACATTATGTTGTATACAAGAAACTACTACTTTCTCTTTTTCCATTTTTTTTCTATTCTTATCATTTACAAGAAAAACACCATTTAGTAAGTGCATGAACACCCTGTATGTATACTAGAAATGATATACAAGGAATTGTGATTGTATCCGCAAATAAAAAAAAAAGAATAGTTACCAAAACTTGGCACCAGCAATCTCATAACCATCTAATATATTTCCTGCAATGGATTTCACAAAAATCCATTCATCCATTATTAAATTTTTATGAAAGCTATCGTGTTGTACCATATCCACCCATTGTTGTAGATAGTCAAGGTACACTTCAAACACAGCCTTCAAACTTTCATCAAAGTCTTTCACATCCTCTTGGAATAAATATTCATAACTGTTATTATCACCAGCAATCGCTGCACTAGAATGTGCAGCGAATCTGTCACGATGAATGCATGCAATTCTAAGACCTTCCCTAAGTTCACGCATAAGTTGACGGACAGATAATGGGCTAGGTTGTTCTGGCTTTTGCTCCAATCTCATTCTCAGAAATTCATGAACAACGTCTAAAGGCACTCGGGAAAGAAACACAAATGCGGCCCTAAAAAAAGCATGATTGTTTTATAACAAATAATAGTATTAACACGTATAGGTTGATGCACTTCACCCAGGCAACTTGATAACTCGATTGCTATTGATAATAGAAAAAAATACATCAATCAACATTTGCTTGGTTATAATGAGTATAAAATCTCATGTCAATAGTTTTTATAAATGTAGATGTAGGAGGTATACGAGATTCGATTTTGTATTTTTGAATGGAATTATGTGCTTTCCTCCTTATATCCTAATAGAAGTTAAAGTAAATAGAACGCCGCATAGAATTTGTACCATTGCTAACCGTTACAGGAATAACTAATGACATTGTAGTATACAATAACTGCCGAAATCATTATAAAACAAAAAATTCCAAAAACACGTGTCCACTATTTTGATTTACAGAACACATCTTCTTTTCATGAAAATAGATTAATATTTAATATCAGTTGCTACAAAACAAATTTTATTTTTTATATATTTTTTAAACAAATTATTGTACAGAAACTTTTTTTACATGGTTAGATTTGTAATTTACAAATACGTGATTTGAAAAAAGAATTTTCTGCACTGCTTCTACACTTTCTACATTTAAAAACTGTACTTTTGAACCCCAAGTTTGAGGGCTGCCTTTACCCCTTCAACGTGGATGGTTGCTGATAAAAAGAGAACTATCTTTCATATAAATTTCATCAAAATCGTTGTGCCGAGTTCGGTATGTTCCCTTGTTAGATTGATAGAATATTGCAATCTAATACTGGTATTCGTGGGTACAAATATTGGATTGTGTGAAAATAAATTGCGATTTTGACACATGATGTATAAAGAGTATTAATGTATTATTATTAAAATATCTTCTATAAAGAATAAAAATCAAGACTTCTAGAATAAATTTCAGATCGTAATAAATTGTTATCTTTTCTATGAAGTAGTTTGAACAAATACTGTGCATTTAAAAATATTGTACGAATTAGCTCACTTGTACCGAGATGAATTAAACAAAAAACAAAAACGTAAATCATAATACAGCCTAAATGAGACACCTACTGGCAGGTGTAAAAACGCTCCAGGTACAATACATTGCAAAACCGCTATTTATTTCACGACAACCCAATATTAAAGGATACAAGAACGATATTACTAATGATAAGAGAATATATACGTGGAAGCGTCTAATCAGCTCCCCAGAGTACATCATTTTCCATCGCGATGGATTTTCATCGAAATTGAATAATATTTGAAAATAAATAAAAATACGTATATTCTAATTAAAGAAATAAATATCTTCCCTAGATCGCATCACCTATCACCTCCATTTACAAAAAATTATCGACACGAAGCTATTATGTCCTTTTTGACACCAGCAAGTTTGATTGCATATATTTTGTTTAATGCCAACAACAAATTATTCAATCCTGTTTTAAGGATGTCGCCTTTTATAAGGAATAAGTTACTCTATTTTTCTACCTATACGACGGAAGATTCAATTCTTTAGCCACAGGACTCCATACTCCGTATCTACGCAACTGCATATCACCTTCGTATTCCTCATTTAAATCACTCGACTCACTCATATCCCATTTTTCTAATGTCAGTCTTGCCTTTCTCAAAATAGATGTATGTAATCTCTCAAGAAAATTCAGACTTTTCCCAAGGCCTCTAGTTTTCAACACATCTTCAATATATTTCCTGTAGGTTAAACAATGCTGATTACAAGTTGGTATGCGAACCAGGGACTTAAAATCGGTGTGATTTTGGATACAAGTATCACGTCAGCAAAGCCATACCGAAACCGATATCGCACCGAATTGCGTAAGAGACCACACGCTATATGTATTTTGGATCAACTGTACCCGTAAGGTTAAAGTTCTTTTAAAAATCACTCCCGTTCACCCACAATCTCTACAAAATTGCTACATCTTAGTTTCGGTATTACAGCAATATCAATCTCATACATATAGATTTTAGATCTTTGTCTAAAAATAGTATGAAAGTTATATTCTAATAAAATAAGAAAACCACAAAACTGACCGCTAAACACACGCAAACATACCAGTATCTAAGTACATATAGCGGTACGACGCAATACTGGTATTTTGGAAATCGGTTTTTACAAGGATTCATAAGTATAACCGAAAAGTAACGGAAGTTTACATTTCGGTATAAATCCGTGATGCGAAAGCACATGTACATCAATTTGTAATTCAAATTTTACCTATAAGCTTGACGATCGAATTCGACTAAATAGAAATCAAATCTATCAGTCTTTTCCTCCTCGGTACACGTAAAAGAGGATTCAGGAGTGGAAGGCCAAGATTGTCCAGCAGAGGATATTCCAGTCGAGGAATTGTTACTATTGTTACTGTCGGACGGACTGGAATTTTCTTCGTGCTGATTGGATACCTCAAACCTGACTGTAGTTTGTCGATGTTCTGAAGAGTCCACTGTATCCGAACATCTTGAACTGAATAAAGAAAACAAGTGTTTAAATTTTGTTTATAACGCGTAACAGTTAATATGTTTCCATTTTGTTACCTAATTCCAGAATCCACAGTGTCGTCAAGTTTTTTCTTTGTATGCGACATCATTAATAATTTTCCCAATATTTGTAACTTGAGTCGATGGTGTTTAGTCATATTGTACCAAAGACACATTGCTTTCACTCTTCCGGTGAATTCTGAACTTTTATACGAGGGATACTGTGTACCCAAAGCTTGAGAAGAAGGGTACAGAGCTTCGGCTGCATCCAGTCTAGCTAATAACCCTTCTACTTGTTGTAAAGCTTCTCCTTGTGCTTTGGCACAAGCTCTGCAATACATTGAAAGACATCCTGGACAGGTACCTAATTCTATGCTTGGACTAGATCCAGGATTCATTACTTGATCCGTAGACCTGCCACTGATGTTAAACCAAGGTCCAGAATTATCTTTTATACTAGCAAGGGGGTTGTATCTGAAAAAGGGTAAATATTATCAATAAAATTTTATGTTTAAGAGCTCGTTTATCAACTTTATTTCATATTTTGTTGTTATCAACATTTTTTATCATACAATTCAACACTGCGTTGGCGACATTGAAACAAATGTAATTATAGGACAAAAGTGTTTTTGTTGAATAATATGTTGGAAAAGTATGTGAACATAATGGAATCAAAGCCCTTATTAAATGCGTAAAGGAAAAATGAATGGTATTCAGGAATTCATTGACATTGAATTTATGTAATAATCAAACTTGTCTTGAACATATAGCGTTGCTACAGTTGCATGTTACTACAGTCTACAATTTTACGTAAGAAATTATTTTATTTTGTACGTACAACATTCTATCTTTTGAGCATCGAAAATTGTTCAAATAATTTTGAGCATGATTGTTATAAAATTAATGAGTTATGAAATTATAACGTATAAAAGCTGCATTAATTATCTACTGTTCGTATACGACCTTGAAGCGAAACAGCATCTTTCGACATTATGCACTTTGGCATATAAATAAAGTACCATTAGGATGTTTTTCATCCCGTATAAGAATGTCAAAATTATATAATGAAAACTAATAGAAAATGAAGTTTACCTATATTCCATTATTTCTTTAAGTAATCCTTCTACAGCTTCACGTTGTCTACATAAGTACTCATCTTGAGCCATTGGACTGCGGTCAGCATGGTGAGCTTGTAATTCCAGCCATATTAAATCCTTCAACTCATTTTGCCACCTAGATTCTTCATGACTCATCTGACGACGACAATTGCGCTCTGTACTCCCCTAAAAAATATTTACAATCAACATTAGACCTAACGGAACTATGTATGCAAAGTTATTTACGTCGTTAAGTTAATAAATTATCGCGACTATAAAGATAATATTATATCATGTACCTATTAATTACAAATTTTAAGTATTAATTATAAATTTTGACATTCCAAAAGTTAGAAGTATCTGGTATCGTTAGAAGTTCAAAGATCGAATAGTTCTAATTTTATTACATTAAACATTGTGACATGCTAACAATGCTCGCATCATAAAATTTATGATAATTATAATCATTAGAGACAACTTCATCGATATCAATGATTTTGGAATACGTTATGAAGGCCAACGTCTTAAGTAACTTCTCTTATTTTTGTCGAAAAATATGATAGTGAAAAATTTATAAATAATTTTGTAATAATTCGTATTTGATATGCGAGTTCCACTTTATAGAGAATGGCATTCTAAATCTTCAGGAAAAATTATAAACGAAGATATTCAACCGTTGAAGAGTAGTGACATACACTGTCCATGAAAATACAGTTTCATTTAAATGATGATTTTTATAGCCCATGACTTAGTTACACTCGGATTAATAGAAAAATTAACTGTTCACAAAAGATTATACATACTTTCAAAATCAAATATAAGAAAATCTATTTTTAGAAATTTCAATAATACATACTGTGTCTCCTTAACTTAAAAAGTATGAAACAATAGTACTTGGCTTATCGAGGCTCATAGAGACTCAAAATATTCGCTTGTATATTGTATTTTGATCTTTTTCACTACTTTAAAAGTATATGGAGCCATTATAAATTCATAAAGGTTGCTAACTTGAGAAAGACAGCATTTCACTCCATTCGATCATTAAATTTTTGTAGAACATCGTTTTTACTATCTCATTTTGCGCTTACAGTGTTATTAACGAGCCTAAAGTATTTTTTATTTTTATACTATTTTTCGTATGACTGCCAGTTTTTTAATCCCTAACAATTTGAATACTGTAACCTTTCTGTAGCTAGTGATTCATATAAATAACATATTCAAAGCAAATATTTAAAATCGGTAAAATACACTCGTCCTTCGATTTACACGAAAGAAAACCATCAATATGAAAAAAATACATTAAAAAAACACGATATATAATAAGTTACAAAAAAGCATATTTATTTCCGCAAAACAATGAGATGGTGTAAAATTAGAATGTGTAAATAGGAGCCATGAAAAAAAAATTTGCGTAAATCAAGAATTAATATAATTTTCGCGTAAAAAGAAACTACATACAGATAAAATGCCGCGTAAATCGAGAGATGAATATAATAATCTTACTAGTAAAATATAAAACGGTTTTCAATCCATTTTTCATGCGAAATATGTGTGAAATCGGAATAAATTATCATGATGAAGTCAAAGTTTTAAAGGTTTCTTAGTGTTGGGTATTAGTTGAATAAAAAGTGGTGATAGCATGATATACCTTAGAAGCACAGCTTAAAAACTATTATAATAACAGTTATTATAATATAAGTATGTAAAAGTATGCTAACAAATTATTACAGAATTTTATAAAGGCCACAGTTCGCAGTCTGAATAAATGTGCTACCCCTCAAGGGTTTAGTATACATATGGACATTATTTACCGACGGTTTTTTAATCATTTTAGAAGTCTATATTCCATGGCTAAGGATTCTTTAATAATATTTTGTAGATTCTTTAATATTTCTTTAATAGATCTTTTAACATGAATATCAGTTTTAAGCGATAGCCAATAAGTCGCTCCAATAATGTAAACTAATAATATTGTTTACTATGTAACTAAGATTTTTAAGCTTCCTTTTGGTACAACGCAATTACTGAAAATCTGATTAGTAGACTTCAGTAGAATCATTAGTAGAATCAACAGAATATTGTTTACAATATCTGACTTCATTGACAAGCGGTATGTGTGCAGAATAATGCTAGAATTGCTTCTAGAACCGTTTCGGAAACGATACAGAATCAACAAGATAACGGATACGAAACTGATATAGAAACCCAAGTAAGAACGGTAACCGAAACAAATAATAGTTAGAAATTTCGGTTGTTCATAACAATTCCACGGAATTCCAGTTCTTAATAACTGTAGTCAGAATGTATATGTAATAGTTTCAAACATAGGTAAAAAATAACCACTTAATCATGAGAATAACATTCAAATAGGTAGAAAATATTCGGTGCAATTCGAACAGTGTTATACTGTTGGTTAAAAAGTATTTGAACACTAAATACCCGATTCTCGAAAAATTGCCCATATTTCAACTGTGCTAATTTCATAAAAGATGATCGTACGACCATACATTTGGACTTATTTTAAAGCTAGAAGTCTCTAGTTTCATAATCCATTGTTCATTTTATACTATGATTTGTTTTCATGATGTATCGGGCGACAAACTAAAGACGCGTTTTTTTTCGAAAATGTTATACATTCGAACGTCGCTGAAAACTTTGAAAAATCTTTTTCCTCTTCACAACGAAACCTTGAAGATCGATGTACGATGTTTTTAGTCGTTTTATCAAACTCTGGATGAGAGATGCGACGCCAACTTCGCAACAATATAAGTTCCACCACGAGGGCTTGACACGACTGAATTTGTAGTTTATTTTTATTCTATAAAACAGTGGAAAAAAATCGTAACCCAAGATTTAAGATGCCACTGTAAAGAGGAGGCTACAATCTTCAAATCGATAGCAGTTTTTCATTTACAAGAAAACTTTTTGGAGACGTTTGACTTTGCTGGATTTTCTAGGAAAAATTGGTCTTCGGTTTCCCACCTGTTACATCATGTTTACATCGTTTTCAAAAATAAAAGCTTCAAGCTTTAAAGCGAGTCCAGACTTGTACCATTTAGTATTACGAAATTATCACAACAACGTAGTGTTTAAATACTTTTTAAGTTGCTCTGATACGCATCTTGCAAACATCAGCGTTATTTCCGACATCGTTGACAACAAACTTTACACGTACCAATTTGATGAGCATAGAAAATGTATCATGAAATATTTCTCGTGTTTTAAAACTCAACGTCTTTGGTGATTCCGTGACCGATCCCGTATCGTCTGGGATTATATTCTGCTCATTGACTTCATGCCGAACCTTCTTCTCCTCTATATCAACGGGCTTTGACCGGAGACACCGGAATCTATTTCTAGTTTCGATCTGTAAACACTTTCAATTAGTTTTTGTTTGAACAGCGGCCAAAGAAATGTTTGGAATTCAAAATGATACAGGATGTTTCTGCGAAGCTCGTAATACCGATACCTTTATGTGATTCGGTGTAGACGCTTGGTAATGGTCCGACTTCTCCGCATAATTGTAAGCTGCCTCCATATCCAACTTTAAGTCCCTCTCGTTGCCGCGCAACAATTTTAAACTTCTCTTACATTTCCGATTTCCATCTTTCGATGCGTCAAGATTTATCTCGTCTTCGTAATCTCGGTCTGCTTTGTCGCACATCTCATTAAAAATGATGTTGTCCAAAGTGTTCCTCCTGCGAATCGTTACTTTATACGGTGTTCCTTTTTCCACCGATTTGATATCCCTACAAATAAACAAAGACACGATATTAATTCATCTATAAACTAACGAATAATGGAAAAGAACTGTCATATAACAAATACTGCGAGTAATAAACTGAATAGAAGATATTTCAAATAGTGATTCAGGGATGTCGATATAATATTTTCGATCCATTAAATTATCAAAAAACGAACGAACTTTCTATTTGGTTTCTATTTCTTGTAACCGAGGCAAACAGTTTTGATTTTACATAAAGAACCGCAGCCTAGAAATTGGTATCTGGAATTTATGGGGTACAGTCAGTGTAAAAAGTATTCGTACATCCTTTAAAAACGAATAACTTTTTTTAAGTGTGGACAAAGCGGATTGAGTTTTATTTTGAGATGTTAGAAGGATTAGTTTACCAACTAACGTGTAAATAATTTTTTTGAAATTGCTATTGATTGCAATTACGAAGAAAAAAGTAAAGGTCACGGTTGTCAAGTATTTTATTTGTGCCTTTTGTAAATATAGGTATTTTATATACGTGTACAAAGTTTCATCGAAATCGGTTACCACATAAAAAAGCTATGTTCGCTATGTTTCTTACAATTTTTGCTATTTTCAATGAATTATTGATCGATGTCGATGAAACACAAATAAACACTTAAACATTGTGGCTTTTACTTTCTCCTTCGCAATCGTGACCAATAGCAATTTGTAAACAAAGTTATTTATGCAGTACCTAATAAATTGATCCTAACATCTCAAAGAAAGTCAAGCCGTTTGGTCCAATTTTGAAAAAGTTATTCGTTCGCGAAGGGTATACGAATACTTTTTACGCCAACTGCAAGTGTAAATTCTATCTTACGATTGAATTGACTTTTAATTAAACGGAAATCTGTCTGAGTAATGTTTTGATTACATTTGAATTAATATTCAAATCCAATCGTATTATACCGATTTTCTTTTTATAGAGCAATCTTCTATCTAGCTGAGATGGTATGGAATACGATTGTACAGTGGCCCACAAAAGTTACGCCCTTTAAATCAGAATAACTTTCTTAAAATTTCACCAAACCACTTGACTTTTTTCGAGCAATTAGAAGCATTGATTTAGTAAATCACGTGCAAAAAAGATTTTGAAAAAATTGCAATTAGTAGGAATTACACGAAGAAATAAAAATGGCACTTTTTAGAACTTCTTTATTTTAGCTAATAATGAAAATTCAAAATATGCCTTTTGTATATCTATGTTAGTTATACATACGCTGAAATTTTTATCGAAATCGGTGGACGCAGAAGAAAACGACGCGCACCGAAAGACGTAAGAAACTATAGATTTCAAGTAGAAACTGACCAAAAGTCGTGAAAAAACTGCGATTATCACCACTTTAACACTAGAACTACCGGGCGGGTCAGAATGACATGTTACTGATTTCTTCTTCCACGGTTATTGAAATTATAAGAATGTTTGGAAGCATTGATTTACTTTTAAAATGTGCAAAAAAGGTTTCGAAGAAATTGCAATTAGTGGGAATTACATGGAAAAATAAAAATGGCACTTTTTAGAACTTTATTATTTCAGACCGAAATGAAAATTCAAAATATGCGTAGATCTATGTTACTTCCACGTGTGCTGAAAATTTCATCGAAATCAGTTAACAAACACATGAAGCGGTTTAACACTAGAACTACCGAGCACCAAATTATTCATATTTCGTGAAATTTTTCTGTTAATATGTGCTTCAATAGAAAAGTACATTGAAAAAGTTTGCATCGAAACATTCTTATAATTTGAATAACCGTGGAAGAAGAAATCAGTAACAAGTCATTCTGACCCGCCCGGTGGTTCTAGTGTTAAAGTGGTGATAATCGCAGTTTTTCACGACTTTTGGTCAGTTTCTGCTTAAAATCTATAGTTTCCTACGTCTTTCGGTGCGCGTCGTTTTCTTCTGCGTCCACCGATTTCGATAAAAATTTCAGCGTATGTATAACAAACATAGATCTACAAAAGGCATGTTTTGAATTTTCATTATGAGCTAAAATAAAGAAGTTTTAAATTAAAGAAGTGCCATTTTTATTTCTTCGTGTAATTCCTACTAATTGCAATGTTTTCAAAATCTTTTTTGCACGTGATTTACTAAATCAATGCTTCTAATTGCTCAAAGAATGTCAAGTGGTTTGGTGAAATTTTAAGAAAGTTATTCTGATTTAAAGGGTGTACGAACACTTTTGTGGGCCACTGTACATTGGATGCGCAATACGTTATGCACAATCTGGTCCGTATCGAGTTTGAGCAGTTCGAGGCTGGTATGGATTACGTCCATGTTAGGTGACAAATACGTTCGATTAAACTTCGGATATGTCCGTATGAAACATCATTTATGTCCGAACTGCATAACTCGTGTAGATAATTACTGCATAACTGCTATAACTCTGTCTGGCTTGAGTTGCGATCCAAGTTGTTATAACTCTCATCTATCTCTAGTGTCAGTTTTACACATTCTTCGCTGCTTCTAAGAACGCAGTACGCAGATCGATTTATTATTTGCGAGCGACGCGAATCATTTGATTTGAATCTTATCTCGGTTTACAAGGAATTTACAAATTTAATTGTTATCCTTCCATTATGTCGATTTTGATCGTTGTATCGATTTCATATTAAGAGACTAATTAAGTTGCAAAAACGAGGGCAGATAAGGAGTAAGACCGAACTAAATCTAAGTCAAGATTACATTCGTATTAAATCGATGTCAGATACCAGTTCGGCTCGCATCAAGCGTGTTGCGACGCGTAGTTTATCATTATGCCGTTCACCTCGTCTTTTTCACAACGACGAATATGTATTAAAATAACTATTTATGAAACGCGTAAAGAACCGAACGACCAAAGGTGACCTTGAACACTTTGAAAGATACAGAACGTAATCTTGCCATGCCTACTGCCCAAGGTAAAAATAATTTGCCTCGATCGAGTGACTTTAGAAATAATCAAGCTTGTCTTTTCTCGATCACGACAGCGGCAAGCTTTCTAAAGAGACTTTCGCACGCTCTCGTACTAAGTTGAACACACTTTTGTAACGATTAAAGCGACAATTTACTCGTAATTACACGCGCACACTGATCAACTATCGGCGACAGTACCTCGATACTCACATTTGCACAAATTCGATGGACACTCGGTTAAACGCAAAATTACGAGCGAAAGTCACAGTAGTTTGAAAACATTGATCTCGCAATACTTCGAATTTGCTTCGAACGGTCGCAGAAGCGCGGTTGCCGTAGGTTGTTTAAACAAGAAACGAGAATACACTCAAAGCCGAAAAGTGTGCTAGAACCATTAGCAGGCGGAAACGAGCAAACGCTAATACCACTCATCGACTTGTTGATTTATTCTTGGGAGTAGAACTCTAGCGGACACAGACCCGAAAGCGACTCTCCATTGATTTACTGTCCAATAGCTGTCGCTTCTAGAGTCAAGAGTAAAACTCGAAGGCGTCTACTTTGAAGCGGACATACAACCGCGAAGATCTACTCTGGCCGGATACGATTATGCGTGCACGTAGTACGGTTAACTTACCCTCCATTAAGTTTCTGTTTCATGTATCTCTTCTTACGACTCAGTCGAGTCCTCGGAGGTGTCTGTCCGTAAATATCACACATTGCTTGAATCGACTCGTCGAATTCGCTGGTTGGGCTGCTCGATCCTTTTTTGCTGCAAAACCACAAACCGCCCAAGCGAAAATGGAATTCTTTTTAATCCCGAATCTAAAAATACTTTGTCGGAAAATTTTATCGTTACGCGATAGATTGTCGGAGAGGCATCTCGAGAAGAAATAAGAAGACTATTACCGAAACGACAGAGATTTACGAGTTGGAAGCGATCGATGCTGCTGGGATCAGAAAATATTATCTTTTCTGACTGCAACAAAATTCCTTCGAAAAGCCGTCTCGATTTTTTTGAACGAAAGACAAATAAAAATGAAAGTGCGAATATTTTTGCGAAAAATTCTCCAAACTAAATCGACCTTTCTTCCCACATTTCGATAGGCCTCGAAACATATTTATTTAGTTATTCTTTCGATTGCAGAAGCGTTCGATAATGCATAATATACTTACACAAAAAATTGATTTTACATTCTATCAACTATGATGCACGCTGCAAAAACATCTAAAAAATATTACGAACCTTACCTTATAATAAGACGCAATTACCATAACAAATGGTCAAATCAGCAATTTTAAGTGTTCTGAATTTTGTAATAAAAAATTCACAGTCTTGTGTGCTATCAACTATAAGGTTCATTAATTTGTTTGATAAGCAGAACAGAAAGAACAGAGCATAATTCATTGAACCGTACTTACCCTGTAACTACCTTGTGGTAGGGCTATCGACTTGAAACTTACCACAGAGGCCCTATCGAATTGTATGAAGAAAGATCAATTTGGTTTGGAGCACATTTGAACCCTTTATCGGGCTTACCCTATGTAGTATTTGATTGAATAAAATGTAATTGGTGTAAGGTCTACACAGTTTTATGTCATAGCTTTTACAGGTGATTGCATGCTCTTGAATGGACATTC